>OX638303.1:40120337-40292521 GCA_951812265.1 Taphrorychus bicolor | reverse complement strand
TTTCATTAGCATGTAATTACCTTTAAAATCTTCATTTTGTTTATATCTATTTCTTTTCAGCACATGTTGAGAAGATACAATAAAACTGTTAAAGTTAGATTACCTAGGTTTACTTGATGTCCATAATAATAATAAGTGAATAGTTTATATTAGCTCCTGGCGAAATTAATAGAACTTCGATTACAGTCATACGTCGACGTATACGAATATCTAGTGGTGGTCATAAGTCGACATATTATCTTATTTTCCTTAACCATAATTGAGAAGTTTGATGTAAAAAGGGTACAGCTCCATTTTTGGTAAATATTGAAAAATTGAAAAAATAACTGTTAAAAAAAATGGTTTTTATTTTTCGTTAAAAAACGAAATGCTTACTGGTAATAAAGATGTTTGGGCAATATTTGAGAATGTTTTGAACAAAATAATTTTTGAGAAAATAAGAAAAAAACTTTGAAAAAAGTTGGAGCGGCATCTTTTTTGCACCAAGCCGTGAAGAAACGAGTACTTACCACACGCTTTGAGAAAAAAAAACAAATTTATGGTATAAATCCTTTTATTTGGTTTCAAATATCAAACGAATATGGCTTATCAACTAGAAAATGATAATAGGAAAGTCACGATCGTTTGGTGCAAAAGGGATGCAGATCCGGAGGTGCACCCTTCTTGCACCGATCAACTGAGGAAGCACTATTGTGCAACTAGAGCCGAAAATTACACCTTTCACACGAGTGTGACGGTTTGGACCCGAGCCATAGGCGAGTGATACAACGTCACAAGAGTGTGAAGGGTGATTATCGTACGTGTTGCACACTATACTTTTTCTACGACTGTGAATTTGCAGGTGAGGAATTTGGACTTTCCACACGCTTCTGTATAAGAGCGTGCACAATGTGCACTTTGTGCTCGCTGTTTGCATTATGCGATTTTGAACGGTAGTTAGTAGTGTCAATTTGTTCATTTTCAAGGCAGTCTTAGAAAATAGTATATTGTGCAACTAGGGTTGAAAATTGCACTTTTCACATGAGTATGACGGTTTAAACACGAGCCGTAAACGAGTGATACAACGTCACCAAAGTGTGAAGAGTGATTTTCGTACGTGTTGCATACTATACTTTTTCTACGACTGCGATTTTGTTTCCCAAATGATCATTCGTATTATAAAATATATGCAAGGCGTGTGCAAAGCTATCAGAAGTGTGTGCAAAGTCCACTTTGCACACTCTTTTGTATGAGAGCGTGCGCAATGTGCACTTTGCGCACGCTGTTTGCAATATGCGATTTTCAACGGTAGTTAGTAGTGCGCATTTCTTCATTTTCGAGGTAGTCGTAGAAAAACATATATACGTGTAATTTCTATATTTATTATCGGACCTGCATCGTTTTTTTTCAACCAGTCGATATGCGAAATTATCTTGCATACAACGTATATATTTCAACCCAAAAATGACCAAAAGATGGAGCTGCACCCTTCTTGCAGCAGACTCATCAATTTCGTTTTTAAACAATATAAGTACCCATATGCCGATTTCTGTAGATCGATAATTAATGGAATAAAAGAAAACGATCAATGATTTGTAGGCAAAATAGAGCCATTTCAAATATACATATAGCTTATGTTAGCGTTTCTGATCATAGGTCGACATATAAGTACATCCGTTGTCGGCATAAGTCGACGTAGTATCTTATCTCTCTCTCATATGCTCATTTCTAGATCAATAATTAATAGAATAAAAAAAAAGTTTAATGAATTGTGGGCAAATAGAACCATACCAAATAAAGCCCATTGTAGAGATTGTGATCATATGTCGACGTATTGGGCATCTAAATATTTTGGTCATAAGTCGACGCAGAATCATATAGCGTTATTCCATTATGTATATAAAAAAATATATTGGCACATAGTAGGGATGTTATGTAATTAATCCAAACTTGAGTTGACATCTCATCCTCATTCTCAACGACGTCAAAATTTCATTATTTCTTTACACATCATTATTTATTATTCACTTTTCATTAGCATCTGATTACCTTTAAAATCTTTATTTTGTTTATATCGATTTCCTTTCAGCACATGTTGAGAAGATGCAATAAAAATGTTAAAGTTAGATTACCAACGCGTACTTGATGTCAATGTAATAAGTGATGGTTTATACTGGCATTATCTCCTGGCGTAATTAATATAACTTCGATTACAGTCATACGTCGACGTATAAGAACATTTAGTAGTGGTCATAAGTCGATACATTATCTTATTTCTCTTCTTAACCATAATTTCGTTTTTAAATATACCCGTATGCCTATTTATGCAGAACGATAATTAATAAATTAAATGAAAACGTTCAATGAGTTGTAGGCGAATTAGAGCTATAACAAATATACAGCCCATGTTAGCACTTGTAATCATAGGTACAATTATTGCGGTCATACGTCGACGCATCATATAAGTAATTCTATTAGTTATATATAATTTTTTTTAAATTAACACATAGTGTGAACGTTATTTAATTTACCCATACGCTTGTTCGAAATCTTATATTGTTTAAAAACAGTTATTATTGCCATCTGGTTACCTTTGAAATCTTAATTTTTTTATACCTATATCGTTTCATCAAGTGTTGAGGAGATACATTAAAAATAAAACTGAGATTTCCAACGCATACTTGATGTCAATAATGTGAATGGTTTATACTGGTATTACCCCCTGGAATAATTAATAGAGCATCGACAGTGATCATACGTCGACGTATAGAAACATCTAGTGGTGGTCATAAGTCGACGCCTTATGTTATTATTGTTTCTCTTTTTCACCACAATTGCGTTTTTAAATAATATACCCATAGGCTCATTTCTAGATCAATAATCAATAGAATAAATTAAAGCGTTTAATGAATTTTGGGCGTTAGAAACGTCGAATTAATTCATATTTTCCTATTCATATTGAGTACGATGTTTAATAAACGCCTCTTAAGAATTCGAACAAGCGTTCGTTTTATTTAAATAACGTTTCCACTATGTGTCTATAATTTTTTTATACATCTAATGTGAATACTTATATGATGCTGCGTCGATTATATGATCAAAATGGATGTACCTATAACTCGACATATGATCACAAAATTCACAATCACTAAAGTGGGTTCTATAGTTGGCACGTTTCTATTTGCCCAAAATTCATTAAATGCTTTTATTTATTCCATTAATTATTGATCTAGAAATGAGCCTATGGGTATATTATTTAAAAACGCAATGGTGGTGAAGAATGGAAACAATAGTAACACAAGGCGTCGACTTTTGACCACCACTAGATGTTTCGATACGTCGACGTATGATCACTGTCGCGGCTCTATTAATTATTCCAGGGGGGTTTCTCAACAATAATTGATGAAACGAGATGGGTATAAAAAAATTAAGATTTCAAATGGCAATAATGAGTGTTTTTAAACAATATAAGGCCTCGAACAAGCGTATGGGTAAATCAAATAACGTTCACACTATGTGTTAATCTAAATGTTTTTATATACCTAATAGAAATACTTATATATGATACTGCGTCGACTTATGACCACAATAGTTGTACCTATGCGTCGACATATGATCACAATTTCTCAAATAGATTGTATTATTGGTATGGTTCTATTTGCCCAAAAATGTATTAAACGTGTTTATTAATTCTTTTAATAATTGTTGTAGAAATGAGAGATATGGGTTTATTGTTTAAAAACGCAATGATGTTTAAGAAAAGAAACAAGATAACGACATCCGTCGACTAAAGATCACCACTAGCTATTCCTGTACGTCGACGTATGATTACACTCAAAGTTCTAATAATTATTCTATGAGATAATACCAGAATAAACCTATACCAATTTACCTATTATTCTTAATATGTTTTGAAACGAAATAGGTATAAAAAAAATAAGATTTTAAAGGTAACAAGATGCCAATAATAAGTGAATGAGATATAGCAAGGCGTAAAGTAAGAATGATAATTTTGACGGCGTTGATGAAACTTCAAATGTCAACTAGTGTTGTTCTTATTACCTAAAGGACGACTATTCATAAGGCCATTTATGTTTAACTTATTACTAAAATATTTAATAGAACTCCGAATATCATACTTCGACGTATATAGAGGCATCGAGTTAATCGACACAAATTCATATTTCTATTCATATTGAGTGTGCTTTTTTATTGACGCCTCTTGGGAATGCAAACAAGCGTTCGGGTTAATTAAATAACGTCTCCACCATATGCCAGTGTAATTTTTTTTATATACATAATATGAATAACGCTTTGTGACACTGCGTCGACTTACGACTACAATAGATTTACCTATTCGTCGATATAAGACCACAATAGCTAAAATGGGTTGTATATTTGGTATGTTTATATATGCTTAATAAACTGCAGGTAAATATAACTATAACAAATCAAATATACAGCATAAAACTATTGTGGTCCTTAGTTGACGTAGTAGCATTAATTAAAATCATTAGCAGGGAGAGCTTCTTTAAAGAAATCTTATATCACCAGCTATCGCTTTCTGTTGTAAGTTACATTCATTTTCGGTTAATTGGTCCCTGATGGATTCTTGTGAAAACAACGATCATGGTATTTGTCACCTGAATTATATTACTTTATTTTTTCCTTCAATTAGATATTAGATTTCATTTTTATGTTCGGATATTGCACTGGATTTATCCACCTACTGGGCAATACTGAAATCAATATTTTTATTGTAGTCGAGTGTAATCGAGATTACAGAAATCTTCTTTATTAACCCCCGCTAATCTTTTTTTGAGTCGACGGATGTCAAACAAAATCTAATTCGAGTCTACCGATGACATTTTTGCGTCGACCAATGTATCGACGGTCGACCTATGGTGACCATTGTATGAAAAACGGGTCGACCCAAGATCACAAAGACATACATATATATATATATTGATGCCTGTTAAGTTGTCACGTCCGATACGTTCAAGAGGCGACCTGACGTCCAGTGTTTCTAAGTTATATATTGCATATATAAGAGCAGATTCCTGTTGAGGGGGATCTAAAGGAACAGAAACTCAAAAGAGGGGAAACAATTTTTGAATTTTAAAATTTTCATATATGATACGTGGTAGGTACGAAGGCACATCCGTCATATATGATGTTGTCCTAGAAACCCGTAGGGCGCTATCACTTCCAAATTTCTGGAAGTCACATCGTACCCGGAACGAACCTTTAAGGGCCGGTCTATATAAGCCAGGTACGCAAGATGTTCGCTTTGATTTACATTTTAACGGCAGAGATTAAAAAAAAAGGTTTAACTAAAGTAGACGCAGATGACTTTAGCGCACTAAAAAGTTAATATGTTGTTATTATGTATGTACTTACACAGGGGGATTCTTAAATAATCTGAACTTCAGGAGGTGATTGCTGGCATTATTGTAAAATAGAAAGTTCCAATAAACGAATGTTTTTGAAAGCACCGTTACGGAAGTACAGAAGATTTGTAGTTTGACAGTTCAAAAAGTTAAAACAAGACAAATTTACTGATTTATTCTAAACAGTATGAAATATTCTTATAACATTTTATTGTAAATTGTATTTTCAACAAATAAAATATTTTTATTAAGACCTATTTAATATTTCTAAAGAAAAAACGTTATAGTAGGTCTCGGGATACACCACAAATGCTCTGTGACTCCTGCGGCCACAGAGTATTTGTCCCCAATAAATCCATTACGTATTCTCTGAGAACCCTTAGTTGTTTATGTTGTCGAGAATAGTATATGATGGCAATGCAACTATTTTTATTCAATTCAAAACGTTTCTAGCCCGAATCTGATTTGCCTATACCTAGCAAATTTTCAGGTTTTTATTGCCAAGGGTACTATAGAGTTTTATTGGAGTTAAGAGATCAATAGTATACCTGGAAACGATTTGGTTAAAAAGTAGCAAGAATAAAATTTCATCACCTTTTTTAGTTTGTTTTCATAACTACCCATTTAATTTAAGACACTGATAACAGAGTGAAAAATGATACATGAGACAACCTTTTAATTCTACTTTTTTTTTTAACATAGCGATACGTCGCCGAAATACACGATGTTTCCAAGACCTCCAACATTCTTTTTTCTGATCATCTCTTTCTACATTAGGGTATCCGATAAGGTTTATCTCTCTTCTGACACCCTTTCGTGCAATTAAAACAACGATCCAAGCACGGACATACACTTGGCTTATAATGCTTTCTTATGCCATCGTTGATGTCGTTGATTGGCCCGGTGTCACGATGACAAAGAATATATATGGGAGTTTGTGAAGATGAAAGAGATAGGGCAAACGTCCTTGATTGCATTTACAACGAGTGGTATCGCCATGCCTTTGCCTATACTAATTCAAAGTCACTGGTTACAACTTATTAATTGTTCTCTTGTCAACTGAAAACTGAGTTAATTTAATATAAGGGGCTATATAACAGAAGAAAGTATTTCGATATTTAGTTGGCTACGAAGACGAAAGACTAGTTTAAGGAATTATAAAATTCATATTTCTCTTTCTTCATTTACCATACATATTTTAAATAAGTAATAAGATAATTTTTGTCAACCAATTTTTTAAAAGAATAGATGGTTGTGTTCAGTGTTGTAAGATTTTTATAAGCCATGACAACAAATTGTGTTCATCTGCCAAAATAAGAATAATATATTAAGTACAAATTCGAAATTGTACCTATATGAATATTGATTAACGAAATTTTGACATATGTAATTTTAAGGTTTATTCATTAGATAACTTCCGGCGTTAAAGACGTAATTCGCCAAACAGCTTTTAAATTTTTATGAAGGGTTTATTTCGGTTTTTTCTACCTGATGCACTTGTAACACAAACAAGTGGCTGACCTGGCTCTTTTGTCTCCTAACGGAAATTTCTTAGCTTTTATGGTTCGCCCCAAATTTCTACATCTGGTCCCTTTAAATTTTAAAAGGCATAGGAACAGCGATTATTGAGGCATTTGGTGAAGATTTCAGTTAAGAATATTATAAGTACCTACCTATTGGATCATCCGACGTTGACAAATAACATGGCATTAGGATTTGTGGAAACCATCAAAGAAGCACGCGGTATGGATTTGGGTTAGGCTAATTGGTCAGTTTCTTGTTTTTTATTAGGAGGCATTAGATAAGTATTGAGATGATTAATTTTTGTTTAAGTTCTTCTATCGGTTTAAGTTTTGGACAGAATGTAACCGATAGGAGTGGGCGGCGCAAAAGATATCGCATATCACCATGGGTATGCTAATAAGTACTTTGTAACCGAAAAAAATTCTGAGTTTCGTAGCTTTGTATGTTAACGGTAAAAATTATTTCATTTGAGAAGGTAACTGTTATTTAGAACCAATATGCGCCACTAAAGTGAGGCGCATTAATAAATGAATATAAAAATAAATAAAAAAAATCTAAAAATAAAATAAACCAAAACAAAAAATGAGATTGCAGTCTAGTAAGTTTTTTTTTATTTAATATTTGGATAATATTTCCTTTTTGTTGGCCACGATTTTCTTGAAAATGGTTTTTCCTTATACCACTAAGGGCGACTTTTACAAGTGCAAGTAAAACTTCAGATTGAAGATAAAACTCCAGCTATGACCTACATTGTATTGTTTATCTGTCAGGTAAATAATGGAATGTACGTCGAGTCTGGTGTTTTATCTTAAAGTCGCCTTAAAAATGTTGGTAAATTTACTATATTTATGAATGTCCAATGGTGATGCTTTGATTAGACAAATGAAAACTTGACGGTTTATGAAGGGTTTACTTTTACCAGGGCAGCAAGTGCTAAAATTTGCAGGACGAGCCTAGCGAGCTCTGCAATTTGCATGAGTTCCGTAAAACACTTTTAACACGAATACATACTAGTTATTTATGTATTAAGAGCGAAAAATACAACTTTTTTGCTCGGAGAGGGAAGTTTATCCGCTTCGCGTCGAGCGGCAAGCACTCGAGAGCAAAAACATTACTTTTTGCTCGTAATGCGTACAACGTTTTTTCTGCAAACTATCAATTTCAAATAATGTGAATCACAACTGACTATAACTGAAGACACAATCTGAAAATTTAAATTAAAGTGACAATGACGTTTTTAATAATTGGTTGAGTGGTGGTAGTTGGTAATGACAGCAAGCGAGAAAATTTTTATCGCTTGCTCTCGTGGGCAACGCGCGGAAAAGTAAACTCACATTCTAATCCTCAAAAAAGATTAGGTTTACGTTTGTCTAATGAAAGCGTAAAATGCGTCATTATTTGACGTTTGTGGAAAAAAATAATTAAAGCGGTGATTGAATTTTGGGCGTATAGAAACGTCGAGTTAATTCCTACTTTCCTATTCATATTGAATACGATTTTTAATAAACGCCTCTTGAGAATTCGAACAAGCGTTCGTGTTATTTAAATAACAGTTTTAAACATTTGGTTGAGTGTTGGTAGTTGTTATGTTAAATAGTAAAATTAAATAGTTATTTATGTATTAACAGCATAAAAGTAAACTTTAGCTTGTAAAACATTTTTTCTACAAACAATATTAAATAATACGATGCATTTTATTTTTTCATAATACGTACCTATTTCACAACCTGAAAATTCAAGTCAAAGTTGTTTCAATTCAAGTCAACTGATGTTTTAAATTTGTAGTTGAATGGTGGTAGTTTAAATTGCCAGCAAGCAAAAAAAATTCGCTTGCTGCCCTGGGTAATGCGCGTAAAGTAAACTCATCACAGTCTGATCCTCAAAAAAGGTTTTCGTTTGTCTAATAAAAGCTTAAAATGTCATTATTGGACGTTTGTAGGAAAATTGTTTTAATTGTTCATATTCGTGTTAAATGTTGAATTTTTAATGTGTTTGTAGAAAATAGTTATTTTTCGCCGTTTGTCAGAAAAAGTTACGTTTTAGTGACTAATAAGAGGCAGTAAACTACAACCTTTAATGTCTAGGCAGTAAAAATTTCTTACTGCCGTTTACTTAGCATCGGCAAAATAAAAATTACTAATAACAGGCAGTAAACTACTTTTAACGTCTAGGCAGTAAACACTTGTTACTGCCGATTATCTAGCGCAGGTAACAAGTTTAAAATTCGTTCAATTTTTTAGTTTTTTTTAAATGTTTTAAAATTGTTTAACTTGTCTTGCAAGGCGTAGCTTTTCGCCTTGCAGTGCTTGCAGATTTGCTGCCACAGCTGTATTCACAGCCGAGTCGAAGACGAGGCTATGAAGGAAGTTGAAGCAGTAATGTATTATTATATTTATTATTGCCAACTAGAATCACTTTGTAGAACATACATTATGTAAAAGATTTACCGACCCTAAAATTTTCACTACCTTGACATTAAAAGTTGTAGTCTACTGCCTGTTATTAGTCACTAAAACTGACAATCGGCGAAAAAAGATTTTTTTGCTTGCTGCTAATAGCAACTACCACCACTCAACCAAAGATTCAAAACATCCTTGTCAGTTTTATTTTAACTGTCAGGTCGTGGACTATACGTATTAATATGTAATAAAATGTAACGTATTATTTGATATCATTTTTAGATAAATGTTGTATGTATTACGAGATAAAATTTACTTTTGTGTTCTCCCTCTAAATTTAAAGATTCTTGATACAAACATAAACTGTTGTCTAATAAAACAAAAACTGTCGTTTCCCTCCACCCCCGTAAATTCTGATTCATAATATTTTTGAAATTAAAATTGAATAGAGCATCTAAAAAATCAAAAGAATACAAACAGAAAAATGGATTCGTAACTAAAGGCACAAATTGACACGCTTAGTCGGTTTTTCTAGCCCAAAATACAATGACGATGGCTACAACAAGAAAGGTATGCATTTTGGCACACATGTTTATGAAAAGAAAACGTTTTATTTTTGACTCTAAGAATACGTCTTCTTCTCTAAAACATACTCAAATTAAAAAATGTAAATTGTTAGGAACATTCTGAAAATGTTCTCTTTTTTCTGGAGATTATTCCAGAGTAGTAGGTTTTTATATTATAGGAAAAATAATGGACTTACTTTGCTACTAGAGTTTACTAAAATATTAAGGAGAGTTATACGATACAGAATATTTATTCAGTCAATTCATTAATCTTTACGTTGTGGTATCATTTCATGAACAATTTTAGTATGTAGTCGATCTTGAATTTTATAACAGCGTCGCCTGTTTTGCCTATAAACTCTCTAATTTTTTCTGATTATGGGCAGCGGCCTTTTTTTTATCTCCTTTTCAAACGCATTTTTTAATTCCGCTACTTCCTTGTCACTCCAACCCAAGATATAATCAATTTTATGATAAATTTCAAAAATTAAGAGAATATATTATTACCCTTTTTTGTAGCCCCTTTTTTCTAGTATTTTTGGCTTGTTCTTCTTCTGTACTTTCGTCAGTATCTGCAGTGAAGTGATTTACTCGCACGATGTTCAACATACAAACAAGATACAAACATAAAATAATGTTGTTTGTCTAAACCTCAGAATAAAAGAAATTCATTACATGCCAGAATACACCTTTCTGCCACATAACTAAATCTTACATGATTTACTTAAGAATACTGGTGTGCTTTAATAATTAGTAAAAATCTTAGAAAATGTCTATTTTTTCTCTTAAAAACAGGCAAGACACCTAGCCGGAAAAACTACAATAAATTGGAAACTGTTGGCTTAGAGTTCATTATTTTCAAACTTGAAGCCTGGTAGAAAAAGTCTGGAAGTAGAAAAAGTCTGGAATCTAGTAGAAAAAAATAGTGGTATTTTATTATAATTAAACAAAACATTTTTATAAAATTAGGAAGTTAAAATTGTTTTTCTCTAGTTTAAACGAACTCTGAGCGACAAAACATTACAGATTCATACATACACCATACATAAACCAGAAGAAAGGTTAGGTAATAAAGCCATTGACTCCGAAAATAACGTTGCACTAAATCTGATAACCGGACGAAAAGCTAAAAGAAGAATAGCACTTCTTTGCCTCCGAAACCTTTTACCTAAAAACCCTAGGAATTGGGATGTGCATTTTGGTTCTCACTTGTACTAATAGAAAACAGATGTGAAACCAGGAAATATCTACGGTACTACGGCATATCGTCCCTTTACTCCCTTTAACTGAACAAGAAAGAGCTGCAGAACTCGGTCTTAAAAAATCGATAGGTAACTGCAAAAGGCAAAAAGAGAGTAGCATATTTAAGAAAAAAAAATATGTATTGAATTAGTTAACTGAATCAATTGTTGTGTCGTTCTATGTTTGGGGTGTTATAAGACTAAAGTTATCGAAACATTCTAAACTAACGAAAACGAACTAAATTATTACTTACTTAAGCCAGGGTTATCCAACTTCGGACTGTTATTCGCAATCGTGTTTTTAATTTTTGTCTATAATAACCATACAACACCTGTGCTATAGATATGTTGTTTACTTGCCTTGTAATGTTGGGCAACACAGGCTCGACCTAACAAAAAGTTTTAATTGTAAGTAAAATGCTTGAGCTTACTTTACTCAAAACTATAACGCCTTGGCTTACGTACAGATTAAAGAAATTTTTCCTAATAGATTTAAAATTCATTTAATACGATTTTTATAAACAATATTAAAATATTCTAGTACTTCCGGTTGTACAGGAGAGCAACGCCAGCTTTGTTTTTCAAATTTTGCTTTTTAATGTTATTCGCTAACCAATTTTGATTAGGAATTTCTACTGTCAGATCTAAGTCATTTTTGCCAAATAAACCATTCTTCTAAACTCATCTGTTTTTGATAAAACGCAGTCTGAATATCGGATTTTTCATCATTTAAAAACCTATAAACTAACTTAAACTGTTGAAGTGCATATAGTGAAACGGTGTGCACCTTCTTTTTTCAATTTATTGAAATTCATTGAATTAATAAATTTGGTCTAGGGCTACATCAATGAACGTAGCCTTTGAGCAATAATAATTTTATTATATTACAGTGCATGTACATCATTTTAAGTTTTTAATTATAATTTTTAGTTTTTAACTTCCAGGGAAATTTAGTCAGCCAAAAAAAGTTTATGCATATGCTTTTTACTATGGCCATAAAAGATGCCAAATCTGCATATAGAAAACCTTTTTATAGAAAATGTGACACTAGTGACGTAATGTTAATTTTGTTGTAGAGGGCCAAGAAGTAGTTATGATCACAGGTAAACCTGTAGACCCAACCTCCTTAATACCGTTCTGCATGGGTTGTTGAGTAGCAGTCTGTAAAGAAAAGGGCTATAAAATCACCAATAAAAATGAGTTCCTCAGTTACAGCGTCAAGTGAAAAAGTTAATTTATCGCAGGCCGAGCTAACCTAAAGACTCATTAGCATTGCAATTAACATAAAAATTTTAAAATATACTACATTTTGCAGTGGCTTGAATAGAAAACATAAATATGTGAAACTTGCCGCCATATTATTATATCTCTTTTACTTTAACGAGAGGACAAATTTACTAGTTTAAAAGAATAATGATAGACTTTTGCACCTTAAAATAATTGACAATACTTAGTCCAAAAAGGATTTTGGGCCATTACTTATAGATTGCATAATGCACGTAGTGTAAATGTAACCTCGTAAAAGTAAAAACGTCTTGTAACACATATTTAATTATAAATAGTTTACGTGTTACAGCAGTAGATTTTAAGGAATTTAAAAAAATAATGGTCATACAATCTTCGAATACTGAATTTTTAATTAAAGTATGTAGTAGATACTTTTCACCATATCGAAAAATAATATATTTAAAACTTCGATTAAATTTTTAATTTTTTTGTTCTACAACAATTTAGCTAAGAGTTTAGTTTTTCCAATAAACAGAATTATTTTTCTGATTCCAACGATGTATCGCATATGAGCATCATATATCCCAAGCACTTCACACAGAATTATTATTCCCCAAAAATAGACAAAACTGCCCTAAAGAAATGCAAAAGTACACCCTTTTAAGAAAGCAGGTAAAAATAAGCAACCCTCATCCACAGTCATCCCGCCTACTTTTTAGCAGACGTGACTTCGTACCCCCAGTATCTACAGACAGAGAGGCCCAAAGCGATCGCAGCGCCATTCATATACGGTCGAACTAAAAATGTTTAAAGGGGACAAAAAATGGTCGAACTCACTTCCAGGGAAATTTTCGTTAAGTGACTACTAGAGGCATCTTTGATCGACAGCGACGAGTTCCACGCGTTTTCGTTGTCACTTCCAAAAACGGACGTGGGAACGTTATATATGACGTGAGAACGTCGACAGTTTCTCCGCTTTGGACGTGACATGGTACCTTCCACGCATATATATATATATATATATATATACTTGCCCAACTACCTATACGAGGCCCGATACATAAGCCAGGCAATAGGAAGCCCACCCAAAAATTACTTTGAGCATCTATATATCGATATATAAAGACTTTTAATGTTTTTTAAAGCCTATATGACGTTTGAGGGGTAATAATTTTTCATATTTTTGAATAATAATATATTTGTATTTATGCGAAGCCCGTGATGTGTATAAGACTATAGGAAGCCCACATGTATAAAACTATATATAAGTTGCCGAGTATACCAAACCCTGCAGTGTTGCCACTATTTCTAGGTAAATATAGGTTTTAGCTTTGTACTCTGGGTGTTCCTTTATCTTTTGAAAGTACTTCTAAGTTGAAAAGTTTATTAATTTTCAATAAGACTGTATTTGTGGTACGCGATTGAAATTTCTCCTGTAAATGTAAATCTTCGTTGATGACTTTTTGCTAACTTTAATTTTTTTTTAGAACGCTTTTTAAGAACAATTTACAATTTTACAATGCAAGATTTAAAAGTTACTCCGAAATTATAAAAAATCTTTAAAGTCACAAAAGACGAAACTGAAAAAGTGTTGCTTCTGGGGCACGAAAAATCCGTTCAAACCCGAAGAGCCATTAAACCCTGTCCAAGTTACTATTTGATGCGATGTAAATGAGTTTAGAGATTATGTCAACAAGATTTACAATTACGCCCTTTGCACAAACAATAAATTTTCTGGACAAGCCTTTCCAAAGTGAAATCTCCCATTTTGCGGACATATAGATCGTCAAGATTATTTGATTTATCCAATTCGGGTTTGTCTCAGAGCTTTTTCACAATCACAAAAAAAGCCTTATACTTTCTGAATCACCAAAAGTTTTTACACCGTAGTCATGAAAATTTTGCAAAACTTTTAATTGTCACTTTTTTCTTTACAAACAGGACTCTTTGTATCTTCAATCAAATTTAGAGTATCGACCTATTATTTTCGCACCATATCGTACAACTGACACCCTTTTTTAAGTTCACTTTGAATTTTAATACATTTTTAACTAAAGTGTTATGCATTAGACAACTATAAGCTATATCGTCATATTTCCCTCCACTGATTAGGACGGTGCTGTAGGTACTCTATAAACGTAGTTTATGATTATCTGGAATGTTACCCCAGATGCTACTACCTGCTGGGCAAAACAAGTGTCTCTTGTGGCCCTTTTTCACTCCGTGACAAAAACGGCGTCACTTTCTTCGATTGATTCGGAATTCTGCACCCTGTCCTTTAAACTTTAAAAGGCACTTTTAGAAGGATCCAATATAAAAATGTATAAGGCTATGTAATAAAAAAAAATACAAATACGTTATTAAATTACAGATTCGATATTAATGGTACGATATAACTCTCCGGCGCGGCTATATTGAAAGGGCCAATTTAAAAAATGTGTCGCTCTCGTTTGGCTACTTATTTAACCTATGCCTTTTATATGCATCAACTTTTCAGGTAAATGTAGGATTTAATGTGGGAAAAACTTCAGTCGTAGTCGTTTTGCGTAAGCTCCAAGTATTGATATGTTTACGAAAGCAAACATAACGATCAGAGATGGTATGGGTCAAAAACTACACTGATAACAAATGCTGGAGCAAAATTTGCCGATTTTATAGTTAAAGTTGAAGAAACCTATAATGGACAAAGAGACTTTGCAGTGACTTATTAAAAGCTTATATGGGGTGTTTATTCAAAAATGTCAGGCTGTAAAATTTTTACAGAAAAAGATGACATAATAGTTATTTATGTATTAAGAGCGAAAAGTACAACTTTTTTGCTCGGAGAGTGAAGTTTGCCGCGCGACGAGAAGCGGAGAGCGGCAATCACTCGAGAGCAAAAAAGTTACTTTGTGCTCGTAATGCATATAACGTTTTTTCTTCAAACGATCAATTTCAAATAATGTGAATCACAACTGAGCATAACTGAAAACACAATCTGCAAATTTAAATCAAAGTGACAATGACGTTTTTAATAATTGGTTGAGTGGTGGTAGTTGCTATTGACAGCAAGCGAAAAAATCTTTTTCGCTTGCTGTCCTGGGCAACGCGCTTAAAAGTACACTCACATTCTGATCCTCAAAAAAGGCTAGGTTTTCGTTTGTCAAATGAAAGCGTAAAATGCGTCATTATTTGACGTTTGTAGAAAAAATAATTTACTTCATACTGCATCATTTAGGACACTTTTACGTACTTGATTTTAATCTGGTAAATAGCTTTTTACAAGATTGGATATCGTAAAGAAATTTTACAGTATTGAGTACCGGCACATCTTCAATAAATCTATTGTACCCATGGTAACCTGTACCGGTACAGGATACCGTAATGAAACTATTTGTCAAATTGGCGGATTTGTCAAAAATATATTCGCCGCGCATAAAATTATTTTTTTCCTGTTTTTAATAATTACGAAGTAAAATGTTGTACATCATACGTCCGGTAACGTGTTACAGTAGTCGTTTCGAAATTCCAAACTCCGCCAGCGCCTCGTCCGGAAACATCTTACTCCTACTGTAAAACTATATTTACCGGACTTATAACGTAAATAACTATAAAGTAAATGGACGTTTTTTCCTTCATCGCTTTCTTTTGATATTTCATATCCAACGAGGTGACGTTTTTAAATGAACACCCCTACCTTAAAAACAGATTTTAAAATAATAGGGTATCTATTAAAAAAAAACGATAATGATATAAGGAGATATCGGTTGAGTAAAGAAGTCTTCATCTACAAATTAAAATCTTGCTATAACGGACTGATTATTAGTTGTCACCAACCTTAGTAATATTAGGAATAAATAGAAACCAAAACCAGTAATTTTTTTTACTCTGTATAGTCTTTGTGTGTGTATTCAGATGTTCACTTCCACTTTGCACATTAATTAGTTATCAATTATTTAGCAAATGTGCATAAGTTCAGTACTTCTTGTCAATTTGATATGGTCCTTAAATCAATTGTTGTTTGAATTTAGGCGTAGTGCAGTAATTAAATTACAGTACAATTAAGTCCACTGCTTCACTAATCGGCATTAAATTTGTACCTCCTATGTGTTATAAAAAACCGCTTTATAGTGATCTCCCAAACTTATTAATTTTTATCATTTTTTCCGAGGTAAAAGATGATTAGGAATGTATTGGCGGAGTTCTCTTCAAATAAGTTAGTTTTTTATCCGTTTTTAAAATTCCAATTTTTTGTGTAAATAAGTTCATATACGTACAAAAAAAAACAATCAATTAAGTAACTGAATTTTTTAATTTTTGTAGTATTATGAAGCGACTTTGATTGTCATTTATACTTGAATCGTTATTTTTAAATAAAGGTAATTAGTACATTAAAACATAAGTTTCATAAGACAGCGCATTGCCGTACGAATTCAGTTTACAAAACGAAGAGCTAAACGGTGAGTTTTGCAATGGATGAGTTAATAGCATTGCAAAACATAGTGTTTGCAGCAAAAAAACTTGATCTCATCTACCAAAGTACCATTTTACGGAATATCTAGACTCCAAATAAATACGGGGTTTCTTTGAAAATAGCCCTTTGATACTAATTTTTATATAATTACTCAGAATGTGTTTATCTAGAAGGTTCAAATTTTGATTATATGTTAACTCTCGTATGTCCTAAGCGTTTTGATGTAAAAGTGATCCTTTAATAATTGCAACGTTAGGCATTACATTTTGGCATGGGCATTTGGCAATTTAAATTATATTTTATTATATTTACATTTCTGGATTTTTTAATGTCAAATTCAAAAAAATCAAGTTATTCTATCAATTAAAAAAATATTCTATCATATCAAAATGGTAAGAGTTGGCTTTGGAAAACCTATGAAACAGAAACCGATAAATAGAAAATATCAGAAATTAATTATCATTAATTATCAAAGGGCCCTACCGCCAAGCTTTAGGGTATTGAGTACCGTAATGTCATTATATCGGTCTTTTCAAAAATATTCACCGCACATACTTTTTCTCATTTTTCATTAATTTTTCATGCTATTAAAACGTATGAAATAAAATGTTGTACGTCATTTGTTCGGTAACGTTTTTTACAGTAGTCGTTTGGAATATCCCGACTCAGCTATCGCCTCGTCCGAAAACATCTTACTTTTAATGTAAAAATGTATTTACCGGACTTATAACGTAAATAGCTATTACGGCCAAAAGCAAAGTGTTTAATTAGTAATTTATGTATTAAGAGCTAAAAGTACAACTTTCTTGCTCGGAGAGTGAAGTTTGCGTCGAGCGGCAATCACTCGAGAGAAAAAAAGTTACATTTTGCTCGTAATGCATACAACGTTTTTTTTGCAAACGATCAATTTCAAATAATGTGAATCACAACTGAACATAACTGAAAACACAATCTGAAAATTTAAATCAAAGTGACAATGACGTTTTTAATAATTGGTTGAGTGGTGGTAGTTGCTATTGACAGCAAGCGAAAAAAATCTTTTTCGCTTGCTGTCCTGGGCAACGCGCGGAAAAGTAAACTCACATTCTGATCCTCAAAAAAGGGTAGGTTTTCGTTTGTCAAATGAAAGCGTAAAATGCGTCATTAATTGACGTTTGTAGAAAAAGTTATCTACGTTGTAAGTCCGGTAAATACATTTTTATTTCATACTACCTCGTAAACCTTTAACTTAACACTTTTACGTACCTGCTTTTAATCCTGTAAATAGATTTTTACAGTGCTGGGTACCGAAATCAGTAACAATGAGACGTTTCGAAACTCCAGACTCGGCTACATCTTTCTCCTACTGTAAAAATGTATTAAGCGGACTTAGACGTAAGTGACTTACAGTAGAAGCACCTTGTTTCCGGACCAGGCGATAGCCGAGTCTGGAATTTCGAAACAAGTACTGTAAAGCATTACCCGACGAATGACGTGCAACATTTTATTTTATACTTTTCCAGAAATTCCGACATAGTTTATTAAAGCATATAAAACACTTTGTTTCCGAGATACAAGGTGCTATAAAGCTGGTTTTTCAGTTTTTTCTTTATAACTGAGTCTGAGTTTGTGATATTTTTTTGACTCGGAATTATGATCTACATCGTTAAATACACTAACTGACAGCAAAAATCTAGAGAGTTGTATGGTTTCTGGGTACGGGCCTCCTTTTATCACACAAAACTTTTTTGTAGCGCACAACTGATCGTTTCTTCCTAAAAGCTTGAATTCTCTATTCAATTTTGCAACATTTTTGCAGTTGCATTTTTCTTCTATCTCCCATAGTTTTAAAGTTATTTGCAAAAGTACAGAGAGTTCATTGAAAACTTTATCCAGCAGGCTCTGAAATTGTGACAGAAAATGATGACAGATGAAGTTTTAAATGAACATGGGGTATCTCTGAATGCATCTAAATCTTCCTTTTATGCTTCCTGTGTCCCTATATAGATTTTTAGTTGCACATGAATAAAATTCACTTGTTATGCAAAAATTAAGTGCATCTTTAGATACTTTTGCAAATTCCGAAAACGGTGAGAGATAAGAAAAAATTCAAGAGTCAAAAAGTTTACAAATTGAATATGGCATTCAGACTTTTCGGAACAAACGATCAGTGACGAGCTACAAAAAAGTGTGGGTAAGGTAAAACGGGACATAACCCTAGAAAAAATGAGCCATGCAGATTCTCGCTTTCAGATCATAAATAAACTGCTGAACAAAATTATCCATTTACTAAAAATTGTCCTTTATTTTGTTTGCTGAATAAAATCTAAATCTATTGACCGATTTTAGTAACTTTTTGGGAATTATCTTAGTAATTATTTGAGAACTGCAATTTGAAACTGCGATTTGAAATAAACATTCAGTGTCAGTATACACTGCGCGACACAAACAAAAACGCAGTGTTCTTTTCACAAATTTTACAGCGCTCTGTTGTATTCTGGTATTAAAACATCAAACATTAAATAACATTTGGGCTACATGTTTTCCTAACATTTTGGTTTTCACATCTGCTTAACATCTCTGATAATAAAGGAGTAATGGACTACCAAAGCTCTGGTGTTCTACTTTATTAAAGCATACAGTAATGGTATTCAACTTCAGCAAATGTTATTGAGAGCTATCGCAAATGCTTAAACTAGCTTTATAGAGAAAACTAGTGAATACAGCCCAGAAGAAATAAGTTTCAACTTGAAAAACTTTTTTGTGTTGAAAACGCGTGCAAACAGGAAACTGCTTATCGAGTAAGTAATGTTTGGAACCTACACAAATTCGTGGTTCTATTGGAAGCCTCATATCGAGAAAGTACTCCTCTAATCTAATTAAGTACTGCATTTAGAAATCGGGGCATGCTGGATATTTTATTAGGAATAACTTCTACAACTGTATTTTTTTTACAGAATAGTGAGCTAATTTTGTTCCGAATTTATAATGTTTTTATTATAAGAGGCATAAAAGTGAAATAAAAACCAAAATATTTGACTGATGATTGCTACGTGTGGATCAATGAGACTACAGTGTGTAGAAACGTTGTATAAACATCATAATAAAAAATGAGAACATCTCGCATGTCGGTTGACTCTGACACACGGGAGGTGTTGTATTGTCCTGAAGACGGCACTAACTTAGTTTGCAAACGTCGACATTACACAACCTTTCTACATCCTGTAGAAACCCTGTAAAAAGTGTTTCATTCATCCACACCAAGCAATCATCAGTCAAAAAAAAACAAAATGTTAGGAGTACATGATTACAGCGATACACAAGAAGGACGCTCAGGAATTTATTAAAAAAACACTCACTTTTGTATTAACTTGAACATACTGCCAATGAATTTTACTTAACATGTAATAATACTGTGCGATTCTCCAAGAATGGCCTTGTAACTAAGCTGAAATACTCTCAAAAAATTGGACAATAGGTTTAGATATCATTAAGCGACAAATTGGCGGCTTGTTTCTAGTGGACGGATACTACTACTCTTCCAAAAGACTGAACATTGCAAAGATGTGACAAGGAAAAAATGTCATTTTTAGTGTGTGTCACTCACACATTTATATCAAAATATCCATATGAAGATGTGTTACCAATTATTAATTGTATTTTTATTTTCACAAATGTGAACACGATTTAAATATTTTTTACAAATTTTGCAAGTAAGAAAATCATTCATTGGCAATTTAGCCAAGAGCCAAAACTTGACCAAAGCTATACACAAGAAATGGATTCCAATTTTCTACCTGTAAGCAAACCCCGAAGCACAGGCCAAAATGACTCGACGTGTCGACGAAACGTTTTAAAAGAGGCATCTCAGTAGTGTGAAACAGATGTGACAAACCAGGAAATATTTATGGCCTTAAGCATGCCGTTTAAAGCGCAAATCAGTTTTTACGGGAATATTTAGTTTAATGGCCGGAGGTAGAATAAAACGATAAGTAGATAACAGTAATAGATCCGTCCTTATTTTGACATTTTCTCATGTGAATTTGACTTTTGTTAACGCACTCCACTAATAGGTCGTTATTTTTAACCTAAAAGATGATAACTTCAATGATATTTTTATGCATTAATGTAAGGACAATTTAGTATAAAGCGTTAAATGTACACAAATAAGGGAAGGCACAGCCGTTAATTAGGTGACAGGCTATGATATATGCATGGCGCACATGTCAAAATACGGTTTCCATATTTCTTTATTACTGGCTTGCCTTATCAAAAGATGAGTTTGCATGCAAAAATGTCAATATAAGGACGGATTTATTAATGTTTCAAGAAATAATGAGTGCTTTTATTTTATAATAAAAATAAGTTTTTAGTAATACCACTGACTTGAGTAGCGACATGTCATTGGATGTTTCTAAAAAAAGTTATTGGTTGATCAGAAAATACAATGACAGGAAAAAAAGCCGTAGCTATAAAAAAGTATCTCTTTTCAAAACCTAACCATGCAATGCCTCTTTTACACTTTAATTTGTTTTTTTTTTATTAGAAGCAGGCTTAAAGTTGACGAAACATTTATTTATCAAAGAAATAGAAGAATTTTCTATTTGTTATCAGTTACGAAAATTATTTAATAATAAAAACTATCAGTAATATACATTTTTTTCCTTCCTTGGTGGATTCGTTTCATATATAATCTAATTTCTATTTAATTATACCCATACTAAGCAGTAAGCTTGTGTTTGGTGCCTTAATATAAACACCTATTCTGCCTAATGGCTAAGGGTAACAACACAATTAAATTTGGTTTTCTCAAACTAGAGTACTAATTTATAGCGAATATCAAAGGAAATGGCTGATACAGGGACAGTCTCAAACGTGCATTCCAACAAATGCTTTAAATACAGTATTAACAGAATAATCCATTGAAAACTAAACGTGCCTCTCTGAACAACGTTGCCGTTCTTATACCTACCAATTTAAAAATCCCTGAGTAGTACTTGATGTGATATTACATGGTCCTAAATGAAGGGCTTCCTAAACACCGTAGAGTTTCTATGTGTTCCCGTTCGTAGCCCTCTTTCGTCAAAACATCTGAACTAAGAGTGTATAACTGGGTAGACTTTGCTAACTCTACGAAGCCCAGAAAAATTCGTAAAACGGTCATTATGTCCCACCCCCAGGGCTTTAGGAGATCCAAACCTAGACCTACTGATGCAGGTCAATAGTGGGTAACTAGCGACACTTTAAAGCTTTGTGATCTGTGCCTTAACAAACTTTTATACACGTTGGAATTACGAAGCCCGAAATCGGGCTTCCTAATGCCACTCGGGCTTCGTATCGCTGAACGAATGTATCATAGTGGGCTTGGTAAGGATGGTTAATATATATATATATATATATATATATATATATATGCGTGGAAGGTACCATGTCACGTCCAAAGCGGAGAAACTGTCGACGTTCTCACGTCATATATAACGTTCCCACGTCCGTTTTTGGAAGTGACAACGAAAACGCGTGGAACTCGTCGCTATCGATCAAAGATGCCTCTAGTAGTCACTTAACGAAAATTTCCCTGGAAGTGAGTTCGACCATTTTTTCTCCCCTGTAAACATTTTTAGTTCGACCGTATATGAATGGCGCTGCGATCGCTTTGGGCCTCTCTGTCTGTAGATACTGGGGGTACGAAGTCACGTCTGCTTAAAAGTAGGCGGGATGACTGTGGATGAGGGTTGCTTATTTTTACCTGCTTTCTTAAAAGGGTGTACTTTTGCATTTCTTTAAGGCAGTTTTGTCTATTTTTGGGGAATAATAATTCTGTGTGAAGTGCTTGGGATATATGATGCTCATATGCGATACATCGTTGGAATCAGAAAAATAATCCTGTTTATTGGAAAAACTAAACTCTTAGCTAAATTGTTGTAGAACAAAAAAATTAAAAATTTAATCAAAGTTTTAAATATATTATTTTTCGATATGGTGAAAAGTATCTACTACATACTTTAATTAAAAATTCAGTATTCGAAGATTGTATGACCATTATTTTTTTAAGTTCCTTAAAATCTACTGCTGTAACACGTAAACTATTTATAATTAAATATGTGTTACAAGACGTTTTTACTTTTACGAGGTTACATTTACACTACGTGCATTATGCAACTTATAAAAATTGGCCCAAAATCCTTTTTGGACTAAGTATTGTCAATTATTTTAAGGTGCAAAAGTCTATCATTATTCTTTTAAACTAGTAAATTTGTCCTCTCGTTAAAGTAAAAGAGACATAATAATATGGCGGCAAGTTTCACATATTTATGTTTTCTATTCAAGCCACTGCAAAATGTAGTATATTTTATAAATTTTATGTTAATTGCAATGCTAATGAGTCTTTAGGTTAGCTCGGCCTGCGATAAATTAACCTTTTCACTTGACGCTGTAACTGAGGAACTCATATTTATTGGTAATTTTATTGCCCTTTTCTTTACAGACTGCTACTCAACAACCCAGAACGGTATTAAGGAGGTTGGGTCTACAGGTTTACCTGTGATCATAACTACTTCTTGGCCCTCGACAACAAAATTAACATTACGTCACTAGTGTCACATTTGCTATAAAAAAGTTTTCTCTATGCAGATTTGGCATCCTTTATGGCCATAGTAAAAAGCATATGCATAAACTTTTTTTGGCTGACTAAATTTCCCTGGAAGTTAAAAACTAAAAAATATAATTAAAAGCTTAAAATGATGTTCATGCACTGTAATATAATAAAATTATTATTGCTCAAAGGCTAAGTTCATTGATGTAGCCCTAGACCAAATTTATTTTTTCAATGAATTTCAATAAATTGAAAAAAGAAGGTGCACACCGTTTCACTATATGCACTTCAACAGTTTAAGTTTGATAGGTTTTTAAATGATGAAAAATCCGATATTCAGACTGCGTTTTATCAAGAACAAATGAGTTTAGAAGAATGGTTTTTTTGACAAAAATGACTTTGACAGTAGAAATTCCTAATCAAAATTGGTTAGCGAATAACATTAAAAAGCAAAATTTTAAAAACAAAGCTGGCGTTGCTATTCGGTACAACCGGAAGTACTAGAATATTTTAATATTGCTTATAAAAATGGTATCAAATGAATTTTAAATCTATTAGGAAATATTTCTTTACCTTGTACGTACGCCAAGGCGTTATAGTTTTGAGTAAAGTAAGCTCAAGCATTTTACTTACAATTAAAACTTTTTGTTAGGTCGAGCCTGTGTTGCCCAACATTACAAGGCAAGTAAACAACATATCTATAGCACAGGTGTTATACGGTTATTATAGACGAAAATTAAAAACACGATTGCGAATAACAGTGCGAAGTTGGATAACCTTGGCTTAAGTAAGTAATAAATTAGTTCGTTTTCATTAGTTTAAAATGTTTCGATAACTTTAGTTTCATAACACCCCAAACATAGAACGACACAACAATTGATTCAGTTAACTAATTCAATACATATTTTTTTCTTAAATATGCTACTCTCTTTTTGCCTTTTGCAGTTACCTATCGATTTTTTAAGACAGAGTTCTGAAACTCTTTCTTGTTCAGTTAAAGGGACGATATGCCGTAGTACCGTAGATATTTCCTGGTTTCACATCTGTTTCCTATTAGTACAAGTGAGAACCAAAATGCACATTCCAATTCCTAGGTTTTTAGGTAAAAGGTTTCGGAGGCAAAGAAGTGCTATTCTTCTTTTAGCTTTTCGTCCGGTTATCAGATTTAGTGCAACGTTATTTTCGGAGTCAATGGCTTTATTACCTAACCTTTCTTCTGGTTTATGTATGGTGTATGTACGGGGTGTTCATTATAAAACTTCATCTAGCAGGCTATGAAATGTTTACAGAAAAGGATGACATAATCAAAATAAATGGACTTTTGTTTCTTCATCCTTTTCTTTTGACATTTCACAGCCAACTAGATGAAATTTTATAATGAACACCCCGTATGAATCTGCAATGTTTTGTCGCTCAGAGTTCGATTAAACTAAAGAAAAAAATTTTTAACTTTCTAATTTTATAAAAATGTTTTGTTTAATTATAATAAAATACCACTTTTTTTTTTACTAGATTCCAGACTTTTTCTACTTCCAGACTTTTTCTACCAGGCTTCAAGTTTGAAAATAATGAACTCTAAGCCAACCGTTTCCAACTTATTGTAGTTTTTCCGGCTAGGTGTCTTGCCTGTTTTTAAGAGAAAAATTAGACATTTTCTAAGATTTTTACTAATTATTAAAGAACACCAATATTCTTAAGTAAATCATGTAAGATTTAGTTATGTGGCAGAAAGGTGTATTCTGGCATGTAATGAATTTCTTTTATTCTGAGGTTTAGAAAAACAACATTATTTTATGTATGGTTGGTTGTTATCTTGGGTTCTGGTCCTTTTGTCTGATTAAAATAAGTTACAGCGGGTGCTTCTAACTTCTTTGTTTAATGACGTTTCGACACAAATTGGTGCCTTCATCAGATTACTACAACACATGGAATACTTAGTTTAAAGATACAATTTTTACAAGAGCAGGAAGGAATGATATAAAGGAATACATGGAAAAAAAATTATATAAAGATTACTACAAGTACGAAATAAAATGTTGAAACATAAACGTATTGAGGGATGATTAAATTAAAGAATAAAATCGGTAACTCAAAGCAAAAGAGCGTCAAAAGTGAATTTATTTATTATTTTATGTTTGTATGTTGAACATCGTGCGAGTAAATAACTTCACTGCAGATACTGACGAAAGTACTGAAAAAGAATAACAAGCCAAAAATACTAGAAAAAAAGGGGCTACAAAAAGGGTAATAATATATTCTCTTAATTTTTGAAATTTATCATAAAATTGATTATATCTTGGGTTGGAGTGACAAGGAAGTAGCGGAATTAAAAAATGCGTTTGAAAAGGAGATAAAAAAAGGCTGCTGCCCATAATCAGAAAAAATTAGAGAGTTTATAGGCAAAACAGGCAACAAACGAAGCGACGCTGTTATAAAATCCAAGATCGAGTGCATACTAAAATTGTTCATGAAATGATACCACAACGTAATGATTAATGAATTGACTGAATAAATATTCTGTATCGTATAACTCTCCTTAATATTTTACTAAACACTAGTGGCAAAGTAGGTCCATTATTTTTCCTATAATATAAAAACCTACTACTCTGGAATAATCTCCAAAAAAAGAGAACATTTTCAGAATGTTTCTAACAATTTACATTTTTTTATTTGAGTATGTTTTAGAGAAGAAGACGTATTCTTAGAGTCAAAAATAAAACGTTTTCTTTTTATAAACATGTGTGCCAAAATGCATACCTTTCGCGTTGTAGCCATCGTCATTGAATTTTGGGCTAGAAAAACCGACTAAGCGTGTCAATGTGTGCCTTTAGTTACGAATCAATTTTTCTGTTTGTAGTCTTTTAATTTTTTAGATGCTCTATTCACTTTTAATTTCAAAAATATTAGAAATCAAGTTTTACGGGGGTGGAGCGAAATGACAGTTTTCGTTTTATTAGACACCAGTTTATGTTTGTATCAAGAATCTTTAAATTTAGAGAGACAACACAAAAGTAAATTTTATCTCGTATTACATACATTTATCTAAAAATTACATCAAATAATACGTTACATTTTATTACCTATTAATACGTATAGTCCACGACCTGACAGTTAAAATCACACTGACAAGGATGTTTTGAATCTTTGGTTGAGTGGTGGTAGTTGCTATTAGCAGCAAGCAAAAAAATCTTTTTTCGCCGATTGTCAGTTTTAGTGACTAATAACAGGCAGTAGACTACAACTTTTAATGTCTTTGTAAGGTAGTAAAAATTTTAGGGTCGGGTAACATGTAAATCCTTTACATAATGTATGTTCTACAAAGTGATTCTAGTTGACATTAATAAATACAATAATACATTACTGCTTCAACTTCCTTCATAGCCTCGTCTTCGACTCGGCTGTGAATACAGCTGTGGCAGCAAATCTGCAGGCACTGTAAGGCGAAAAGCTACGCCTTGCAAAACAAGTTAAACAATTTTAAAAAATAAAAAAAAAACTCAAAAATTGAACGAATTTGAAACTTGTTACCTGTGCTAGATAATCGGAAGTAACAAATGTTTACTGCCTAGACCTTAAAAGTAGTTTACTGCCTGTTATTAGTAATTTTTATTTTACTGGTGCTAGGTAAACGGCAGTAAGAAATTTTTACTGCATAGACATTAAAAGTTGTTGTTTACTGCCTGTTATTAGTCACTAAAATGTAACTTTTTCTGACAATCGGCGAAAAATAACTATTTTCTACAAACACATTAAAAACTCAACATTTAACGCGAATATGAACAATTAAAACAATTTTCCTACAAACGTCCAATAATGACATTTTAAGCTTTCATTAGACAAACGAAAACCTTTTTTGAGGATCAGACTGTGATGAGTTTACTTTACGCGCGTTACCCAGGGCAGCAGGTGAAATTTTTTTGCTTGCTGGCAATAAAACTACCACCATTCAACTACAGATTTAAAACATCAGTGTCACTTTGACTTGAATTTTCAGGTTGTAAAGTAGGTACGTATTATGAAAAAATAAAATGCATCGTATTATTTAATAATGTTTGTAGAAAAAAATTTTGTATGTTTTACAAGGTAAAGTTTACTTTTATGCTCTTAATACATAAATAACTATTTAATTTTACTATTTAACATAACAACTACCACCACTCAACCAAATGTTTAAAACGCATTGTCAGTTTGATTTATATTTCAGATTGTTATTACCTAGTTGTATTGCATTATTTGAAATTGATCGTTTGCAGAAAAAACGTTGTACGCATTACGAGCAAAAAGTAATGTTTTTGCTCTCGAGTGCTTGCCGCTCGACGCGAAGCGGATAAACTTCCCTCTCCGAGCAAAAAGTTGTACTTTCCGCTCTTAATACATAAATAACTAGTATGTATTCGTGTTAAAAGTGTTTTACGGAACTCATGCAAATTGCAGAGCTCGCTAGGCTCGTCCTGCAAATTTTCGCACTTGGTGCCCTGGTAAAATTAAACCCTTCAAAAACCGTCAAGTTTTCATTTGTCTAATCAAAGCATAAAATGTATCACCATTGGACATTCATAAATAGAGTAAATTTACCAACACTTTTAAGGCGACTTTAAGATAAAACACCAGACTTGACGTACATTCCATTATTTACCTGACAGATAAACAATACAATGTAGGTCATAGCTGGAGTTTTATCTTCAATCTGAAGTTTTACTTGCACTTGTAAAAGTCGCCCTTAGTGGTATATGGAAAAACCATTTTCAAGAAAATCGTGGCCATCAAAAAGGAAATATTATCCAAATATTAAATTAAAAAAAAACTTACTAGACTGCAATTTCATTTTTTGTTTTGGTTTATTTTATTTTTAGATTTTTTTTATTTATTTTTATATTCATTTATTAATGAGCCTCACTTTAGTGGAGCATATTGGTTCTAAATAACAGTTACCTTCTCAAATGAAATAATTTTTACCGTTAACATACAAAGCTACGTAACTCAGAATTTGTTTCGGTTACAAAGTACTTATTTGCATACCCATGGTGATATGAGATATCTTTTGCGCCGCCCACTCCTATCGGTTACATTCTGTCCAAAACTTAAATCGATAGAAGAACTTAAACAAAAATTAATCATCTCAATACTTATCTAATGCCTCCTAATAAAAAACAAGAAACTGACCAATTAGCCTAACCCAAATCCATACCGCGTGCTTCTTTGATGGTTTCCAAAAATCCTAATGCCATGTTATTTGTCAACGTCGGATGATCCAATAGGTAGGTACTTATAATATTCTTAACTGAAATCTTCACCAAATGCCTCAATAATCGCTGTTTCTATGCCTTTTAAAATTTAAAGGGACCAGATGTAGAAATTTGGGGCGAACCATAAAAGCTAAGAAATTTCCGTTAGGAGACAAAAGAGCCAGGTCAGCCACTTGTTTGTGTTACAAGTGCATCAGGTAGAAAAAACCGAAATAAACCCTTCATAAAAATATAAAAGCTGTTTGGCGAATTACGTCTTTAACGCCGGAAGTTATCTAATCGAATAAACCTTAAAATTAAATATGTCAAAATTTAGTTAATCAATATTCGTATAGGTACAATTTCGAATTTGTACTTAATATATTATTCTTATTTTAGCATATGAACACAATTTGTTGTCATGGCTTATAAAAATCTTACAAAACTGAACAAAACCATCTATTCTTTTAAAAAATTGGTTGACAAAATTATCTTATTACTTATTTAAAATATGTATGGTGAATGAAGAAAGAGAAATATGAATTTTATAACTCCTTAAACTAGTCTTTCGTCTTCGTAGCCAACTAAATATCGAAATACTTTCTTCTGTTATATAGCCCCTTATATTAAATTAACTCACTTTTCAGTTGACAAGAGAACAAGTATTAAGTTGTAACCAGTGACTTTGAATTAGTATAGGCAAAGGCATGGCGATACCACTCCTTGTAAATGTAGCAAGGACGTTTTCCCTATCTCTTTCATCTTCACAAACTCCCATATATATTCTTTGTCATCGTGACACCGGGCCAATCAACGACATCAACGATGGCATAAGAAAACATTATAAGCCAAGTGTATGTCCGTGCTTGGATCGTTGTTTTAATTGCACGAAAGGGTGTCACAAGAGAGATAAACCTTATCGGATACCCTAATATAGAAAGAGATGATCAGAAAAAAGAATGTTGGAGGTCTTGGAAACATCGTGTATTTCGGCGACGTATCGCTATGTTAAAAAAAAAGTAGATTTAAAAGAGAGAATTAAAAGGTTGTCTCATGTATCATTTGTCACTCTGTTATCAGTCTATCTTAAATTAAATGGGTAATTATGAAAACAAACTAAAAAAGGTGATGAAATTTTATTCTTGCTACTTTTTAAGCTAATCGTTTCCAGGTATACCTATTGATCTTTTAACTCCAATAAAACTCTATAGTACCCTTGGTAATAAAAACCTGAAAATTTGCTAGGTATAGGCAAATCAGATTCGGGCTAGAAACGTTTTGAATTGAATAAAAATAGTTGCATTGCCATCATATACTATTCTCGACACCATAAACAACTAGGGTTCTTAGAGAATACATAATGGATTTATTGGGGACAAATACTCTGTGGCCACAGGAGTCACAGAGCATTTGTGGTGTATCCCGGGACCTACTATAACGTTTTTTCTTTACAAATATTAAGTAGGTCTTAATAAAAATATTTTATTTGTTGAAAATACAATTTACAATAAAATTTTATAAGAATATTTCATACTGTTTAGAATAAATCAGTAAATTTGTCTTGTTTTAACTTTTTGAACTGTCAAACTACAAATCTTCTGTACTTCCGTAACGGTGCTTCCAAAAACATTCGTTTATTAGAACTTTCTATTTTACAATAATGCCAGCAATCACCTCCTGAAGTTCAGATTATTTAAGAATCCCCCTGTGTAAGTACATACATAATAACAACATACTAACTTTTTAGTGCGCTAAAGTCATCTGCGACTACTTAAGTTAAACCTTTTTTTTTAATCTCTGCCGTTAAAATGTAAATCAAAGCGAACATCTTGCGTACCTGGCTTATATAAACCGGCCCTTAAAGGTTCGTTCCGGGTACGATGTGACTTCCAGAAATTTGGAAGTGATAGCGCCCTACGGGTTTCTAGGACAACATCATATATGACGGATGTGCCTTCGTACCCACCACGTATCATATATGAAAATTTTAAAATTCAAAAATTGTTTCCCCTCTTTTGAGTTTTGGCTCCTTTAGATCCCCCTCAACAGGAATCTGCTCTTATATATGCAATATATAACTTAGAAACACTGGACGTCAGGTCGCCTCTTGAACGTATCGGACGTGACAACTTAACAGGCACCAATATATATATATATATATATATGTTTTTCTTGACGAGCTTAGCCGTTCATTTTCTCATCCGTTGCGCAGCACCGCCGCTCACCAGGAGTTTAGCCGCTCTCGGAAGTCTTAGCCGCTCTTTAATAAAATATATGGAATATATATATTGACTTCAAGGCTCTTAGCCGCTCGGTAGGCTGAAGAGTGGGGATGTAGGGGAATATAAACTCAGTTTAAAGCACTTAGCCGCTCGGAAACTTTGAGCAATATACTAGCATAGCCGCTCTTGACACACAACTGTCAAGAGCGATATTGATGCCAGAAGGATCCCAGAAATTGGTCGCAAGTGTATTATCCATTTTGCAGCGGTTCCGAATAGGTGCACATGTGACTACGCTTCTTCATAAGCATCAGTGATAACCCAGGTACCTACCACAACAAATAAAACTCCCTTTGTACTTCCTATTTGAGTATGGTCAATAAGTATAGGGTAATAAATATTACCTGTATATTTAACAAAGGTAGGACTTTGTAAAATATACGGTTTATTTTAATGGAATTGTAGTTCGCCAATAATTTTTCAACCATTAGTGGTAGAGGGGTAATTAGCAGATCTAAAATAATAAGAATAGGTGCCTCCATACCTATCCATCCCTTTTCTAAAGGCAATAATTTTTACTTAATTTTGTGTTGAGATTTGCAAAGAATATGGATTTTATTGATTAGAATTTTATAGAAAACACAAAATGTTTATAGGTATAGTTACACCGTAACAAACTTTTTATGAAAACATAGTTAATGGTAATATGATATATACCTATGGCTTAATTATAAAATAGTGTATTAAGATACAAGTTTCATAATACAGCGCATTGGCGCACGAATCCAAGTTTGAGGATGAGTGCGACAATGGCGTTTTGGAACTTGTATCTTATACTATTTTTTTTTCAAGCGGACTAAAATTACGTCAATGTTTTCTCCATACGCACACCCAAAAGGGGCTTTCTAATCCTGAGACCAAAAAAGTAGCAAAAAAGTCCTAGGCAGTAAAAGTAAAGTCAAAAGTCACCGCTACTGTCATGGTGGCGCATATATAAACGATTTTCATTCTCCAAAATTATTTGAACACTCGATAACACCAGATAGACCGATCTGAGTGTATTGCCATCTTTACATTATTGTTGAAAAAACAAAGCAGGGAGATACTCTCAGAGCGCTCGGGGCACCAGCCCGAAACCGTTATTAAGTTGAGTTCGGTAATTACATCCCGAGCGCTCGGGATATCGGTCTATCTCACTCTAGCTTGTTAAGATTTTAGGGTCTGTGTCCAGAGCCCTCGGATGGAATTACCGAACTCGGCTTAAGTCGAAATCGCATATTTATCTGTCAATGTGATTTTTATTAATTTAGTATTTATAATAATGCTACAAATCTTTAGTTTACCATAATTTCCCTAAAACATCTAAACCATTATTGGTTATGATTTAACACTATTAAAACCATTGAACATTGAAAATCTCTGTTCTACCAACTTCTATTTATTTTACAAATAATATACACCACTATAATTGGGTAAGTACCTAGACCCGTTTAAAGAGGATGAGAAAAATTGCAAAACTGAAACACTCTAAAATAGACTTCTTATTTCATGCATGCTTAAAAAAAATAGTATATTTTACTCGTAGTAAAAGGTCTTTTTGTGCTTCGCCCAGTTGCAGGTCGCTTCGGCCATCAATCTCTGGGCTCAGCACGAAAAGACCCACTTCTAGTGACATGATCTACTATTTTTAGACAACAGCTAACTTTATCGAAATAAATGAAGAGTTCCTTTTTTTAAAGAGAAATGTCCAAGGTATTTAAATTTTCAGCTTTTAGCTCTGTAAAATAACACCTGTCAAAATTTTGGCCCTATGATTGTGGCGGCAAGTCCTTTTTTGACTAGCCTGATAGCGCAAAACATCTACTGTAGTATGTTTTTATGAGGCTTCATGTTCTAAATAAAATATCAAAATTTTGATAATATATACAAGACTATTCAAAAGGTAGAGCCTTTGAAACACTGTGTCTCCGTAAGAGAGCATTTTAGAAATATGTTTTATGTGAGAAACTAGGCTGTGGTCGACGGAATGTAGAGGGCAGGAGCGATCATGTAAAGTGGAGGTTTCATTGTAGACTCTTGACATCGTTGACAAATTTTTGCCAATGGAATTTTGGCCTTAAGTGATTGCTCCCTGATCGCTACTTTCTGCTGAATGTTGGCAATTCGCGAATAGCAATTTGAAATCATTTGAGGTTTGTCGTTAATGCTACATAGGTATAATATATGCGCTCACCTACATATAAACTGGAAAAACCTAAAATTGCTAAAAGGGAGGCCAAAATTGTAAAACGGGGGGCCCTCCAGATGTGCTAGCTCGTTGGTCAGGACCGCCGTCACATACAGCGGAACGAAACGGAGAAAAAATGTCAATAACGTCATTACACATGTCAATTCGGTCATTACACATGTCAAACTGGTTTAAATTCAACTGTCAAATTACGCTCCGTTCTGCTTTTAACCAAATTCCGCTGTATGTGACGTCGCCCTAAGCGTGCAGGGAGCGTTCAAGATCAGTTAACTTTACAGGTTACCTCATTTCTTAGAGAGAGAACCACCTGTATACGTCAGCCAACGTCACAAGGCTTCATTTCCGCCATTCCCCCTATGCTTTTGTAAAGCGTGGGTTAATTTTTTTGAATAAAATTGAGTTTTGTTAAGGTTTTTGGTATTTTTGTGTGCTGAAACCAAGAAGCTATTTCCTACATTATTACTATATTACAGAGTGAAGTCCATTTTTATAAATTTTCTGCTCCGTACTAGTTGAGTTTGGTAATTACATCCCGAGCGCTCCGGATATCAATCTATCTCACTCTAGCTTGTTAAAATTTTGGGAAATTGTCTGTGTCCGGAGCGCTCGGATGGAATTACCGAACTGCCGAACTATATCATATAGGTTCTAACCCTATTTTCTTCGCCGTTTTGTGAAGTTTATTTCTGATATTTATACAAATTATAATTATAATACAATCAAAAAATAATTATCATACAAATTATAATATATACAAATTTATAATAATTAAGAATTTTTGCCGAACATTAACATTTAAAAGCTTAAATTTTCAAAAAATAAGGCATCTTTGAGAAATCACTCATTTAAATCATTATAAAATTGTCAGCCGTGAATTCTCATGACGTCACAATAGCTCTTTCTTTATTTTTCTGCGAAATGAGGTAACCTATAAAAGCCGAGTTCGGTAATTCCATCCGAGGGCTCCGGACACAGACCATCTCCCACAATCTTAACAAGCTAGAGTGAGATAGACTGATATCCCGAGCGCTCGGATGTAATTACCGAACTCAGATTGACAGATGTTGGGGAGCGTTCACGTAAAGTCGAGGGGCGAATTCCAAAACTCACCAGATCATCTACCGGGTAGATCAGTCACCTGATCAATCCATTAAATTGCTAGATGGCCATCACATGACCAGCTTAACCGGTAGATACCCGGTGAATTTTGGAATTCGCCCGAGGTTTCATTGTAGACTGTTGACATCGTTGACAAATTTTTGCCAATGGAATTTTGGTTTTACGTGATCGCTCCCTGATCGCTACTTTCCGTCGAATGTGGGCAATTCGCGAATAGCAATTTCAAATCTTTTGACGTTGGTCGGTAATTAATGCTATAAACACAATAAAAAATGAATGTATGGAATAAACATTACCTTTTAATTTTATGTAAAAATTTATAAAAATGGAAAGAAACTCGATGCGCACTAAATTACAAATGGAAAACGCCTATAAAAAACAATGGCGGGTCTGGACAGCTGTCGCTGTCAGTGTCAGGTTTGTCAGTTCAGTTTTTGTTTATTTACTATTTTCTGGTTTTTTGAATTTTTATGGATATTGGCAATGCAGCAGCAAAAACAAAACTTTCAACAATCCAACCACTCCCATCAACCTTCCAAGGCAGCTTTGTCTTTGGAGATATAAATGTAACAACACGAAACAACAGCACGAAAGTCTCATTTGGCACTTCACAATTTCCACAAAGCAGGTGTTGTACAAATCAAGACAAAACTAATATATGGTGTAAAAAGAATCCTTGCAATTTGATTGGGGATAACTTTCTGAAACGTGATAGTAACTTTTTACTTGAGTTTAAGAAGCTAGTCAGAAATTGAGAGAACTGTAGGATTCCAGGTGGTACATGGTGAGTTTTTCTTTCAGTTTAGTGAATATTCCTAACCGATATTTATTATTGTAGCACAAGTAGAAAGCAGAAAAAGCAGGGCGAAAGAGTGATTAAAGGGGTTTTGTTTTGTGGACCACGAGGAAACCAGGACAACTATTTTGCTTTAATGGCAGCAAGCTTTAGCAGGAAAGAAGTATCGAAAATTGTTCAAGAGAAGACCACAGGACAACAGGAATCATTCCCATCCTTGCATAGGTAAGTAGCCTACAAGACTTCTTGCTCGTTTCTGCCACATGGCCAGAAGCTTGTATAATCAAATTATCATAAATGTTCTAGTAGTCAGTATTCACTGTTTTGGAGAGTTTTGTTTAGGCTTCAATAGAATAGAACATTACACTTCACAAATGTATCTGGTGTTATATAATACCAGGTGACACAAGAATTACTACCCAAGTGATAACTCTGGTTAAAAATATGCTAATATTTTGAAATTTTGGAGATGAATATAGTAGCTTAGTACCTACAAATTGCACATAAGTTTCACCGGAAGTGATGTCACTTTTAGTATTTCAAATAGAACACCCTGTACCAACCTAAGTTATTAACATGAAACATAGTGTATATCTAGCTCTTACCGTTTTCAAGCAAATTGCGCTCAAACTTTCCATATTAGCCATAATTAATGTTGATTTTTATAGACACAAATGAATATCAATCAGCCTTGATTTCACAGATGACTGAGATGAGAGAGAACCTAAAAAATAGTCATCTATAAAATCGAGGCTGATTGATATTAATTTGTTTCCATAAAAATCAACATTTATTCTTGATGATATGGAACGTTCAGGCGCGATTTTCTCGAAAACGTTAAGAGCTAGGCATACACTGTGTTACTTGTTAATAACTTAGAATTCAATTTAGAATCCGAAAATTGACAAATATAAAGCGTGTTCCATTTGAAATAATGAATGTGACGTTTATTTCGGTGAAACCGAAAACTCAAATTACTCATACTTATGTGCTATTTGTAGGTAATATATTCATCCCCAAAATTTCAAAATGTTAGCATTCTTTTAATCAGTTATCGCTTGGCTAGCAATTCCTGTGTCACAGGGTATAACTGTCATGGAGATATGAATTGAAATGAGAATTTCATTTTTTTTTAGGTAGTTAAGTGCAAATTTGTTCTGCAGTTTTTCCTTTGGTTAGGTTAGTTCAGTTATGTTTTTCTTTATCTAGGTTAGTTTAGTTTTACTTTTCCTTTGGTTAGGTGTTCTTTTGAGAATGTTGCATATTTGCCTTTCTGAGAAGAGTTTTTGCATATTGTTAATTTATCCACCATTGACATAAAAAAACAAGCACTACAATAAGTTTTAAACTTATTTATGCTAAGAGTTGTTGCCAAGCTTTGCACAAACTTAAATATTAAGGATTAGATGCCATCATGGACCAAATGTAACGTAAAATAAGACAATTTATAATAAAACTATTCTAACCTGAACTAACCTCACTAAACGTAAATGGATAACTGATCTAACCTGATCTGATTTTTATTATGATCTGATGAACGATGCAATTGGTACAATTAATGCTTCCTTTTTATTACAGAACTGAAAAGATATGGCATCACTGTGGGAAGAAGGAAGGAGAAAGAATCCACTCTTATGTGTTAAATTAGAATTTTGCAATATTTAAGAAATGTTTGGTTAAAACTTTAAAATAAATAGTAAAGTATACTTCACTGTACTGTCCATTTTTACTTTTGTTTTAATTTTAGTTTTATCCTTTAAAAATGAAAAGGACTCATTTTTTCTCTGAACTATTTTTTTGTAGGTTATTTCGTTACCAGACTTACGCACTTACACCAGTCCTGTTTTGGTTCATTAAGCTATATACACAATTATTAAAAATATTTGCAATAAGTTTTGTGTTTTAATTTTTTCCCACATCAGATTAGTCAAGTGCTATGTTCATATTTCAAGTGACTGCCTTTGGCCAATGAAAAAACTAAAAACATAATTTATTGCATCAGTTTTTAATTGTGTTTATAGGATAACATGTCCGAGTTAGGTTTTTAAAAAAGTCTAGAATATTAATCGTCAGACAACATTCGACATAAAGGAACTCTTGTTAATATTGGAAAGTGTCGATTTTAGAAAAAAAAAAACAGAACTATTGGCAAGCGATGAAACAGACGTTTTCAATTTTCAAAGCTTCAGCCTGAATTACTATTTTATGTGACAAACTATTAGTCAAGCTATTAGACAAACTATGAAAATGGTTCGTGTGATAAAAAAATATTAGAGTTCCCCAATACCCTGTTCCCGGTAATGAAGTTGTTCAAAGATTAACATCTTAAAGTTGGTCTACATACTTATTTAAGAGCCTGTAAAATATGACCTTCCCGTTTAAAAATACAGGATGTCTGAAATATTCTTGGCTAGCCAATAATCCTGTAGCTAACAAAGATAAAAATTTTGAATAAATATAAAAAATGGTAATTGTGCTAAGATCTATATTATGCTATCATTTGTATCAATACAGGGTTGTATATAAATAAGATAGATACAACATCATTGTTTTTAAAATAATACACCCTGTATATTTTGTTAAATTTAGAATCTCTGCCAGTCTTACTTTTTGGGACCATTTGTAGATAATACTTACTTGCGTACTTTTTTTTAAGCAGGGTCAATAATGCTAATTATATTTTGTATAATCCAGGAAAGGTACGTAAGTGGATCACGAAGCTCGCTGTCGGCGTTTTTTTGTAAAGAGAAAATGACTTTCCAGTGTAATTAACATATCAAATGTTTCCAAGCAAATTCGATAATCTTAACTTTGAGTATTGCGTAACCAAAGCTTCAGACCCTAGCTAGGTATGAGAAAAACAGTAGGTTATGAAATAATCATATAATTTCTATAAAACAAAAATAGCAATTCCATAATAAATACTAAAAAACATAACGAAACATAAAAAACGTACGAAGGGAATTAGTTTGTGCGGAAAATGTAAATAGAAAGGTAAAGTTAACGGCAATTCCTAAAAAGTAGCGTTCATGCGGAAAAAGAAAAAATGATTCAGGCAAAGTATGAGGACCCACCGTAGTATACACATATACTCGGGTGTAGCCTGAAAAAAGGATGGAAAAACAAAAAATTGGAACCACATGCAGGCATCGGAGCCTGTTGTCGAAATACGCAAAGTCCAATTTTGGGGATTAGTTCAGGATATCCACGGTAGCTTTGTCATAGACACCTACTGTGATTAACTAAAGAAAGGAATTAGTTTGCAAGATCAAAGATCGAAAGAAAGTTGTTAAAATAAACTTAGTTTGTTAAAACAAACTAATTCCTCTCTTTAGATTCATGGCTGGGTAAATCACAGTAGGTGTTTATTGCAAAGCTGCCGTGGATATCCTGAACTAATCCTCAAAATGGAAAAACTTTTGGCAATTCCACAAAAGGCTGAGCCGATGCCTACATGTGGTTCCCGTTTTTTGTCCTTTCATTCTTTTTCCAGACTACACCCGAGTATGTATGCCTACTACTGTGGTGCTCATCTTTGCCTGATGAAGCCAATAATCAGAATCACGTGTCGCCGGTTGCCAAAAATCATTTTTGCCTTTTCCACCTGAACGGTTTTTTTTGCGGAATTGCCGTTAACTTTACCTTTCTATAAATAGGTACATTACACAGTAACTTTTTTTGAAATGGAAATACATCTTACATTATCTATCTAACTATAAAACAGGGGTCATCTGTTATTAATAGAGAAGAATATAAAAGTATAGTATACATCAAAACAGAAGAATAGAAAGATTATTTCCCACATATAAGTAACAAATAAATAGTAAAAAGTGAAAAAAAAAACTTAAAAATACATTCAATCCTAAAATTTAGAAATGGCAATAATCTCTATATTACCTATAATCTAAAATCACTGGGACGAAGGAAGGTGTCTCGTTATAAACGCTACATATTTGTTATTCTTAATTTTAGAAAAAAAGTTGAATAATATGCAGGTTACAGTATTTTACCTGAATATTTGAGCAGTCTATATTGACAATACAGAGAATACATACAAAAAAGGGTGACAGACCAAACAAATATTTTTTTAAATGGAACATCCAATATCTTATAACATTTCCTGATTTTAATCCTGATTTTGAGCCTGATCCATACCCTATCCTGATTTTCAACTGTTTTCAAAATAATAGCATTTAAAATTTTCCAGCTTTATCCACTTTGGGGGTCACATCTTCAAAACGACTTGGGGTATGAGTAATTGCATTCCACGTTCCTTTTTCAACTGTTCAAGACTATTATAAATCTCTAATTTGACATCTGTCAGACAAACTTCAGTCTGATTGAGACGATCGGATGTCAATTTAGATATTTAGAATCGTCTTAAAAAGTTGAGATAGGAATGTGAAATCGAATTGCTCAAATCTAAAACCGTTTTGAAGCTGTGACGCTCGAAGCGGCTAAACCTCGAAAACAGCTGAAAATCATAATTGACTTGGTGCACGTGGTGTGAACACGGAAGGATTTTGACAAATGTAACCTCAGTTCTGCAATCAATTATATGGGATCTGCTAAATAATATTTTTCCAACAATTTAATCTAATCGAGGCACTGTATGATCAGATGTATTTTACATTTTATCTTATTCATAAAGAAATACAAAAATGCTATTTTAAATGTTGTTTTACCTTCAAAGTGGTCATATGCCGCATGTCGTCAATTGGGTAAGCAACATGAAACTTGCATAGAATTTTTTATAGATTCGAAAAATGTAATAATCTTTAGGAGATCTATTTAAAAAAATATATGTTTGGTCTGTTACACTTTTTCGGACACTATATGTTCAATATGGATTGTGCTTAAATACGGGGTGTTCATTATAAAACTTCATCTAGTTGGCTGTGAAATGTCAAAAGATAGGGATGGAGAAATAAAAATCCATTTACATTGATTACGTCATCCTTTTCTGTCAAAATTTCATAGCCTGCCAAATGAAGTTTTATAATGAACACCCCGTATTTAGGTAAAATACTGTAACGTGTAATAACTTTTTTTCTACATATTTTTACCTTCTTTTTCCTTTTCGATCAATTTGAATTCATGCTGCATTTTGCTTTTAATAATCATAGTAGATTTATTCTGTAGAACGGGATATTTCTTTAAACCTTCTTCAATCTCTCTAAATGACGGGTAAACCTGCTGTCCTTCGTGCTTTTTCAAATCAAAAAATCTTTTGAAACACTGACGTAAGGCATGTTTTTGCGGCGTGGTCCATTTTTGATGTTTTCGCCCATCTGAAAAGTAATTTTAGTTATGGCATGGAAGTGAGTAGTAAGTTATTAATAGATATAAGTAGATATAGCAGGAGAAAGAGAAATGTTTTCGTCTGAAATACATTCAAAAGATTAGTATTCTTTGAAAGATGCGAAAACGTTCTCAACCCGCTCGACCTAATTATTACAATATACCTCGTCTCAACTTATTAAAAACTTCAAACACTTATGGAGGTTAATACACTTATGTATTAAGTTAGCACCAAATTTTGATGTTCGAATTTTCGAAATTATACTTTTACCAAACAAATGAATGTGACATTTGTCAAATTTGTACTTTATTCGCTTGTCAAATTCGCGCCAGAGTATGTAATGAGTTGAGACGTAGTATACATATTGACGGTGAACAAATTACCTTGTACAGATTTTTCTCTATTAATAGCGGCTGCTATCCAAGCACGTATCATACTTGTTGAACGGGATAGAACGCATCTATTTTCAAAGAGAATATTCTCAATTTCGCTCATAGAAGGTACCACTTGACTTCTAATATATTTCTTGAAAAGCGCAGATACGGTATGACGTTCCGGAGTCGCCCATGTTCTTCGTTGTTTACGTCGCCATTCTGGCGATATTGCACTTACATTGCTCACGTTTTGTGTGCCAACACTAGAAACATCTGGGTTCGTCTTGTTATTTCTTTCACCTAGTTTTTCAGGCGCAAATTCATTGTCTTCGGTCAATTCATCAATTTTATCTGGTGTTGTCGAAAGTTGGACGATGCCATCGGAAGTGGAAGTATCTTCCGTACGGTCTCTAGATTCAAAAGAACTGGAGTTTAGCGACGGTATTGGAACTGATTTATGAACGACTGTCTCTTCTACATCTCCTGTGCTTCTCTCTGAAATATTTTCATCACGGTCGCCATTGTCCAATTCAGAAGGACGGGAATACAACCATGGAGCTGAAATTGGTGCGTTTCTAGATGCAATTTCTTCGGTTACTATCCTTAAGTCGGTAATAGGTTCATCATCACAAATTCCAGAGCACTGTTCCAATACTTTTGCCATAGTTACAATCTCAGTGTGTGTTTGCTTCTGTTGATATATATCTTTATGAACGGTTAGAGAATGTCCCATAAAATCGCTTATTAAAGATTGGGTTTCTGACGGTAGCAGTGCTGTGCTGGTGGCAAGGTGTTTTCTAAGTTTATTAGCCGTGTATTTATTGGCATCCAGTTCGTATTTTAAGCAAATACTCTTAAGTGCCATATCAGCTCTGAAAAACCGGAATCTTTTTCCATTGGGATTGGCAAATAAATATTTTGAGTCATGCTCAACTCCCACTTCTACTCTTCTGTCTAACAACATGGCAATGGCTTCATTAAATTCTGAGGGTAACAAATTAGATGCCTTTTTGTTCAGCTTCCCTTGTGCAAGAAACCTGCTAAACATAGATGCTCGATTTCTGTCTGTCTCATTCAATTTCTGGGCAAACTCCTTATCTACGGTACTCATATTTCTATATTCGACAAGAAGCGTCTTTTGACAGTCTCCTGGTCGTTTTCTGTTAAAGACCATAATATATGCCAATATGGCTTTGCAGAGTCGAGCGTAATTTTTGAAATTAAATGTATGTTTTGCATCTTCATATGCCTCAAGGTACTCAGTTTTTAAAGTCATCATTAGTCTTTTAATTTCTGCCGTAGTTGGAAGAATTTCTACTTTTGCTCTTTGTCTTTCAGTCTGGTTTTCCCCGGCCATTTTTGTGATAATGTTATTCCTGTTTTTAGTGATAAGGAATTCCACCTTGCCAAGTTGTTCCTCACTAACTGAATCAGAAGTGATTATTGCATTCGTTTTAAGTAAATCTATAACTTTACATAGCAATGTACAGCTAGCTGTGGCGGCGCTAGGCGCACTAAAATGTCCTTCTGAATATCCTGCCCTTCGCTTCACTGCATTAAATATTGTGTAGAAATGATCAGCCCTAAACATGTCTTTAATTTCCCGAATTTCTGGATTTTCTTCCTTACATAAATTAAATAAATCGGCTAATAACCGTAACTGTTGTGCAATGTGAACATGCTTGCCTCCCAAGTTAGTTAAGAAAAATTTCTCTATTAACATATTGCCAAAAAGAATGGCAGTTGGATCTCTAAATAATACACTTCGGTGACACTCCTTTGTAAAATAAGGAAAAATATGGTCGGTTAATTCTTGACATGCAGAAGGTAATATTGTTCTCGCTTTGACTCTTGCCATACCAGCTATATTTCTAAGCTTTTCTTGCATGCCAGCTTTACATGCATTTTTAACGTGTCTGTTTAAAGATTTTTTAGAGAAAAAACCTTTACAAAATGGACATGAGACTGTATCGGATGTGGTAGGTTGTTGATGTGCAAGGGACGCCTTTCTAACGACTATTTTCGAATCTGAATGCAACAAATTGTATTTAGCATCACCTTCTTTTCTCAACAACTGAAAGGAAACTGTTCCGTCGTAGTCTAAAAAAATAATAATGTATTAAAGTTAACATAAGATTAAGCTACATCTTCTACTAAATGCCTTGACCATTACGCGAGCGAATTAACAACATTTTCAACGTCTAAAAATACATTAGTAGCAAACCTACATTTTAAAAATTTTAAATATTAAAAAAAAGTTATCATGATATTTTTAAAAGTATCTGGCAATACGTGCATTCATTCACGTTGAAGTACACGTCTGTGTATTATTCCGGTCGTCTCGGATTGCGTGAATTGACGTGCATACAATGCCTGCTACTTTTCAAAACAACATTAAAATGATGACCGAAAAAAACAACCAGCAGGAGACAGGTACAAACTTTCTAAACGGAACAGAAAAGTCATGTCACACTTTAGAATGTACTAGGGGCGCACCGCAAAAAATTCAGAGGGCATGAGCCGTAACTTTTGATTTACTGTCAATGATGCCAAATAGTACCACTATTGCCTAAACCTTTAGACGTAGTACAGAGTACAAAAAACTGAAAGTTTTATAAAAATGCAAAAAAGGAAGATTTTGTTTCAACATATTTACTTTCAGCAAAAAACTTTTTTAGAACATTCTGTATATTAAAAGTAGAGAGGGTGTTCGAGGTTATCGTGTCATATCTTAGCGGGGTGTACTATAGGCGAGTATAAGACTAGAAGTTCCTGCGATTTAGAAGTTATCCAATTAAGACCTCAAAACTATTATCTGAAAATGTATATTAATTTTTCTGGCTATATTTTCTACGGTAAATTGTATGTTAAAAGAACTAACCACTTCAACAAAACAATTATTTATTCTCCATATTACCATTTGTTTATTTAGACGTATACAAATTGAAAGGTTTAATCCACCACTCTCGAAAATACCATCAGAAAACCGTCTTGAGGGTGCTCTCTTCAGTGCGGTGTAGTTCACTCATATGGTTCTCTTGGACGTATGTTTATAGGAACTTTATTTAGTCTTATCACCACGCATGTAGAAGAATGCACTTCCAACAGGTGGCACACTAATTTCGGGACACTGTATAACCACAAAAAACTTTTTCTAACGTTAAATTCAGATTGAAAAAGTTATGTACAATTCTTATAATGGTTTCGGCATACTGATGCACTATGTTACCATAGCGCATCCATTGTAACAGTCGCAATGCGCCTATGTTAACAGAGTGCAATTTGTGGGAACCTGTCGTTTACTAGTAGGGGACTCCTTTACTAAACATTTTTTTTTTAGCAAAGCTTTTTGTAAAATCCATAATAAAAAAAATGGTTTGTTTTGTGACAAACACACATTAAGCTGTTATGAAACGTTACTTTGAATAATATTAGTTACACTATCGGAGCAGTACCCTGGACATAGCGGATCGGTCTTTTACTCTTTCAAGCCTGTACGATTGGTGTTAAGTGTATTGCCTCAAAACGTACAACTATTTTGAACTGATTTCATTTAAGTAATCCGGCCTTCGGTTTTGTATATGTAAACAAAAAATGGATATCGCCTACAGCCGTGTCAAGCAGCATTGGTACTATAACTCGTCAATTTTCCATTTGGCAATGGCAAAAAATGTTTCCACTATTCAAAACGTTGGTTATGCGTCAAGGCGACCAACATAGATTATTAAGAGCAGGATAAAAACCGTCTATGCGTACTAAAACTTTTATTTAAGAAGTTTCTGAATTAAACCGTACAGTCGCCAAAAAAGAAAAAGTCGATTTCTCATGTGAATCACCTTTGTCCAGAATTCTGCTAGACACCCGGTATAAATTTACCATAATAATTATTATTAAGTCACTTACTAGAGGTTTTCTTATTTTCCAATGCTTCTATTACTTTAGCTTCCTTGCCATGTTTCTCTACCAAATGCCTAGTAATATTTGTTATTATACGAGCACAGTATAGACAAGAATGTCCTTTTCTGTTTTTAGACTTTCTAGTAGTCCTGACTTTCTGGAACCCTAAAATGTATTCTAAATATGATCATTCTGTGTCCCAGTTTATGCATATTATAAAGTGAGTTTTTCTAATATTGATATATAATTTGTCCATCTGAGGTAAGCGAGACTCATTTCATTTACCCAAGTTCTTTTTTTAATCCAAAAATACATATTTTTTTTTTAAACAAAAGAAAACTTAAGTTTACTGAGTATTAACTGAAAATCCGAAAATAAAATAATTATAGGCAAAACTGACTTATTTTTCAGTTGAGAGTGTTGAGACGTAAATGGTAAGTTAAAATATTATGATTACTTTCTGAAAGCAAGAGCCCATAAAAATGATTTAACAGGTTTTCCACAAAAAAATCTAAAAAAAAAAACACTGGGCACTACTTGTAACCTGACGGTATTGAAGAACCACGGTACATTATTAAGTGGGACTATTGCACTATTGCACAAAATGTTTAATACTATTGAATATTCCGATATTATATGCGACATCTGACGCTACAAGGATCTAGCAGAAATACGGGGTGTTCATTATAAAACTTCATCTAGCAGGCTATGAAATGTTGACAGAAAAGGATCACATAATCAAAGTAAATGGACTTTTGTTTCTCTGTCTCTTTCTTTTGACATTTGACAGCCAACTAGATGAAGTTTTATAATGAACACTCTGTATCTTAAATGTGGTGTGTGGCGGTCTTCATCACAAAAGTGTATTTTATTTTGAATGGTTATTTAATAGCTATTTAAGATACAAATAGAAAAACTAATACTTTATTGCTGGAGCGGCGTGGATTAAAAAACGAGTGAGGAATGTGCCAGTCTTTTTAAAAGCCGCGAAAGCAAAAAAATAGAGTTATTACAATTGTGTCTTACAATGATTTATCTACGAGCGTTTTACTTCTTGCACTGATTTTAGTGTAAAAAGTAACCTTTTAGTGTTATAAAATTTTTTGCGCACGCTTTTGAGGGCAATAATATATAAAAAATAAATACAAAATGCGAGCGATAAAAATGTTATAAAAAAAAGTGTAGAAAGTCCCTAAAAGATTACTTTTTACACTTTAACCGGCGCAAAAAGTAGATACTCATTGCAAAAAGTAGATACATTTTAAACGCTCGTAGATAAACTAAATTTAAGTTTAGATAATGCTAAGCTTTGCATTATTTACCTTTCCGTCCACGCCGAGGTTCACGCATTTTTGGAGATTGAAGCAGAGACATTGAATCTGAAGTAGAATCATCTGATTCGGAAGGTATAAATTCACTTCCATCAGTGTCAGCGCCCTCTAAGTAAGAATCTATTACACGATCTTGCTCTTTTTCTATTTCAATTTCTCTTTCAAAATTCTCTTCCTAAAAATGTATACTTCGGATTTTACAGGACTATTTAAATAATTTCTTTTAATAGGGATTGATTTTTTTTTATTTTATTGATTTTATTTTGTTATAAATACGGAGTGTTCATTATAAAACTTCATCTAGCAGGCTATGAAATTTTGACAGAAAAGGATGACATAATCAAAATAAATGGACCTTTGTTTCTCCATCCTTTTCTTTTGACATTTCACAGTCAACTAGATGAAGTTTTATAATGAACACCCCGTATATATAAAATACTTCCAATTCGTCAGGCTTAGCGAGACGCATGGCACCTAAATGCACTTCCTTCATGAATGTAAAGTTACTTACGTCTATTATCGGTGCGACCGTTGATGAACCTTTCCGACCACGCCGAGGTTCAACCATTTTTGGAGTTTGAAGCAGAGACATTGAATCTGAAGTCGATTCGGAAGGTTTAAATTCATTTCCTTTAGTATCAGCGCCCTCCAAGAAAAAATCTATTACATGATCTTGCTCTTTTTCTATTTCAATTTCTCTTTCAAAATTCTCTTTCTAAAAATGTATATTTCATATTGTAACGGAGTGTTTAAATAATTTCTTTTAATAGGGATTGATATTTTTTTAAATTTATTGATATTATTTTGTTAAAAAAAATTATATTATATATAAAATACATCCGTCAGGTTAGGGAGACGCATGGTACTTAAATGCACTTCCTTCATGAATGTAAAGTTACTTACCTCTATTATCGGTTTGACAGTAACATTACAATCAATATTTCTATCTAAAACAACTTTCAGTATTTTATTCAGTTTCTCAGGATATATTTTAGGTTCTTCTGGGGGTTCTTCTGTTTGAAATAAGCGCCTTTTTAATTTCTCAATTCTTTGAAACTTGTTCATTTCTGTTAGGAGTAGGCTGTAAATATATAGTAAATAGAGTAAATACATAATATACAGTAACTACATCTTAAAACATATATCTATAGAGTTTCATTTAGTTTTATTAAAAGGCAAATAAGCCCAGATTGTCCGCTATGCCGAAGTCCACCTTCCTTCATTTCATGTATATGAAAATCATCCAGCCATATCCATAGTCGTTCACAAGTGGTTGAGAATTTGCTGGAGATGCAGTTTCAATGTAATTTTTATTGTAGATTACCTATCAGCAAACTGCCAGTGACTAAGGCTATGCGTATGGCAATTGTGAATTATCAATAATTTTGTTTAATAATAAATTAACTTAATAGATAAATTCGACAGTGGTACCCTCCGTGGTATTTAATCCCCGCCATCGCGGTGGAGGGACTGGGGTGGAGGTGGGATTTCGGCGTTCTCGTTGTATGTCGCAGAACTCGCTTCCAGTCTGCAGTTAGAAACGTAATTTCCTCATTTCTTTGAAATTGTTCTCATGCTTAAAGATCTCAATGGCTTCCCTCGTTAGTCTCGGATAGAAAGGCTGCGAGCTGCGATTGATGTAAGATATCCTCCTTGTTGAAAAGGACGTCGTGACCTTCAGAGAGAGCGTGGTCTGCTACTGCTAACTTGTGTTTGTCCCAGCCTGCAAGCCTTTTGCTTTTCTTCATCATCTCCCATTCTTCCCTCCTCGCCCTGTCGTGCTCGCTGTATTCATTCCAACAAAAAGCTCTTTCCAGATGCTTCATTTCCAATTCAGCCGGTTCAAATTCTTTTGGAAGAAACTTTTACAGTTTATTCCAAATTCCAAGGCCTGCTGAACTGTCACTGAGATAATTAATTTCACCTGCAATAACAAAATAAGGGGTGTTCATTATAAAACTTCATCTAGTTGGTTGTGAAATGTCAAAAGAAAACGATGGAGTAACAAAAGTCCATTTACTTTGATGTCATCCTCTTCTGTCAAAAATTTCATAGTTTGCTAGATGAAGTTTTATAATGAACACCCGGTTTTAGCCTGACTATCTTTGTCCACAAATTGTTTCATTTTAATTTAAGAACGGTAGAAAAATATTTTAGATTGTACTCTTTAAAAGCAGAGCTGTCAACCTTACATAAAACATAAAGCAATGATTCCACTTGAAGGGGCATTACTAATAATCTATAAACTTATTTGCCAAACATATGTTGTTGACAAGCTTTTTTACTTGGAAATTACAAGCTCTTTTCCTTTTGTTTTGGTTTTGCTTTGCTACAAGTTATTATGACGGTTTCATGCAGACTGGCCACAATTTGACACTAAATAAATTTAAGCTTTACCACGTAAGCTTATAAAGGAGCGTTCTTTGTAGCAGACCAGGTTTTTTGCAATGAGTAGTCATAAATCAGTAATTAGGTACAAGTATCACATTAAAAATTTTGAAGACTTTACAAGCAGTCTAAATAAATATATATGATTAGATAACTTCTAAAGGCAAAAGAGGCCCCTTGCCTTTCACCACACTTGAATTGTATGTAATATGATTTGCCATCGATATACAAACAAAAGACATCTCAGGTCAATTTTCAAACTGAAAAATTCATTAAGCACAATCTTTCAATTTCCAACACAAGGAAGGATAAAAATGTCTTGGAAACATTAACATCCAAGGAAACCACATCAAAATCTACAACGAAACTAAGAATCTTAAACATCAATGCAAGATCCTGAACAAACTAAGAGGCTTTTGTTGCGGACAAAAGTATAGATGTGCTGTGTGTGACAGAACGTTGGATATTAGAAGTGGAGATTGGTGCACTTCATATTGATGGATACAACACTGTTGGGTTCTCTGCAAGACATGAGTATACTGGGGGTGGTACTGCAGTATTTCTTTGTGAGGAGCTGAGTGCAAGTATGAAACATTTTAACGTGGAATGTAATATGTTATATTACATATAAAATATTTTCGTGAGTGGAAATGTGGATGTTGATCGCGCCGAGGTGGCGGATTTGAACATGTCTTGCATCGCATTATATGGGGCACATTCTTGGTGTTTCTTTGCTCCTGCAGTGTGAAAATCTTTACCGAGTGAGACAGAGGTTCAGACTGTTTACTGAGAGGGGATTGTTCATGTTTTAGAGTCATCTTTCCATGATGGCATGGAAATTGGTTGAGTGTGATGGTGTAGGTACAAATGAAAAATAGGAAATGTTTGTTGATATTCTCAATGAGGCATTTTCAGATAGCTTCCCTGAGAAGCAATGTATTATGCGCTCAGAAAATAATATTTGGTGGTTTGGACCAGAGTAGAGGGCAATGAGAGAGCACTTGAGACTGTTAGGTGAGGTGATATTAGTAGGCAGTAAACACATATGCAAACAAACAATGGTATATGAAATTTAAGAGAGTATAAAAACCAAATTTGCAAAACAAAAATTGCTGCAAAAGGTAACTGAATAAACTCATCAAGTAACCCTGCTGGAACAATGTGGCAAATTCGAGGACAAATTAATAATAAAAACATAAAAGAGAAAAAAAGACACTGTTGGATCAAGTGGCTTTACCTCACATGATTTTAATAGCTACTTTCTGAGTATTGTCGATAAACTATGCATAAACTATTCTGTGGTGCAGAGTAAGTCAGGGTCTGGTATTGATCTTCTATGTAACTTTGAGAATAGACAGTCAAGTTCAAGATACTTTCTCCTTCCGTGTGTGTTTTAATGAAATGAGAAATGTAATAAATGACCTAAAAAACAAAAACGGCCGCGATATATATGGTCTTAATGTAAAAATCAGTAAAAAAACCTGATACTCTTACAAAAGTAATAAACTCCTTCATTACAGAGGGAATTTTTCTGGATTGCATGAAGAGGGCAATTGAGGTTCCTCTGTTTAAAGGGGGAAACACAGATGAGACAGAGAGCTACAACCCAACATCACTGCTTCCAGTATTATCAAAGATACTTGAAAAGTGTATGTCCGAGCAAATTTTTCTGAAAATAACATTTTTAATGAACATCAATTTGGGTTCAGGAAAAACAAAAGCAAAGCACAGTCCTGGTGATCAATAGTCTGGTGTCAGGTGTCATGGATGCCTTTGATTAAAGCTTTTGATTGTTTTCCATGGTACACTGTTGTGCAAGCTGGAGGCATACAACTTTGTGAAAAGTGGTATTCAACTCTTGAAATTCCATCTTGTAGGAACACTCCAGTCTGTGCGGTATGGTGGTGTAACATCGCCCGAGCAAGGAATAACGATTGGAGTGCAGAGGTATCTATTTTGGGGGGCAGTGCTCTTTTTTCTATATATTTATATAGGTATATTAATGATCTTCCTTTAATTGGTAAAAAAATCGGATAAACTCTGTTTGCGGACGAGATCACAAGCTTCGCTGGAGGATGAAGGACTGGTTAAACATTGGTTTAATTCCAAGATTGCTGCTGAATATGGGCAAGACAGAGAGGATGGTGTTTGCAATGGGGGATTGGGACTGTAAATGAACACATATCCCAGATCAATTTTCTTAGGGTCCTTGTGGATGAGGGTGCCAAGAGGGATTTACAAATCAATAACTTGGCTTCAACACTCAATACAAATTTGTTCCTTCTGCTTCAACTTTCGGGTAGGGTATATCATGCAGTACTTAGATCAGCCTATTTTGCATCTTTTCATGTACGGTTCTCTTATGTTGTGCTTGTTTGGGGCTAAGGCTTAGAGGCAGAAAACATTTGTTCGAGCTTCAGCAAAAGATAGTCAGATTGTTGGCTTGGCTGGCATAGGCTACAGAGATGATTGCAAGGCGCACTTTAGACAACTAGGCATACTAACCTTGCTCCCGATGTTTCTATCGGAGAACTTGCTGTTTGTAAAGAATAACATGCATCTATTTTCTGTGCACAAAAACATACATGCGCAACCTACTAGAAGCCAAAAAAATTTAATAATATCATACTGTCCTTTGAAAAGGTGTCAGAATGGTCCTGGCTACTGGGCGGTAAAATACTTCAATATATTGCCCATAGAAATTAAGGAGTTAGCAGTGGATAGTTTTCGAAAGAGAATTAGGCAAATTTTAATGGTAAATGTTTTTTTATTGTGATGATGAGAATTTTAATCAAAATTATTAAAGTCTTCTCTGTTTAGTCTATTTTTAAATGTTAACCATGAGCTTTTAAGATTCAAGTGTATGGTGGCTACTGGACTGAGTTTATTTAAAGATAATTTGTAGACTATTCCATTTTTGACACGTATATTGCTGTTGTGGTGATTGTAAACATGAATAACTTTAAAATTGAAGTTTTGATTTCAAGTCGATTTAAACTATAATAATACTGTAGGTGGTAGGTGGTAGTTAGGTTTGCCAGACTCGATCAAAAGAGATAAACAATGATATATTGGGGGTTTGCTCTATTTAGATCTTTCTTAGACTTTCTGGTTAGACCTAAGGAAAAATTGCTGAAGAAATGTGGTGTACAAGATTAGAATATGTGTAAAGCAATGTGAGCAATGCATTGAAAATTGAAGCATTGCAGAAAACTTTATAGCAATGTTGGAAACTTTATAGAAATGTTTGACAATTTTGATCAATGTTTAAAATAGATACATAAACAATGATTGGTAATATGAAGAAATTTCTTATAATCAATATATGAAAATAAAAGCAAGGTGAGACAAATTAGGGAGCAACCTTAGTAATGTCCTGCAGAATTTTTCTTATTTTACAGCATTACCTATATTGTTGCATTAATACAGCCAGGTACTGAAAAATACAAGACAAATGTTTTTTAAATGAATAATTTGGAATGATATCCATTTTATTTTTTCTTAATAAGCTTTTGACTTATTATCAATTTAACACTACCCAATACCCATATCCCATATGTCCCCTCCCCCACTGCTCAGCATCCAGTAACTAGATAATAACAATAATAATACCTTTATTGCCAGCAATATTAACAAAGTTAACATAGCAATGTCAACAAACAGCAAAGGACAAACATAAAGGTGCTTTCACTCTTTCTATGCAGTTACACATTACACCAGCACAACTCTAAAATATTAGGTACATTCAAATATTTTAAAACATTTGAAATAAAGAGGATGAGAGGTAATGTGTAGCCTTATGACAAATCATTCAAGTAATTTGTAGGTATATGAAATTTTGCTTGAAATGCTTATGACCTAAGTTTGTATGAAAAATAAAAATCTTAAAATGAGCTATTCTATATGTTCCTAAAGTTGTGATCATAAAAACTAAGACACCTTGTATATAGAATTATCACAAAAAGTTATCATATGAGAACCAACATATATAAATGAAAACCCTTCTTTTGTTAGTCCCTCCAATTTCAGTTTGCTTTTGTTTTGTAAGGTCAACCTCTTGAATCAAAACTCTAAAATTCTATTACCATTCCTACCCTGTTCAACAAATTTTTCAACAAAAGCAGTAAATCACTCACATATTTTCCAGTGCAGAGCAAGAACTAAAAAAAAATTTGACTCTAGGTATGTAAAATAACTCCTAATTGCAAATTGTTAGGAAATGCTTAATTGCTGAAGATATCAAATAATGAAAATCAATAAGATCAATAAGACTTTGCTAAAAATATTCTAAAGGATCTAATAGATTATTCTGATTATTATAGATTTTTCCTCAAAACTAGAAAAATTTGCCCTTGTGGCATCCACGAATTAATCATAAAGAGCCCCGAGAGATATTCTGTTTCTATTTGGGAGAAATTATTGGATTTAAGTAGATAAGTAGATTAACTAAACATCCCTAGTTATGGTTTTCATGAATATTAAAAGCTCCTGGGAAAGATATAATTTCTGACAAGACTAACTTAACTCCCCTATTTTCTATGTACACCATAAAAAAGCAATGAAAGCAATAGTCATCCATCTTGTTACCAATGCAAACAATTACCAATAAATTGAGCAGTGTAAGCAATGTTTCGAAATAAAACAATATAAAGAACAATATGGAGCACTATTTCGAGCAAAGCAATGTGTGCAAAGGATTATAATATTCCCAGCAATGTCATGTAATTATAGTTTGTCTCAACCCATCAGGAAACCATTCAAAAAGTGTTCGAAAACCAATCTGTTTAACTAACAAATTTCAAATTGAAATGAACAACTTAAATTCTCAGAGTTCGGAAACATAAAGTTTGTTCTAACATACCAAGGAACCATCTCAAAATGCTTGCAAAACCACTCTGGGCAAGAACATTGTTTATTTCAATTTCAAATTTATATTAGTGAGTTGTCCAGAATGACAAACAATGTCATCCACTATTTAGCAATGAGGGTACAAGTTTTGAACCAGACGTTTTCCCCTTTGGTTAGACATAATACACAAGCTGAATAGATACATGATGAAATTGAAAGTAAAAAAGCATAAACAAGCAAAGTAAGTTCTTTAAATAACCTCTATAAGAAACGCTAAGGGTAGGATTCTGTAACTTTTGCTTAGAGCAGTATATGCGATGCCCTAAAGGAAGCTACAAATGAAAATGTAAAATTTACAACCGAAGATATCATCAGTATTTTTGGAACAAAGATGAATGGCAGGGTGGATCAAATAGAGCTTCAGAAATGTATTGTTTTGAGAAAGAAAAATTGAACAAAATTGCACCTTTAGAACGATACATCTCTTACATAGCTGTACGCAAAGTTACAGAATCCTACTATAAATTGAAACAATCTCTATAAGAATACATCGGATTCCAATTTTATTGACCTACCTCAAACGTGGAAATCAATATTGCTGGTGTCAATAACCCCGTTATTTTTTCTTTGGCCTAGGACGGAAATTGTGGTTTAGGAAATAAATATAAAGAAATATCGATGAATGAACTTACCACAAATGAATTCCTATCTTAATATACACACTTTAACATTGGATGCCAAGATTGCCAAGTGGAATTTCAGGTAAAAGGTACCGATCCGATAATCACCCAAAAAAGAACATAAGTGCAAGTGCCCATTAACGGAAACGGAAAATTCTAGCTGACCTAAGTCAACGTCAGTAGTGTCACTCAGAAAAACAACGAGGTAGCATGAAGAGAGGTAGTCTCCAAACGTCGGCTCGACGCGTTGCAAGATCAGTTATTTTTGAAGATATCGTCACTATAAGCCCTATTTTGGCAAACAGACACAGAGTTCAATCAAATTTGTCGAAATGTTGATACACTACTATTGATAAATGCTTGCAGGCAGCCACCTTGTCTACTTGTCACCTTTCAGCCTTTAAATTTTTGCCTGTATTGTTGGTTTTGTACACAGATAATAAAGTTAGGTACTTATGAAAGGCAAAGATAGTGGCAATTCTGCAAAAAAAAAATATTTTTCAGAATTGTCACTAACTTTGCCTTTCGTTTGTAAAACACAAACTCATTCCTTTCTTCCTTTAAATCCAATGGCTGAGTAGGTTAGGTACTTAGTTATATAAGGATTAATTGAAATAACAAACAAATGACAATACCGCAATTTTACTTTTCTCGAATTTATTGAAATTGAGAAATTAAATACATAAGAACATAATATACATAATAACAACGAAACTCAAAGATGATCGGACCTCAGAACGCAGCTTTTCTTCGTGTGACATTTCAAGTACTCTTAATAAAATGGCTTGCCCTTAAAAAAAATTTAATATTTCGTTTTTGTGTTTTTGTAAAGGTTGTAATTTCTAAAGTAAACCTATGGAAGGAACTAGGTAAGCTGGTAATGATTCTCCAACTTTTAACCGAATTAAACTTGTTTTTTCATTTTTATATATAGGTAGGTACGTATTAACTTAGAAACTTGCCTGTACTATTGGTTTCAAATATTGATACAATAAAATGTATGTGATAATATACTATGAATACATATGTTTTGTTATTTTAGAACAATTACCTAATTATTTCTTGTACATGCTTACACTTATATAGGGTGCACAGGTTACAAGTGTGTCAATTTGTAGGTTGGTATTTAAACACATGCATAATCTGTGTAGTGTTTTTTTTTTTAATATAATCTGCGTGTTGAAATAAAACAATATAAATATGATCAATGTTTTTTACTTTTGTTTGTAAAAAAAACCTTCCACTGTCATACTTAACATAATATGCAAGTTGAATTACATGACTGACCCTAGTATATAGTACCTACGTACCCCTAGTCTTTACAAATAAAAAGTTCTAACAAAAGTAACGAAACAATAGTTACTCGTTAAAATGATTAGCAATAATATTTTGCTGTAAACCCCTATATAGTAGCTCTCAAATCAGGGTTAATAATAATTGGCAAGTTTAGCAAGTTCTCAGCATTTGCAATGTTATACATCCCATTATCAGGATTTTCAATAAAAGGCTTATTTTTTTTGTGCAGTACTTTGTTGGTTTATTTGTTGGTTAATTGGTTTTTAGTACCAACCTTTAAACAATAAGAAATAAAAAAATCTGATCACGTTTTTTTGTAGATAAACTAAGTATAGTAGATTATGTCACTAGGAGTAAAAGTGGGTCTTTTCGTGCTGAGCCCAGAGATTGACGGCGGAAAGAAAGCTGAGCCCTGCAACTGGGCGAAGCACAAATAGAAGATTATGTCACTAGGAGTAAAAGTGGGTATTTTCGTGCTAAGCCCAGAGGTTGACGCCCGAAGCGAAGCTGACGCCTGCAATAACTGGGCGAAGCACAAAAAGACCTTTTTCTCCGAGTAACACATACTATTTTTTTTTCAAGCATGTAAGTAGAGTGATTCAGTTTTATAATTTTCTCTCATTCTCTTTAACTATAGGTACTTACCAAGTTAGTGGTGTATATTATTTGTAAAATAAATAGAATGTGTTAGAATATGGTGGTTTTCAATGTTCAATGGTTTTAATGGTACTAAATCATAACCAATGGTTATGGTAAACTAAAAATTTGTAGCATTATTATCAATACTAAATCAATAAAAATCACATTGACACTGCGCATGACATTTAACAGACGGACTCAGAATTCGAGGACCTATACGATGTGGACTATTAATGGTTTCGGGAGGTGGTCTGGAGCGTTCTGAGAGAATTACTATATCCTTTGTTTTTTCAATAAGATTGTTAAAATGGCAATACACTCAGATAGTGTTCAAATAATTTTTGTGAATAAAAAATCGTTTATATATGCGCCACCATGACAGTAGCGGTGACTTTTGAGTTTTCTTTTACTGCCTAGGACTTTTTTGCTACTTTTTTGGTCTCAGGATTAGAAAGCCCACTTTAGGTGTGCGTATGGAGAAAACAAATGACGTTCTTTTAGTCCACACAGAAAAATATGATGACGCGTATGTCGTTCAATAGACGAACTCAGAATTCGAGAACCTATGTGATTTCGACTAATAACGGTTTCGGGTGGTGCTTTCGAGGGCTCCGAGAGTTTTCCTATCCTTTGTTTTGGCAATAAGAATGTAAATATGGCAATCAGATCGATTTATCTGGTGTCATTTAGTGTTCAAATAATTTTGGTGAATGAAAATCTTTTATATATGCACCACCATGACAGTAACGTCTTTTATTAGACTTTGACTTTACTTTTACCTTTTTTGACTTTACTTTTACTGCCTAGGAACTTTTTGCTACTTTTTTGGTCTCAGAGTCTTCACATTTAAAGAAAAGCCGCCCCATTAATAAAAAAAATAAATAGCCCATCAGGGCACAGTTTATTACCCTTGAGACTTTGAGATTCCGAAATGCTACTACGAATAGGCTAATTCCCCATTGGTTGTGCATTTACATTGTCATGCCGAGGCGGATCAGTGATATGCGTCGCCCTTTACTGTTTGTATTTGGCGCCGTTCTCGATCGATGTGATTGGCTGATGCCAGTGGGAAACAAACGAAAGTGCAAGTGTGCAAGTATTCAACCGGTTGAAGGACGAGTTCAAGTTCAAGTTCAGATTTCGAAGTCGAAACAACGTTATCTGCTGTCTCCCAGACGGAAAATATATCGATCGTAAACTCACTGTGTCACTGTGTCAGTAGGTCAACGGATTGGCTGAGGGTGCGATGGAGTAATCGTTTGTGGTTTAATTGCAGTCTAGTGTACGTAACTACGTACTGAATTAAGGGCGTTTCTGTTATCTGCTCATTATCGAAAATGTGCCGAATCGTTTCTTGTGTTGCCGAATTAACCAACTTGTTTTAATTGCATAAATCGTGTTTTCTCGCCCGTTATTCTCAATCAGTTTGTCTTTTTTCTGTCCATAAGTGTAATGTGTATATGTGCAGAACTCTTTTCTGGTGTTCTGCTATTAATTGTCGTGGTTTAACTGCATTAATCGTGTTTTCTCTCTGTCCCCGTGTAATGTTATTGTCATATAACTGCACAAGTGATCAAAGAATCCTTTGTTATGTTAGTTGTGCGTTTAAAGTAATTTTAAGTCCCATATTAGACACTTACTCTCCTGTCATTCAGTTATTAAGTGGACAAACCTCACACCTCTCATAAACCTGAAAATCATAGACAAGTTCTGTTGTTTAGATTAATCATATAGATTAATATATTCAAAATAAACTCTATATATTTCTAGTGTATAATTGTTGTTTAGATTAATCATATAGATTAATATATTCAAAATAAACTCTATATATTTCTAGTGTATAATTGTTTGCTTAGATGGTATACTTTTAATGTATATTTATCTGCTATTCTGCTAAAGCTAACTACCTAAACTTAGTTTTATGATAGTATGCAAATAAGATAAATTATTTAGGATTCTAGTTGATTTAGTATTGCTGACTTTTGTCAAGTGACTTATAATTAATAAGAACTATTAGAAGTGCAGTCCATTTTACTTTTTATTACACATGGTATTTTCCATGTCGTTTCAAAAAACCTTCCAATGCCACATGCTTTATATCCGTATCCTTTATATGACAATAACCTTGGTAAGAAAACCCCTTTTTTAAAGAGGTGTCCCTGCCAATAATTTCTTACTAGTAACTGACCTACCAGATAACTAAGATTCTTATTTTCTAAAAAAAAACAATAGTATAGAAATTCAAGCCTGTGATCCCTTCTATGCCGTTTTGTAGCTCAACATAATCTGAACTATTAACTAGCATCGGGGTACATTCACCTACGCAAAAAGTAACTTTAGCACATTTGGTAATTTAAAGAAACATTTTGAATTTTTGTTTTTTCCAAAAATGTTGTTTTTGTTTAAATGTTCATTTTGTTTGTGCCAAGGTTTGTGCACTACTATTTTGGTTTACTAGAGGTACAATTTTTAGTTCCTAATTTTTAACAATATTAAATAAAATCTTATCAATGTTTTTTTGTAGATAAACTGCTTTGGTTCCAGTGTCAATCAGGCATTTTATGGAAACCTGCCTGCAAGTTATAGTTATAGATCAGGGTAAAGACACATTTGAAAATGTTCCAATGTTTAGTTGCATAAATTTAAAAATGACTCCAATTGTGTTGATAATGAAGGTGGTGTAAAAACTAGTTTTGGTAACAAAACCATAGTAGAGAAATTCAAGCTTATGTTCCCCTATGCTGTTTTGTAGTACCTACACAACTTTTAAACAATATGAAATAAAATCTTATGCTTGTTTTCTGTAGGTAAACTATTTTAGTTTCTGCAATTTTAATAATCAGGCATTTTATGGCAATGTGCTTGCAGGTTATAGATATCCACTTATTTTGTAAATATTCCTTTGTTTAATTTGTAAACAGTAAAGTAGTGTATTGTGACCTGTTAGGAAAAAAATGTGGCTTTAAATGGCACAGATGCCCCCCAAGTTGTATGAAATAACTGCTCAATTGAATTGTGTAGGTAATATAGTACAGAAATTCGCAGGCTTTAAAGTTGAGGTTTTTTATTATTCAATTTTAAACAAACTTAGCTAATTATTGTTTTGTGCCCAAAAAACACCAGCTGCCGAGCACAAATTGGGCCTTAATTGGGAGTGAAATATGGACAAGCGTAAATATGGATATGTGCAGAAAATCCCGATAAGGCTGAATAGCAACTGAGTAGGTGGTCGAGTCTGAGACCTGATCTTTGCTTCCTGGCCCTGGCTACAGTTCTTTTCTTCATTGCAAAAAAACTTAACACTCACAAAAGACTTGCTGCAGATTATAGCCACCTAGTAGTCACACTCCACTTTGTACCCACATTCTCATTAATCGTAAAAACATACATATGTAATAAAGTATATATTATTTTTATTTAATATCAAATTTTTTATAAGAAATATATTAACCACCAAAAACTAGTCAATATAATGATCAAGTTTACTAAGTGTCAATTCAGTCAATTTACAGTTATTTACACTTAAAGCTTTTTCATATTAGAAACCCTAAAAATGCATCGATACAAGCTGTAAGAGTGAGCAGGAACTGAACTACAAAAAAAAACCATATAAATTATAATTCTTAAAATACATTATATGGTAAACAAAAATATAAAAACATAGTAAAAAACCCTCAACTCATTCCATCCTTGCTTAACTAAGTTCCATTAGTTGGGATAATATGCCTTGCATTAATTCAAGTTTCTTCCAAGTTTTGCCATCCTTTCAAGTCTTGCCAGGTGTACAAAAGACAGTGAATGCTTGGATCAATGCTGAAAGACACCATACAAAAAAATGATCACTCAGTATGTCGAAAAATGTGTTCGTCTTACAGTGAGGTCAAACATATTGTGTTCATATGTTGGACACACATAAAGTTACTTTTTAATGTCTGGTGAATATGATTACTTTAACTAACCTTTCTCCATTTTATCCAGTCTTTTGTTTCTCCATGCTCTACTGAATTTAACTTAGCAGTATTTTCTTTCCATAAGTTTTGGGCAACTTTACTATTGAAAGTCATTGTATATAGCATATAACCGACTTCTTGAGTCATAATTTCTAATAAAAGATCTTTCTGCCTCTGATTTACAAAGGCTCTGGTCTTTGCAGACATAATTATTCAGATCTAAAAAAAAAATAGAATAGGCCTACTTACCTGCACGTTAAATTTAGGTAGGTACCTAAACATAAATTAATTGTTACAATATGCATACCTACCTATTTGAAACGATAAGATGATCTCAAAACCGATAATTAAATCCAGAATAACAATGATAGGTCGCCAACTAAAATATTATATTGATACTTATTTGATATTGATATTATTAAATAAATGCTTTTAGCTAGGTTAGGATTTAGCAGAGTTATGACAGCGACAGCGACAGCTGACATAACCCGCTATTGTTTTTAAGCATTTTCCATTTGCAAGTTAAGTGTGCACTGAGTGTATTTCCATCTTTATAAATTTTTAGATAAAATTAAGAACATTAATTGATTGACTTGATGTCAGTGGATGGATGATTTTCTAAGCGCAAAAATTTAGCGCTGACCTAATGTAATATGGCGTACCAAAACAGTGGGTTCACCCGATTTCCAGTGTCCGCTGACTAAACTTCTAAGCTGCTGCCGTAAGCAGAACGTACCCAATGAAGCCTTGACTTTACATAATCGTCTCCTGCACCCTTGGTTTTCGCCGACCACAGCCATTGAATTGAAGTGCCCTGACCCCTGACCAACGAGTTAGCACATCTGGAGGGCCTCATGTTTTACAATTTTGGCCTCCCTCCCTTTTAGCAATTATAGGACTTTCTATTCTATATACTCGTATAGGTGAACGCACAGAAAACCCACCAGAATAATTAAATTTTATTAAATTGACATGACTTTTCAAATTATTATAGTGATTTTTATGATGCATAAGGACCTTATAAGTAGGTATTATTATTTAGTTACGTCATTTTTCGTCATAAAACGATGTTATATTCCATTTCACATAAATATTCATCTCGTAAGCTGAGAAATTGACATATAAATGACACATTTACTGTCACACACAACAAATCTGTCAATTCTTCAGCCTGCTAGATGAATATGTATTTGAAATGTGCCATACTTATCCTCATATTTTGGTAACTTGTCGACTAATGATTCCAAAAGACGAGGTATAATGTAATAGGACATAACTGGTCATATTTTTGAACTTCTGAGACGTCACCAAATTAACGTTACCATAGACAGGTGAGAGTGTTTTCGGGTATTCGGTCTGGACGCTTATTCTATAGGAAAGAGTGAAAGTGAAATTGAGAATTTTGACAACCTTGATTGGTCAAAAAATTCTGTTGACGAATTCCATTGGCCAGCAATTCTCACTTTCACTCTTTCCTATACAATAAGCGTCCTGGGCAGTGTGGAATATCATAGACGTCGATATCAACACGCTTACTGACGTCGACTATCGACGTCGACGTCAGTAATCAATTGTCATATTTTATCCTCCTGATCAAAATGTCATATTCTGATGCATAATGACGTAAAATGGATCCAACACTGCTACCTGGGTTCTACTTTGTGTTTATTGAGAATAAAGAAAATGCAACAAAATAAGGGCTGCCAAGCTGGTAATAAAGTTGGTAGATATCTATATAATTATAGATTTCCACGGCAGCTCAGCGCGCAGGCATATTACTTAGACCGCCTCATAATCGGGACGGTACATAATTTGTGTTGACTTGATGAAATCGACTAGATTACTAATACAAAATTGTATAATTTTCTTTACTTGTAACCATCATTGTAAGTATAAATATATTGCCAGAAACCAACGTAAGACCCCTCTGTTACATACTATAAACTTATAAACATATAATTTGGGTTTTATAAAAATATTACACAGTGCCATAAGAAATATACGGGAACGGCAATAAACGGTAATAAAAAAAAACTAATTAAAATAGTAGAATTGTCACTAAATATGATTATTTCAATCAACGGGATTGCTACTCCTTCAGTAGAGAAACTTTGAGATTAATAAGGATTATTCCCCATACATTCTGAAATCCCCAATACTTGAAAGATTAATATACGGGGTGTTCATTATAAAATTTCATCTAGTTGGCTGTGAATTGTCAAAAGAAAAGGATGGTGAAACAAAAGTCCATTTATTTTGATTATGTCATCCTTTTCTGTCAAAATTTCATGGCCTGCTAGATGAAATTTTATAATGAACACTCCGTATACCTATATATTTGATAAATAATTTTTTTGGACAAAAAGATTGCCCGAAAAAAAATTAAAACTATTTAAAGCAACAGAACTCTCACTAAATATAAATGTAAGAAAGCGTGACGCGCGTTGTGAAAATATCGCACAGTTCCATAAGAAATATATGCAGACTTATAAAGTCGGCCAATGCCGTTGCTGATACGCCACTCCTCAGCGCCCTAGTAACCGCTTAACAGTCATCAATGCCACTGTCAAAATTATCCACCTACCATATTTCTTCTAGATGTTAATTTGCAATAGCTTTGATCCAACCCACCAAAAAATCCTTTTTAACAAATATCGAGGGAGGGTGCCTAGAAACCTTAATGCCAACCATTATAACTACAATGGCCCACAATGCCATTACAAACTGCTGTCCACCAAATCCTAGGCAAGGTTTATCCAAAACTATATAGCTGCTTAAATATTTCTATCCAAGTAAGTTTAGTACATAACTCGTGTTGTGAGTGCATTCGAGCGTAAAATGTTTCCTACAACAGTTGTTATTAGCAAACTAAATATGTCGAGTATCAGAATGACCGTTTCTATCCAGAAACCAGAAACCTATTTGCGAGCTGTCCATGAAGAACTTGAAACAAAGATTGTTGAAAAAAAATCAACGATCGTCCGATAAGCCGTCTTTGAGTGTATTGTGGGCGGTACAATGTTATGTTTTTTGAGCGCCTTGGAATGAAGCTTTAGTACTCGCAACATAACTACTGCTGAAAATGTTATGCGCAATTGAATCATTGAAATATAAACAGTTTCCCCTCGACCTCAGTTTTGTTTAAGTTCCACTGAATAACTTTTTGCATGTGAGTATACCTCAAGGAAGCATGTAAATATTTAAATAAAAACTTGAGTTAAAAAGAGTATATGGAGACACATGCTATTTGACTATAAAATTAACATTACATATTAAATATTTCATAAAATACATTTTAAAAATTAGTTTTATTTAAAATATCAAATCACATACAAAGCAGGTGTGTTTTAAATACATATATTACATACACAAACACCTGGTGTAAGAAAATTCGTACATACACAATACACCTGGAGTGTGTGTGATGAGAGCGGCTAAGCACCAAATCAAGTAAGGAAATTCGAGACGCTATGCTATACAAGAAATAAGATGTGCAGTTTCCCCTAATTCCCCCACTATTCACTTATTTAAGAGCGGCTAAGTTACCATCCAAATCGGTAAATAGTAAGAGCGGCTAAGCTATTCAAGAAACACATATATATATATATATATATATATATATATATATATATAGCTCTTTCTATCAAAGTCAGACCACTTGGAAAACCATACAAACCTGGTCCACCTATTTACCCAACGTTAAATATATATTTCTTGGAATATGTTTGTTAAAGGGCGTTTCTTTATGCCAAAAGTCACATATATACATAGAAAATCCCGCCAAAATAGGAAATAGCTTTCCGAATATAATTTTGTATATTTACCATTAGGACTACATGCAAACCTAAACCATATAGGAAAACCATACAAATCCAATCCAATATATATGAATTTATGTAGTTAAACAGACAAAGTCGAGTCAGAGCTACGTTGCCAGCTTTATAAATGGATGAAATGACAATAATACCAGTTTGAACCGGATTTTTAATAAGCTAAATATTACATATGGCGAAACATTATAAAGAAATTAGAAACACTTGAATATAAAACCATATTTTTCATTTAAATATATTTTTTGAAAATACCTATAGTATAAATACTTAAACACATATGCACTTTAATTATTACATACACATACACTTCAATTAAGTATTCCAACCTAGTAACTCGAGCATATAATTTTTTGCTAATTAATCTCTTGAATCGAAATTTTTAAGATATAATAAATGCATTAGGGTCTTGGTTTACGGTCAACATCATTTTCAACGACAGAAATGGCATCTATGCTTTCGTTTGAGCGTTTAAAAGCCCCAACCTTTTCGATACCTTTTTTGTTGCAGCATTAGCCCTTATTATTTTTTTTAATATAATTTAATCTGGAGGTCTAGGACAAGAAATAACTTACCGCCATAATAAACTGATGTTATAATTTATATTATAAATAAAGTTATGCCTAACGCTTAAATAATTTATTCAAATTCAATGTTTTTGTTGACATACGTCTGGATAATTAATAGGTACTTTCAGGGCACTTATTCTATAGAAAGGTGTGAAAGTGAAAATGAAAATCTCTGGCCAATGGAATTGGTCAATAGATTTTTTTGACCAATCAAGGTTGTCAAAATTTGTATTCTCACTTTCACAACTTCCTACAGAATAGGCTCCTGAAAGATATCATTCGGCATAACTTTAGGAGCCATAAAATGACATCTATATGATGAAAAGTTCTGCTGTCATTTTACTTCAAGTTAAACAACATTCAGTTGTTTCATCACGGGAGTCCACTATTCTTTGTGTTAGAACCTCCAAATTAAATGTGACCGCCCATTGTTAATGGTTAATGTTGTTATCTTTATTAGTTGTGGTTTTTGTGAAATAGATAACCATCAATTTTACGTTAGGCTTAAGTTTATGTCAAAAAAATATTAAAACTTAAGTAACATATCACATACTTTCTTTATCCGCCAGCATTTTTGCTAAGTCGACGATTTTTCTAAAATAATCCATTATATAAGAAAATTCGCAGAAGCAAAGTTGCAATTTTTTACTACTTACTTTTGGGTGAAGCCTCATTAACTTTTGGGCTCGATTCGTTCGTTGTTGGAGAAGGAATTTCGCACTACTCACAGTAAAATTACTGCGAATAACAATTTACCCTAGAAAGGGCTCGGACAAATCGACCTGGTTAACGTTTCGGCAATTTGTCTGCTGCCTTCTTCAGAACTATCTAAAAAATAAAGCTTTAAAAACTATGAATTACAAAAAATTATACCTATTAATGTGTTTTGTCTTTGAGTATTTGTGTGTGATATTCTAAAAATTGCTTTTTGCTTTTGACATGAAAATGTCATTAGATAAGAATTGTCATTATTACGAAAGGTACGTTTAAAATGTTTGGTTAATGTATTGTTTAGTACCTAATATGATTTGTTCTATCTACGTGTAAAATAGGTATAATGTGAATGTTAATATTAATTTATATGTAAGTTACCATTTTGAACTTCTTGTTCTAACATAGGTAACCACGTGTTATCTATGTATGCTGAACAAGAAGCCACACAATGATCTTTGTTAAGTAAAATATATGCACTTTCTTTGATTTTACGCTTCTTTGATAATGGTTCTTTGGATACGATACTAGTATCGTTCCATTTTACTCTATGACCATTATCAAAGGCGTGTTGGCATATATTTGACTTTTCAAAATCTCTGTTTTTTATGTAATTTTGATGTTCTTTTATTCTCTTTTTTAGAGGTCTAGAAGTTTCGCCTATATAAAATTTCTCGCATTCGCAAGGAATTTTATATATGACCTTTTTTGTGTATTCGTTTTCATTGTGTGGTTTAGTTTTTGTCAGTTGTGCACGTAATGTATTTTGTGTTCTAAAAACTGTTCTAATATTGTATTTGGTACCTAATCGTTTAATTTTGTCTGATAACCCTTTGATATATGGTACAAAAAGGTTTGTAATATGTCTATTTTGATTTTGCCTTATATTTGGCTGGTCGAATTGATTAAAGCATTTGTTAATGAAATAACCTGAATAATTGTTTTTAAGTAAAACATTTTTAATATGTTTCTTTTCAATTTCCAAATTATTATCATTACAAATGATTTTTGCGCGATCAAATGGACTCTTTTCAACTCCTTTTTTCACCATAATAGGGTGATTTGAGTTGTAGTTTAAGTATCGATCTGTATGTGTTGGTTTGCGATAAACAAAAGTTTCAAATCTGTCTAAATCTTTTTTTATTAGTATGTCTAAAAATGGAAGTGTTTGATTGTGTTCTTTTTCAATTGTAAATTTTATAGTGGGTTCTTGTGAATTTATGTGATTAAGAAAGGTGTCTAAATGATTATTACCAAAATGATATATTGAAAAAACATCATCAATATATCTCCACCAAATTAAAGGTTTAAAATTATAATTATAAACATAATTTGATTCAAAATTTTCCATAAATAAATTACTAAGTACAGGAGACAATGGTGAACCCATTGCCATACCTGTATTTTGTTGGTAATAATCATTTTTGTATTGAAAATAGGTTGTGTTAACGCATAGTGTTAGTAATTCCATAATTGTATTTATGTTTAGTTTAGTGCGTTCTCTAAGCTTGATGTCATTTTCAAGTTTATTTTTTACAATAATTAAAGTTTTATCGACAGGTACATTAGTAAACAAACTAGAAACATCAAAACTTACCAGTGTGTGATTTGGGTTTATATCTATATCTTTTAGTTTTTCTAAAAAATGACTAGAGTTTTTAATGTAAGATTCTGTGTTTCCTACTAAAGGATTTTAAACCAATTCAAAGTAGCTATTTCACAAAATTTAACAAACATAAAAACATACAGTTAAAGAAATTCAACAAACTAATTAACTACAAAATAAACAAAGAGTTTAGATACTTAAGAAATAATAATATAAACACTAAGACAGTAATAAACCTATCAAACAGAAACCTCACTAATACTGAAAATTTTGTACTTTCTAAAAGTCTAAATTTTTCTGTAACACCTAAAAATGTTCCTAAGCTTGATTTCATTTCAGCAATTGAAGAAACAGTTCAAAACTTACCACAAGAACACCAACAAGAGTTTAGAATTAGGTCAAAATTAATTTTAGATAAACCCTTTAACATTAAACAAAACCTAAATCCCATCGAGCGAAAGGCACTCAATTTTTTAAAAAAAGATAATAATATTAAAATTCTTCCAGCAGATAAAGGTAACGCTACAGTTATAATGAACTGTATTACTTATGAACAAAAAATTGAGAGCCTTTTAAACGATGGTACTTACACAAAACTTAACAAAGATCCAACTGAAAAAATAGAAAGACAAATTTACAGCACTTTAAAAAAACACAAAAACAGTTTCACTGATAGAGAAAGATTCAAATTAACACCACACAATAGTAAAACACCTCACTTTTACGGTGTTCCAAAAATACATAAAAACAACATTCCTCTTAGACCTATTGTCAGTAGCATTAACTCACCAACACATCCACTATCTAGGTTTTTATTAGAGATATTAAATCCTTTACTAGGAAACACAGAATCATACATTAAAAACTCTAGTCATTTGTTAGAAAAACTAAAAGATCTAGATATAAACCCAAATCACACACTGGGAAGTTTTGATGTTTCTAGTTTGTTTATTTTTGTTAATTATTGTAAAAAATAAACTTGAAAATGACATCAAGCTTAGAGAACGCACTAAACTAAACATAAATACAATTATGGAATTACTAACACTATGCGTTAACTCAACCTATTTTCAATACAAAAATGATTATTACCAACAAAATACAGGTATGGCAATGGGTTCACCATTGTCTCCTGTACTTAGTAATTAATTTATGGAAAATTTTGAATCAAATTATGTTTATAATTATAATTTTAAACCTTTAATTTGGTGGAGATATATTGATGATGTTTTTTCAATATATCATTTTGGTAATAATCATTTAGACACCTTTCTCAATCACATAAATTCACAAGAACCCACTATAAAATTTACAATTGAAAAAGAACACAATCAAACATTTCCATTTTTAGACATACTAATAAAAAAAGATTTAGACAGATTTGAAACTTTTGTTTATCGCAAACCAACACATACAGATCGATTCTTAAACTACAACTCAAATCACCCTATTATGGTGAAAAAAGGAGTTGAAAAGAGTCTATTTGATCGCGCAAAAATCATTTGTAATGATAATAGTTTGGAAATTGAAAAGAAACATATTAAAAATGTTTTACTTAAAAACAATTATCCAGGTTATTTCATTAATAATTGCTTTAATCAATTCGAACAGCCAAATATAAGGCAAAATCAAAATAGACATATTACAAACCTTTTTATACCATATATCAAAGGGTTATCAGACAAAATTAAACGATTAGGTAACAAATACAATATTAGAACAGTTTTTAGAACACAAAATACATTACGTGCACAACTGACAAAAACTAAACCACACAATGAAAACGAATACACAAAAAACGTCATATATAAAATTCCTTGCGAATGCGAGAAATTTTATATAGGCGAAACTTCTAGACCTCTAAAAAAGAGAATAAAAAAATATCAAAATTACATAAAAAACAGAGATTTTGAAAAGTCAAATATATGCCAACACGCCTTTGATAATGGTCATAGAGTAAAATGGAACGATACTAGTATCGTATCCAAAGAACCGTTATCAAAGAAGCGTAAAATCAAAGAAAGTGCATATATTTTACTTAACAAAGATCATTGTGTGGCTTCTTGTTCAGCATACATAGATAACATATGGTTACCTATGTTAGAACAAGAAGTTCAAAATGGTAACTTACATATAAATTAATATTAACATTCACATTATACCTATTTTACACGTAGATAGAACAAATCATATTAGGTACTAAACAATACATTAACCAAACATTTTAAACGTACCTTTCGTAATAATGACAATTCTTATCAAATGACATTTTCATGTCAAAAGCAAAAAGCAATTTTCAGAATATCACACACAAATACTCAAAGACAAAACACATTAATAGGTATAATTTTTTGTAATTCATAGTTTTTAAAGCTTTATTTTTTAGATTAGTTCTGAAGAAGGCAGCAGACAAGTTGCCGAAACGTTCACCATGTCGATTCGTCCGAGCCCTTTCTAGGGTAAATTGTTATTCGCAGTAATTTTACTGTGAGTAGTGCGAAATTCCTTCTCCAACAACGAACGAATCGAGCCCAAAAGTGAATGAGGCTTCACCCAAAAATAAGTAGTAAAAAATGAACTTTCCGCCTCAAAGATTTAGGAGTTATCTACAACAAAGTTGCAATAATTTACTTGGAGCTATAAAGTGGAACCTGATTTAATATAAGTTGGTCTGTTTAGAAACCTCACCAGTGCTGCACCTATCTGGACTTGATCCTTTCTTAGCGACAAGGATTTGTCAAATACAAGTAAAAAGCTTTTGTTAGTAAATATAATTGGTTCTTAGTTAACTATTGAAGTACTTTGACTTGGTTTTCTCCTAAAATCGTCTTCTCAAAATATTTCTCCTCTTTTACCCAAGTTAGCTACATTTTTCAGTTTAGTTACTGCTAGCAAGCAGGGGTTTTTATCAAAATGCGTAGGAGTACCACGATATGGTAAAGACGGAGTGCGAATTAAGCTGGAACCAATAGGTTCTGAAAATTTCGGCTTTATTTATATAAACATTTTGGCAACTTTCTTGGTGTCACTGAAAAAAGAAGTTGTAGGTAATATTAAATAACTGCTTGTTATTTTGAAATTTGTTTATAATTACAATATCATATTAAACGTTAATATTGCTAATTCAATTCAAATATCGGTTATTTACTAACACGATACCACTAAATTCGGTTAGTTCATAATAAATCTATGATTAATTTGAGTTAGATTTTGTTACTAAAACCAAATGTGTTAATTAGCAGTAAATGATTTGGTTATTATAGGTTTTAAAAACTTCCTTAACAATTCATCTTATTTAGCAATAGTTAACATTTATATGGTATCAACAATCTTTCATTTATTTACGGTCCAAACATTTATTGATTGTTCAGAAATAAAGTACATATTCTTTCCACTCTGCCTTGAGGTATCAATGAAATTATATTAATTAACTTTAACAAAACCGAAGATTCTTTAAAATTAAAATCCCCTCACCACCCCCCATCGATTTCATCAAAACGCTTCGTTTATCTCGAAGTTCGTCTTTTTTGTGTTCTCATTTTTTTAGACGTTTTGACTGAAATTAAATATGAGTTAATCCGATCATCAACTCTAAATATTCTCGTAGGTAATGTATACCGGGTGTTGCATCATCGTGTGGGACATAGGAAATCCTATGTAAATTTTAAAAGGGTCTATTATTGGCTTTTCTAATTATTTTAGACAAAAAATCAATTAAAATTTTTTGAAGAACATTATCAACCACAACTAAATGGACAACTTCAGACATTTTTGACAGCTTTATTTGACAGCCAACTCTTACCTTGACTGGTGTCGTTGAATACGGGGCGATAAAAAACACCAAAATATTAAAAATGTTACTGTCAAATAATTCGTAAGCGGTTGATCAAAAATGTTTGAAGTTATCCTATTGATTGCGAATTTTAGCGCTCTTTAAAGAAACTAAATACATTTTTTCACCAAAATAATTAGGAAAGCCAATAATTAACCCTATCAAAATTTACTTGGGATTTCCTATGTCCCGCCCGACGATGCAACACCCGGTATACGTTTCTCTCCGTTTACATATAACAACAATATAATTATTTTCCTACGAGCGTGCGGTAAAGTCGCTTTAGCGCACGCATTTGCGTGTTGTTGTGCGGTTATAGTATATTGTGCAACTAGTGTTGAAAATTGCACTTTTTACACGAGTGTGAACGTCACAAGAGTGTGAAGAGTGATTTTCGTAAGTGTTGTACACTATAGTTTTTCTACGACTGCGATTTTGCTTCATAAATGATCATTTGTATTATAGAATATATGCAAGGTGTGTGTAAAGCAATCAGAAGCAACGTGTACAACTTTGCACACGCTTCTGTATGAAGGCCTGCGCAATGTGCACTTTGCGCACGCTGTTTGCAATATGCGATTTTCAACAGTAACCAGTGGTGCGCATTTGTTGATTTTCGAGGCAGTCGTAGAAAAAAAATCCTTGCCATTGCACTTAAAACTGGAAAATTAGAAGCATTATCCATCCACCACTGCAAAATATTCGTTATTTTGGGGCATCGTAGCCATGAAATATATCTTTTAAATTCCTCCATCACTCCTCCACTGGTCGAAGTCGAGGGTAACACCAACACATCTTCATATAAAGCATTAAAATCAATTGCATAATCTGAAGTTGAACCTTTTGCATGAATATTGCTTTCTGAGCTTCTTAGCATTTCTGTTTCTGTTTTTTTTTGTTTGTTCAAATATTGAGAAATGCGATTTGTAGATATCTTCAAATTTTTCGAGTGCTGTTTTCTTTAATTCCATTCCCCATGTAGTAACATCAAAAGTTCCTAATTTAAGCCGGAGGTCCACAATTAAAATTACAGGATATATTCAGTTAGTTTTATGATAGTGTTTTAAAATTTTATCATGGGCTGCCTGAACATCCATAAGGTGTTTATCCACTTTGTTTTGGTCAGCGCTTTGATATCCCATTCATGAATTTTACTTTCTAGATTATCAATTAATAAATTGATTAATACGATAACCATCGGTAAAGTAGCATATTTCTCACCTTGTAGTTTATGTGTTAACATCTTAAAGTTTATTAATAACTTATGTACTTCTTTAAATGTTGCCCATGTGAGGCTGTTTTTACGTTTCAGTACAACTGCTTGCATGTCATCACTACATTCGTCTAACAGTCCCCAGTTGCTTCACAAATACCCCTAAGTCTTAATAAAAGCTGTTCTGAACGGTTGATTTACTTTACCGATTGCGTTAGAGTTGTCGTCAATTTCTTCAACTAGGTTTTCAATAATTATATTCTGGTCGTCGCTTTGATCGTCATAATTGTCATAAGAATGATCAGTAGGTTGTTTTACTGCAATGTAATATATACTGTGATACGGGAATATTGAAAAAATTACAGGATGATAGCTGACCATACGCTATATAAATTTACTCTTAAAAGTTTTTCAATCAATTCAACCGTACAGGCGCAAAAAAATAAAAACCGATTACCCATGTTAAACTCCTATGTCCAGGGTTGTGCAGGACACGGGGTATATATTTTTTTCTGATTCAAAGACCTTAAAGAATTATTTTCAAATAATTTTCTGACAGTACATGAACTACTTCAAAGGTAAAGTGTGTGGTCGGCGTTTTTTCTTAATCTTTATTCGCGATACTGCGAGACTTTTAAGAGACTCTCGTGCGATATTCGAGACGAGACTTTTAAAAAATCTCGTCTTGTCTCCCAAGGAAAATTGAAAATATTGTCTCAAGTCTTATCTCGAAAACGAGACGAGACGAGACGAGAATCGCGAAACGAGAATATGGTGGGCATCGCTACGCACTAATTACTTTTATACGAAACTTTTTTTTGTAAATTTGTTTACACCATTGTAATATATTAAAATGTTAACTAACAAACCACATGATGTGTTTGAGAAAATAGGCACACGCACATTACAAATAAAACTTTTGTGGGGTGAGTTGACAAGTGCATTGAAGCTAATAAACGTTATTTTGGACATTTATTTAAAACTTTTTTTTTTTATGTCAAGAGTGGTTTTTATTTTGCTTAATATTAAAAAAAAGTTGAAGTTATAAAAAAAATTTCGTATAAAAGTTACTAGTTTTTTACTCCTTATTAAATTTAGGAAAAAAAAGTACTGTTCCGCTTTACAGCAAACGTACTAGTAGGAGTAAAAGAGAGAAAATCCCTAAATCTTTGAGATTTGATTTTTTTTTAACTAATTTGGATATTTTGCCTTTGTCGGTGGTCTTTTTGTTACTGTAGGTCAAAATTGGCACTATTCAAAGTAGCAAAAAAAATAAGAGGGAGTGGGAGAGAGAGGTTAAAGAAATAATAGGGAAACACATATGTTCAATGTTGCCATATTTATTGGCTCAATATTGTATGGTTTTCCAAATATACAAGATATACAAAATAGGTTCGCTCCCGCGCCACCTGCATGGGAATTCCGTGCACTGCATTTTGAAGAACCATACAAAGTCAGGCCATCAAATTTCAGTTTTTAATTGGCTATTTCTCTTTTCCTGGAAGCGGAGACTAGGTAAAATAAGCGCCAATCAAATCCTTATGACATCAGTTATGTAAAAAGGTACAAGGCCAAACCAGAAATTGCGCGGGAAACGAATAATAAGGCAAAACAAAGCTGAGCCACATATACGGCTCAGGTTTGTAAAAGTGGTCTGACTTTGCTCTTTAAACTACATACGAGTGGCCTGACTTTGTATGGTTTCTCTAAATATATATACGTATTCGTTGCATCTTATGACACCCACAAATCAATATACAATCTGACACCCATACTTTTATACGTATAAAATATAAAATCTCACATGTGAGTCTATTGGCACCCCGGTAATTCCTGCCTAAATGACACCAAAACGTATAACCTTGTGATACTACGAGTCAAACTGACACCCTACAATGTTGCCAAACTACCATATCGTTTTATACATATAAAACAAATTATGTCAACATATTTGTCTTTTGGCACCCTTTTAAGCTTGGTATATGTGACACCAAAATGTATGAACTTGTGATATTGAGAGTCAAAGTGACATCTTGCAAGTTTTAAGTGTTACAATATTGGATTTTCCCATTCGACTTTTAATTTATCAAATGAAAAGCCGAAATATTTGATTTTACATCATTCGATTTTACATTGGACTAGTTCGGTTCGATCTATCTCTCGATTTTCTTATTCAATTTTAAGGAATAGGACGGGATCTATTTGGATTCGATTTTAATCTTGGATTTTTCTTTGAGTATGCGCTTTGCATTTATTGACACTAAATAGAATTGAAGAAACGATTAGATCTAAAGATACTTCTACAATGCGTCAAAATGGAATCCAACGAAAATATGGAAATAAAAAATCGATCCTAAATATCTAATAATGTAAGATGCTCTTAAGGTGGTGATACTCGTTGACGTCATCTGACATAGTTATCGGTCGGTTGGGTAAACAAATTTTTGAAATAGCTATTTACGATGTAAGGGTGAAGAGTGGAATTTTCAGGCATGCATGTGAAAGTTTGCATCATCAACTTTAGTTTTTCAAATGGGACTATCAAATTCAATTGACAAAAATTAGAAGCCCTCCTTATTATAAATCCAATAATTTAAATATGTTTAAAAGAGAAGCGTTCTAAAGATAAAAAAAGTTAAAATCCCTTTAAAAAAATAGTTGATGATGTTACTAAAATTCAAAACGTTATATTAGAAATTTGATCTGTAGAAAAGACGTGCCAATAAAATTTTATTCGATGATTTCCGGAAAAAGTCGGATTTTTTATTACAAATTTACCTTAATTTAATCTAGTTTACATCTTTTGCGATTTCTGAGATTCTAATGATAAGCGACGAATTTCAATATATACTCTGCTTAAAAGTAAGAAAATCATTGAAAAGGACATAACCTGTAATGAAAACGTGAAGTGTTACACATATTTACAGTTATAATAAAAAGGACTTTCAATTTTTGGTATTCAATTGCCATTTTTAAAAAGACTTAACTTGATGATGCCCCAGAAAATTCGAAACGTCTGATTAAAAAATAAACAACACTGTAATGTAGATAAAAAAAAGTGCAATTTATTTCAAAATAGTTTAGGAAAAAGCAAAAACCATTTCGTAAATTTAAATTTTTTTTCGAATATCTTGCAAACTTTGTAAACTTCAAAAGGTCATTATGATTTGCACCCAAAGCGCAACTTTACCTCACTTTAGCCGAATCTGTACCTCTTATGGTTTACGAGATCCCAATGATGATATATTGTATTTAATATAATAAAGAGGAGAATTTATATGAAAACGAAATAATCCATGTCTGTGTTTAATAACATATTGTGCAACTAGTGTCGAAAATTGCACTTTTCACAAGAGTGTGACGGTTTGGACACGAGCCGTAGGCGAGTAATACAACGTCACAAGAGTGTGAAGAGTGATTTTCGTACGAGTTGCACACTATACTTTTTCTACTACTGCGATTTTGCTTCATAAATTATCATTCGTATTATAAAATATATGCAAGGCGTATGCAAAACAGTCAGAAGCGTGAGCAAAGTGGACTTTGCACACGCTTTTTTCGCAATCGCACTCGTAGAAAAAGCACACAAAATTTTTTCTACGACTGCGATTTTGCTACATAAATGATCATTCATATTATAAAATATATGTAAGGCATGTGCAAAACAGTCAGAAGCGTGAGCAAAGTGGATTTTGCACACGCTTCTGTACGGGAGCGTGCGCAATGTGCACTTTGCGCACGCTGTTTACAATATGCCATTTTCAACGGTAGTTAATAGTGCGCATTTGTTTATTTTCGAGCAGTCGCAGAAAAAAATATTAAGTTGATAACCAATAGACGAAACGTTGAGATAAATGAAGTAGGTATACATCCATATAGAGTCGAAAAAGGTCATTGTGTCATTGTTAAAATATTTCATAAAATCAGAGAAAACAAAAAATATTTAAACAAAATCTGTTTTTTTTCCGAAATATTTTATAAAAAATGAATAAATCAAAGAAAAATACTGTAACATTAGTCTTAGAAAAAAAAAAACAAAAAAAATATGTTATTTAGTTAGGAAATATAGCTCATAACCAATAGTTATATAAGTACCAAAAGGATTTAGCTTTAGAAACGTTTATTAAATCAGATACTAGAGACATGCAACTTGAAACATGTACGGTTTTAAGCTTACAACTCAAATTGTCTTATAAATTAAAAATAAATATACAAGGTGGCCCATCGAAAAGGATCCACTCCGTTTTTCTTCTAGTGAGTTAAATACGTCGAAAAACATTCGAAAACGTCAACGTTTTTAGCGAAAGCATATTTTTACGAATTTTAATCTGCTAATCTAAACTCCCATGTATTGACTTGGAAATGTTTTATCGGAAGAGGGGTTTAGAAATACCTCGTTTTGAAGGTCTATCCGTTTGCCAGTTTTCATGTCGTTTGATGAAACCAATCCACAAAAACTTGTAAGTTTATCTTGCCGTCATTTTGGATTGGTTTGACCAAATGTTACGAAATTTTGCAAATATATAGACCCTTGTCAGGCCTTCAAAACGAGGTTCACTTAACCTCTCTTTCAAAAAAAAAAAATCTTTTTTAAAAAGTTGATGTATTCAAGCTTTTTTCGATTTATTTACCCGATAAGAAGAAAAACACCTGTAGCCTCATGTATTAGCATTTGCATACATTATTCACCCTGTATTATCGAAACAATTCGTCATAATTTCCAAACCGTTTTTTGACACAGGAATAACTTTTTCCCTTTCAACCTCATCTTAGCCGCTAAAAATGTTTGATGGTAAGAAAGTTGAGTAGGTCATTTATTGATTTCAGATGTGTTCGAAACGAAAAACGCTTTTATTTGGCGTATGACACTTTGACCTTTATAAAAAGCCCAGTATTGACAATTTTTATCTGAGATTGGGTAGAACTGGTAATGGCTGTTTATTATATAAGTTTTAAGGCACGCATGTGAAAGTTTTCAGGACGAGAAAAGCGAATTCTTCAATTCGCATGATTTACTTAAAAGCACTTTTAACACTAGTGTTATAAGTAGGTAGTTTACTTTTAACACTAGTGTCTTAAAACGCTAAGTTTAATAGTTTATGAGAGTGTTAAAAGTAGAAATTTTGATGTGTTTGTAAAAAAGACATATTTATGAACATGTCACTATTAGCCCTCATACTGGGAGATAAAAATGTCTTTAAAGAGAAATATGATTAGTTGTTTCTTAAATAAATGAAATAATGAATTGATTTTAGGTTTTAATTAATATAACCTTTTAAAATAGTTACTTAGTCAAGCCATAAAACTGTTTTTGAAATTTTGGAGAGTTTTTACTTTATCAGATATAACCACAAATATCGAATGTTTAAATAGCGTTCGAATAAACTCAAAAATGAGCATCATTTGAACCTCATGGGTGTCTTTTATCCAATGACCGCCTTAGCTTAGACTCAATTAAAATATGGTTGGCACCTATATGGTAATATGGCATATATATTGGTAAGTCCTTCTAAGCAGATTCCATGTTATAATTTATTTACGTCAAAGCTGCATAGGGGGATATCTTAAAATTGAATATTATAAGAACAATGTAATTCTGTTTTCAACCCGACAACTGTATATGTGTCTTTTGCCCAATGGCCGTTTTGGCTCAAGCGAACATATCAATTCCAGTTATTGTATTAATCAAAAAAACATAGACAACATATCAATTATCTTTTTTTTCACAAAACTAAAGATGTAATTTAATAGAGGCTCAACCATCTGTAAACCAAAATAATTTATTTTTTATTTTTATTTCATTTTAGAGTAGGTACCTACTATTAATGTATCTAAATGGTAAACTCAGGTTCCCATAAATATCGAAGAACTGTTTGTTAAATTATTGTAATTTTTAAGACACAGCAGTTATAGTTATTTATTTCATACTGTATGATTTAGGACACTTCTTTTACGTACTTGATTTTAATCCGGTAAACAGCTTTTTACAGGACGGGATACCGTACTGCTTCCGAAGTAAACAAAAAAAGATTTTAACAAAATTGTTTTTTTCTGAAGCATTTTATAAAAAGTGAATAAATCAACGAAAAATACTGTAACATTAGTCGTAGAAAAAAAAAGATGGTCGTTGTTATTATTTAGTTGGGAAATAAAGCTTATAACAAATAGGTATTAAGTATCAGAGGAATTTAGCTTTAGAAACGTTTAATCAGGTACTAGAGATATATAAAATTTGAGTCATGTACGTTTTTAAGCATACAACTCAAATTGGCTTATAAAGTAAAAATAAAAATACAAGGTGGCCAATCGAAAAGGATCCACCCCGTTTTTCTTCTAGTGAGTGAAATACGTCGAAAAACTTTCTTTTTTTCGTTTTTAGGGAAAACATTTTTTTGGCAACTTTAATCCGCTTACATAAACCCTCATGTACTGACTTGGAAATTTAGAATGGAAAGAGAGATCGAGAGATACTTCGTTTTGAAGGTCTCAGCAAGGTCTATCCGTTTGCCAGTTTTCATGTCGTTTGGTCAAACCAATCCACATAAACTTGTAAGTAAGCTTGCCGTCATTTTGGATTGTTTTAACCAACTGGTACGAAATTTGGCCAATGTATAGACCTTTGTAAGGCCGTCAAAGCAAGGTTCACTTGACCTCTCTTTCTATTATTATTTATTTATTTATAAAAATAAAATTATTATTATTAAATTTTTTTTTTTTTAAATTTGTTCTTCCTAAAACCTAAAGTTGACGTATTCAAGCTTATTTCGATTTATTTACCCAATCAGAAGAAAATCACCTCGGCACCTGTATATTAGCACCTGCATACATTAGTCACCCTGTAATATTATCGAAACGATTCAACATAATTTCCAAACAGTTTTTTTACACAGAAGTAACACATTAAAAACTATCCTTTTTATCAAAATTAAAATGGAATTTACTTTTAACACGAGTGTTAATAGTAGCGTACTTTTAACAGAAGAAAGTAATTACCATTTAAAATGTGTCGCTTACTCATTTTCTTAAACGGTACCGAGAAAGAATATTTTAAGTTAAGGAGAGTTTAATACTTTGTTGCCCAATCTATTTCATATTTGCAAACTTAATTGGGAACTATAAAATTTAAACTAATTTATAGTTTTTTTCTTCTATTTTCTTCTAAATTTAAAATAGTCAAAAAAAAACTGGGTGCTTTAATTCACATACACTTTTGGAGATATTTCGGGCTAAACAAGAAATAACAAAACAATGACCTAAATCTCCCAAATAATGCCTATGTACGTGACATATAACGTATAGCAAGTTACAATTGTCAATTAAAAAAAAGGCAAAAAAGGTAACAGACTTTTAAATAACGTTCATACATAATGGCTGGGACTATAGGAAGTTTACCACCTTTTTCAGTCGTTGGACATTAAAACAAAAATTCTGTGTTATTTTCTTGTTATGAAATCTCTACATAATGAATTTTTTCATATTACTATTTCTGACCTTTCAGAAATGAAAAAAAAAATTACAGAAACTATTTTTATGGAAAATGAAAACGTAAATTATACACACTTTTCATTTCCATAATGTTAAAAGATAAAACCAACAAACAAACAACATCAACAGTTGCGCGCAAATGCCTCATTCGTATTATCACTAATATGGCTTAAGAAGGAAGCGGCGTTGCCAAATTTATGGTGCCAAATTGACATTATGCATAGCGGGTGCTGGTTTAACCACATTAATACATTTATATACATTTGTATATAAAACAGCGCCCCCTATCGGAAGAAGGTCGAACTAATCAATATGTTCGTTCAAAAATATTGTCAAAGAGGCACCCAGCCAATATTTTAACAGACGCCTGCAAATGCTCTTTTATGATAATAGGCGAAAACATACACGGCGAACGCACCGGCACCCGAAGTCGGGTGCCACAACGTAATTTTGGGTGCCGTAAAGACAATTTTTGTCTAAAATGGTGCCACTTTGACAAAATCTATCTATATATATATATATATATATATATATATATATATATATATATATATATATATATATAGTGAAATAGATGACTGAATTATCACAGATATTGTAGCTGAGTAACGTTAATATTAAAGAACTGTTTATGGTACATGATTCAACTTTGGATGTTGGGCGCCCTTGAGGGTACCATGAATGGGAAACTAACTGACGTATCTAGGTTCTAGCTGTTTAATGAACCAATGGTGATATTATGTTGAAAATCCAATGGTGGGTTTCCCTTATGTAATATTAGCTATAAAGACCATTTTCAAACATCCAAGATGGCCGCCTGAAAAAAATTAGTTTTATGCCGATATCTCTAGAACGGTTTGAGCTAGAAAGCCGAAATATGGTATGGGGCTACTTCATGGGACGGGCTAGAAGTGGCGAAGGGCCGAGGGTACCTTGGGGAGAACCTTGCCGAGGGTACCAAAGGTTCCATTTTGGAAACTTTTTCAATTTATTGACAACGTTTTAATGATTTTTGCTAAAGTGCGCAGAAACCAAATATATCCAATGTTTCGACTTTTTGTTTACTGTACGCCATTATCAGGGTATTCATTTTAATTAAATTATTTCTTTATAATTGCGCCACGCCCAAACGAAAAAAATTTTTCGCATGTGAATGACAAAATAGCTTTAACAAAAGCCTTTCGATTGGTGGTTGGATATGCCAACAAAATTAAAAACCTGAAAACCTGGAACGACAAATTAAGTTACTATTTTGTAGACCTGAATGCTTTATTAATTGGTATCAATAGCATAGTTATACCATGTTTAGTTTTCGAATTATAAAAATATAAGTATTAGAATGTCGATAAAAAATTGAAAAAATTACGCTTTAGGCGCCATTTTGAAAATGAAGAAAGCTGCTGAAAATTCCAATTTTTTTTTAATTCTTTTTCATTTCCTCCATGTTTTGACACCACTTAAACAAAATCCGTGACAATCGATTTCGCCCGAAAATTTTGACGTGATTTGAAAATTTTTTTCAAAAGGGGTAGAAATTTGAAATTTTTTGAAATTTCCACATTTTCTTGTTTATCTTGAAAACGGTAAGATTTTTCAATACGCAGGTTAATACTTGGGTTAATATGTTGAAGAAAAAGGTCATTGAGGACTATCAGATAGATCAATCAGAAAGAAGCTGCCTTTCACGGTTTTCCAGAAAAAAAGTGCAAAATTTGTAGTTCATTTTTGGGCCACCCGTGCTCAATAACTGTTTTAGGCAGAAATACAAAAATGGGCTCAACGGTAGCCCTGTTCTTCTACTTTCTTTGCTTCTCTTATAGCTTTTCGGATAAATCTTCACCGAAACGAGATATGAGCTGTTAAAGGCCGCAATGCGCAATTTTGATCTCCAAATTTAGGTTTTTGGGCCGGTTGGAGAGCCCCATATGCTTGCGATGGAAAACATCTATTTTTCGCATATAGATCAATAGTAATGGATTTTATTCGTTGGTTCTAGCAGTTTTATGATAAATAGAGCACATATTTACTTTTAGGTAAAAAAAAACTGTTTTAAACATCGAACTAAATCCTCTTGTTGGAATATGAACCATTTTCCCGATGTTCTTTGTCTAGTAATGGTGTAAAATGTTAATAATTTTATTCAATTAATTGAAGGACCATACATACGCATAAATGATCATTCTTTTATATCCTCTAGCAACTCTAAGTGAAAAACGATCATAATGGAAGAGCGATTTCCTTGTAATCCCAGGGACAAAGGATTAAGGAGACTAAGTTGAACAGACGTGTCTGACCTAATTGTGAAAAAGGACAGAGACATTGTTTCTGTACGATAGTGCCTTAACGAGGTCTCAAAAGAAAGCAATACGAACTATATTATTTTTTTATTAGGTATGAAATGATTGGTATGGAATTATTACTCAACATTCCCCACCTTTAAGCACTTATAAACATCTCTCAAGCATGTATGATACACATATGTAGCTCCATCTCTTTCATTTATCTCGGAGTCGTCTCGTATACCCAACTTTCTTTATTAACTCCCTGACATAAGGTTCACGCTCGCTCTAAAACTCTGAGCCACGTAGCATCCCTTAAACGACTTCTTAAGGCAGTTAGCGTTACGTTAAACTTAATTGCATTTCGCCAATCTTCTGTTAACTTCTTTAGCATTCTTCAGGCGCCTAATGTTGCTCAAATATTCATTTGAGCATTAAAAAAGATGAAAGCTTTAGGGGACTGCTTTTTATTAAACAACCCACGCTTTCGCGATAATTAGATTAAATTAGGCCGAAAGTCGGTTGGATGGGGGTAATTTCGGTGAGCTTTGCGGTGTATCATTTATTACGGTTGCAAATTTAAGGGCTAAAAACCTTTCTGTGTATCATAAGCACAAAGAAGAAGAAAAATTGTACTAAAATTTGGTGGGCAATACGCTCGTAAAACAAAGTATATATATTTTTTTATTTGGCGCCAAATGTGGGCCTTGAAAGAACGTTTTTTGAACGAGCTAGTGGATCGCTAAATCCCTTTATACGTAAAAAAAATTTTGGAAAATAAATTGGGCGCCCATCGTGGGGCAAAGTAAGGCTGTCTCAGGATTATTTTATCTACTCATTCAACTTCTATTTGGTAGTAAGAAAACTCCAATATTAGCAATAACATTATTAAGACTACATTAACAACCACAAAAATTTCGCTCCTGTTGGAATTTTTAAACGACAGTTTCTGTACGTGTGAGTTTCAGTTATAAACCATCCACTTATTATTGTCATCAAGTAGGGATTGGAAATCTGACTATCACATTTTTATCATATGTTCTCAACATGTGCTGAAAAGAGATAGATATAAAAAAAATAAGATAACGATAACAAAAATAAGTAAATGAGGTATACATAGTCTGTTTTGGTTTATGTGTAGTAGAATTTTTGTGATAATATGAACAAACCTAGGGCTCTCAAGGGTGTATTCCGTGGTTGTAAGTTGTAAACTAAATTGGCATAAATCAACATTTAAGGGCTGAGAAGAGCTAAACAAACCTAGTTAAGGCAAAGTTCGCCGCAAGTGCGAGGTTGCATGAAATCACGTACATAAATCTTGGAGAACCAGAATGGCCTCGCTTATAGCTGTTTAGTTAACAATATTTGTTGAAAATGGGGAGATATATTGGGGGCGACAAGTTGCGGTTACGCAGAAATATCCGTTTAAAAAGATGTTTCTACGTCTTTTTGCGAATAGTCCTGAAAACCAGGTAAAATAGACGTCGAAACGTAGGCAATTTCCAGGTTCACACAATGTGTCCTCACGATCCATTTTTCCTCCTGGAAACTAACATCTTGAGGATTGTATCAAGATATCATCTAAATCATTATTGGTTTTAGCATGGATATTACTTCTTTTTTTAATTTTCAAACTTGACCGCCTATAACTTTAGAACGTTTGGACCGATTGGAGTGAATCTAACCACTTTTTGATCTTCTTGATGTTCTGTTTCACCTCCAACCCACGGATGTCCCGTAGGTGGAGTATTTTTGGAGGTAGACCCCTTTCGTGGTCGATTTTTAGGTACTAGACCAAAATATTTTGCCATTTTTTAAAAATTAAATTGTGGGTTCTTTTTCATTCGGATTAAGTTTGTTACGACGTTAAGGGACTGCAAACGTCCCATTCCGATCATAACAGGAAAAAATTGTCCAAAGTCTTTTTCCAAATTGACCAAAAGAGTGGGGTGGGGGGGGGGGGATTACGTTTTTTTCTCAATTTTTAACTTTGACCACCTGTGTAAGTTTAGAACAATTGGACCGATTGGAGTGAGTCCAACTGTCTTGTAATCCCCTTGATGTCCTCCTTCACCTCCCACCAACGGAAGTCCCGTAGATGCATTATTTTCGGAGATAGACTTTTTCAGTGTTCGATTTTTAGGCACTTCGAATAAACTTTTATAGCCATTTTTTTTAATTTTCTTTTGGAACTTATTTTAAAACGACTAAAATTTTTCACGTTATCAGTAGATTACAAACATCCCATTCCGATCAAAAACAGGAAAAAAAAATCTAAAATTTTTTTCCAAATTGACCAAAGGGGAATTTATGCGTCATTTTTCTCAATTCGACTTTGACCGCCTGTAACTTGAAAAGAAATATTGTACCGAATGGTGTTAGTACGACTGTTTTTTGACCTTCTTGATGTCCTCTTTCACTTCCCACCAACAGAAATAACGTACTTGCAGTATTTTCGGAGATAGACCCCTTCAGTCGTCGATTTTTAGGTAGCTTTAGAATTGACTTTTTTGCCATTTTAAAAAAAAATACTTTTGGGGCTTATTTCATTCGAATTAAATTTGTCACGTTATTAGGGAATTGCAAACATCAAATTCCGAACAAAAACAAAAAAAAATTTCTAAAATTATTTTCAAATTGACCAAAGGGGGAGAGAGTATTACGCCTTTTTTTCTTAGTTTTCAACTTTGACCCCCTGTACTTTAGAACGAGTGGACCATATTAAGTGATTCCAACTATTTTTTGCTCTTCTTAATGTCCTCTTTCATCTCCCACCAACGGAAGTCCCGCAGGTGCAATATTTTGGGAGATTCATCCCTTCGGTGTTCGATTTTTAGGCACGAGATCAACTTTTTTGCCATTTTTTAAAAATCACCTTTGGGACCTATTTTATACGAATTAAATTTTTGACGTTCTCAGGGGATTCCAAGTATCCCACTCCAATCAAAAATTGCCTTGAAATTGAGATTTTCCGAAAGTAAACAATTACAAATTCACTTTTGGAGCTTATTTCAATCCAATTAAGTTTGCTACGTTCTTAAGGGATTGCAAAAATCCCATTCTGATCAAAAGTAAAAAAACCAAAATTCTAAAAATGTTCCAAAATAACCAAAGGGGGCGGGGTTGTATTAACGCCTTTTTTTCTCAATGTTCAACTTTGATCCCCTGTAACTTTACAGGGGATATATGGTGCGAATAGAGTGAAACCAACTGTTCTTTGTTCTTCTTGATGTCTTCTTTCATCCGTCGAAAGTATCGTATGAGCAATATTTTCGGTGATAAGACTCATTCGGTGGTCGATTTTTAGGTACTTTTTGAATTAATGCAAGTGGCGCCATCAGACGACGGCAGGTGCTTCCACTAGGGGCACGCGAGATAAGTGAATCCAAGCCAGTTTTCTGCCGAAGTTGTCGCTTCCCACAGACAGATGGCCGAAATTCGTACCTATATTGTCTGGGGATGACGTTCAGCAGAGTATCAAACTCATTTCTCTATCAAGCAGAGGAACCATAGACCGGTTTCGCTCTTATTGGAGCTCATCAGTATGGTATACCTCAAACATGACAGAAATACGAGTTCGAATAAAACTTGGTCTCCTCTCTTGCTCAAGGCACTGTGTACATATGCAAGTGGCGCCATCGGACGACGGCAGGTGCTTCCACTAAAGCATGCGAGATATCGTGAAGGGAAACCAAGCCACTTTTCTTGTGCCTTGAGCAAGAGAGACCATGTTTTATTCGAACTCGTATTTCTGTCAGGTTTGAGGAATACTATACTGATGAGCTCCAATAAGAGCAAAACCAGTCTATGGTTCCTCTACCTGATAGAGAAATGAATTTGATACTCTGCTCAACGTCGTCCCCAGACAATATAGGTACGATGCTCGGCCATCTGTCTGTGGGAAGCGACAACTTCGGCAGAAAACTGGCTTGGTTTCACTTCACGATATCTCGCATGCCCTAGTGGAAGCACTTGCCGTCGTCCGATGGCGCCACTTGCATATGTACGCAGTGCCTTGAGCAAGAGAGGAAACCAAGTTTCATTCGAACTCGTATTTCTGTCAGATTTGAGGTATACCGTACTGATGAGCTCCAATAAGAGCAAAACCGGTCTACGGTTCTTCTGTCTGATAGAGAAATGAATTTTATACTCTGCTGAACGTCGTTCCCAGACAATACATCTGTCTGTGGGAAGAGACAACTTCGGCAGAAAACTTTTTGAATGAACGTTTCTCGCCATTTAAAAAAAAACACTTTTGGGTACAATTTCTTTTGATTTAAGTTTGTTACGTTCTTAGGGGATTGTAAACGTCCCATTCCGATCAACAAACAGCCAAAAAAAAATCCAAAATCACCAAAAGGGGGGGGGGGGGTAGATGTAGTAGTTCTACTTGTGTAAAATCTTCCATTAAACAATGGAGTTTTCGTAATTTATCAGTTTTAAATCCACCAAAATTGCTCTTATATATATAAAAAAAAATTCACAAAAGTCATGAAGACAATCTTCTAAGTTTACGACGTCTCGATGGACCCCCCTCAGTTTTATTAACTCCCTTTACCCCCATTTCTCTACACATAACTGGCAATAACGTTCCAGTGAAATTAGGTCACCGCTCTTTTATGTTAGTACATATATTTTATTTATGATTTTATCCTGATCTAGAGCCCTTTAAAAAACAATATAAACACCGATAAATGTGTCTTTTACCAGAAAATAATAAAGACAATTAATGAAAGATTACAACATAGGCACGATAGAATAAAGATACAGATATAACTGCCTTCACCTTAGGGAATGATGCCTATTATATGCAAGTTGGATACTACCTTTATCCATGGCTTATCTTATGAAGTGTATTAAGAAAAAACAAAAAACGCAAAGTGAATAATAACAATTATTATTAACATCGTCCGACCAATAACAATTCATGTTTCCATATTCCCTTGTAGTGTGTATATGGGAATATGGAAACATGTATAATAATAAATATGAAACACATTATGTGTAGTTCAATGGTCATTTTATAGTCGAATTATATTTTAACTACACGCTACTTGTCGCGACATTATGGATGAACCAACATTCGTCCCAATACGCAATCAAAATTGTATCCAATTTAAACTCGTATTTCCTATTTTGTTTATATGCGACCCGACATTCATTCCAATTTGTGTGAACCGAAGTTTTATTAAAACTAAGTTCGGGCGTATAAATTTATGCAAATCCCCATCCGACTGCGGTCCACGGGTGAAATAATTCCAAACAAAACCTTTTAGAGTTAGAAAATACATTTATCAAAATGCAGGAATTACGGCAGAATGCGGTCGTGCATTATGTGGAAATAGCAGGAAAATAAGTTTGGACTTAAACAGCAGTGTATTATTGTTTACGTGGGTACGTGTGGTGTAATCCAGCAAATTGCGCTTTTACAAGGGAGGAATTAAGTCAATTCCACGTGTTTAGTTGTTATGATAAAGTGATTGCTGCTGTGTGCGCGGTGTCAAGCTGATGATGGCCTGAGTGTCGAAACCAGCCTGCCTTGATTTAAAGAGTATTAGAGTTATGCACTAAGTATACGCTTTTTTTCCTCATCCATCTAATTGTTCTGATGGTTTTGATTCGTGCGCGTTTGGATGAAACTATCTAGTCCCAAAAATCTTTTCTGAAGACCGTACCTACATACCAAAGTAAGGATTGGGTGATATACTGTTTAAGCCCATGTAAAACGATTTGTTGCATGGCCAGATGTCATGATTACTTAAAGGCGACTTTTATGTAAGGCCTAAATCAGTTACGGCCGTTTAGAGCCGAAAAATCCTGCGGAAAAGGGCCCATAAACTACGAAAAAAACCGTTTGGAAAAGGAACACACACGTCGTTTAAATCCCTCCGAGGGTGGAAGAAAATCTGACGTTCTGGTCGTAAGGGACGTTCAAGACTTAGTGACTGGGGTTATTAACGCTTTTTCTCCCCCATATTGTCAAAACCGTTGTTTCGGTAGTTAAATGTCAATTTGGTCATACTATTGGTCACAATCTCGGTCACAATTAAATCTTTGATCATGCCTTCAAAGCTAATTATTATGGACTATAGTAAAAACTTTGACATGGACTTAAGTGTCAATCAATGTTTGACGTATGGAATTCGATTCCCTCTATCATTTTTGAAGTTGTACCAAAAGTTGTTCTATTGTATTCAATATATTCACACAAAAGTATGAGATGGGCTTCAAGACTCATTTGTCATGTGGTATTGTCATGTTAAATAATATTGGAATAAGTTACTATACAATTTAAAATTTAAAATAAATTTAAAGTTTTTTTAAAGATGTTAAATGAATAAAAGTCGACATAATAGAGCACATCGAGAATTGACTTAGTGCTTAACAGAGCTTTTGCGTTTACCTGATTTTGTGATTTATTGAAGATTTTTACAAATCACTTTATTTGTTCGCTCAACACTCAAAGATACAAAATGAATTCAATTATACCGGATTTTTTAAGACCTCTGATTTATTGAAGTTTGCTCACGTAAATCACATGAATTATTGATACAATGTTAAAGACTCAGCATTATCAATAATGCATTAAACTTAAGTATGTTTGTATTAATTACCAAAGTCAAAAACCCTGAGAGTCAAAAATAACGTGAGGAGTTGTAAAGCTTTGACTTATTGAACTCGTCTCATGCAGTCATTTTTGTAGTTGATCCAATACTCAATTAACAATCAATTCAATTTTACCGGCTTTTTGCGAATTTTTCAAATTAAGTAAATCACATGAATTATTGATTTAATGTTGTAAAGAACGGTTTCTGACTAATGGGCATAAATCTTTTGTGAACTTGTATTAATAATAATTTTCAGAGTCAAAAACCATGTTTTGGATATATCGATTTTTGATGAACCTCTGATTTATTGAAGTTTGCTCTTCTAACTCACATGTTCAGACCTAATGCACAAAAATTTCGGTAAGTCTGTATTAATAATAATTATCACAATAAAAAAACCCTGATTTATTGAATTCGACGCATGCAGTAATTTTTATAGTGGTTCCAATATTCAATATATTTCCACAAAAATCGAAATAGATTTCAAGACTGATTGGTCATTATTATATTATTAAATAGTCTTTCAATGAGTTTTTATGTGATTCCAGAAAGTTCGTGAATATCAATTTAAATGATTTAATGTACATTTCAAATTTAGTTAATTGAAATACAATTCCAACTTAATAAAGATAACCATTATTGATTTAATAGTCTCAATATATGATTTATTGAGGGTTTTTGCAATAAAAATCAATTTACATTTAGCCGATTTTTGAGAATCTATGATTTATTGAAGTTTGCTCTTGTAAAACGCATGACTTACTGATTCAATGTTGAAACAAATCAGCACTATCAATTGCTGACTACTCGATTTACCTGTTTATATGATTTGTTGAAGATTTTTGCCAATCACCATTTGCTCACTCAGTACTCAGAAGTTTCAAAATCAAAGATTATTGATTTGTTCTCGTAAATCACATGAGTTGAGTGATTGATAAAATGTTGAAACGATTCAGCATCACGGAATATTATTGACAATATGGTGAAGTCTAAATGTACAGTACAAAACCTTAAGACTTACTAAAAAGGAGAGGGGGAATTTAATTGACAAGATAATGACGTCTAAATGTAACTTACAAAGCCTTGAGATTTACTACAACGCGGAAGGGGATTTTATTGATAATATGATGGAGTCTAAAAGTACCTTACAAAACTTGAGATTTACCACGAAACGGAAGGAGATTTTATTGACAATATGGTCCATTCTAAACGAAATGTACCGTACAAAACCTTAAGACTTACTACAACGCGGAGGGGGATTTTATTGACAATATGGTGAAGTCTAAATGTACTTACAAAACCTTGAGATTAGCTATAATGCGGAGGAGAAATTTTATTGAAAATATGGTGAAGTCTAAATGTACCTCAGAAAACCTTGACATTTACCACGACGCGGAGGGGAATTTTATTGACAATATGGTGAAGTCTAAATGTACCGTACAAAATCTTGAGACTTACCACGATACCGGAAGGGAGTTTATTGACAATATGGTGAATTCTAAATGAAATGTACCGTACAAAACCTTGAAACTTACCACGACACGGGGAGGTTGTCTTGACAATATGGTGAAGTCTAAATGTACTGTACAAAACCTTGAGACTTACTACGACATGGAGAGGAATTTTATATACACTATGGCGAAGTCTAAATGCACAGTGCAAAACCTTGAGATTACCACGACACAAAGTGGGTTTTCTTGACAATATGGTGAAGTCCAAATGTACCGTACAAAATTTGCTACTTACCACGACACGGAGGGGAATTTTATTGACAATATGGTGAAGTCTAAATGTACCGTACAAAATCTTGAGACTTACCACGATACCGGAAGGGAGTTTATCGACAATATGGTGAATTCTAAATGAAATGTACCGTACAAAACCTTGAAACTTACCACGACACGGGGAGGTTGTCTTGACAATATGGTGAAGTCTAAATGTACTGTACAAAACCTTGAGACTTACTACGACATGGAGACGAATTTTATGTACACTATGGCGAAGTCTAAATGCACAGTGCAAAACCTTGAGATTACCACGACACAAAGTGGATTTTCTTGACAATATGGTAAAGTCCAAATGTACCGTACAAAATTTGCGACTTACCACGACACGGAGGGGATTTTTATTGACACTATGGTGAAGTCTAAATGTACCGTACAAAATCTTGAGACTTACCACGATACCGGAAGGGAGTTTATCGACAATATGGTGAATTCTAAATGAAATGTACCGTACAAAACCTTGAAACTTACCACGACACGGGGAGGTTGTCTTGACAATATGGTGAAGTCTAAATGTACTGTACAAAACCTTGAGACTTACTACGACATGGAGACGAATTTTATGTACACTATGGCGAAGTCTAAATGCACAGTGCAAAACCTTGAGATTACCACGACACAAAGTGGATTTTCTTGACAATATGGTAAAGTCCAAATGTACCGTACAAAATTTGCGACTTACCACGACACGGAGGGGATTTTTATTGACACTATGGTGAAGTCTAAATGTACCGTACAAAATCTTGAGACTTACCACGATACCGGAAGGGAGTTTATCGACAATATGGTGAATTCTAAATGAAATGTACCGTACAAAACCTTGAAACTTACCACGACACGGGGAGGTTGTCTTGACAATATGGTGAAGTCTAAATGTACTGTACAAAACCTTGAGACTTACTACGACATGGAGACGAATTTTATGTACACTATGGCGAAGTCTAAATGCACAGTGCAAAACCTTGAGATTACCACGACACAAAGTGGATTTTCTTGACAATATGGTAAAGTCCAAATGTACCGTACAAAATTTGCGACTTACCACGACACGGAGGGGATTTTTATTGACACTATGGTGAAGTCTAAATGTACCGTACAAAATCTTGAGACTTACCACGATACCGGAAGGGAGTTTATCGACAATATGGTGAATTCTAAATGAAATGTACCGTACAAAACCTTGAAACTTACCACGACACGGGGAGGTTGTCTTGACAATATGGTGAAGTCTAAATGTACTGTACAAAACCTTGAGACTTACTACGACATGGAGACGAATTTTATGTACACTATGGCGAAGTCTAAATGCACAGTGCAAAACCTTGAGATTACCACGACACAAAGTGGATTTTCTTGACAATATGGTAAAGTCCAAATGTACCGTACAAAATTTGCGACTTACCACGACACGGAGGGGATTTTTATTGACACTATGGTGAAGTCTAAATGTACCGTACAAAATCTTGAGACTTACCACGATACCGGAAGGGAGTTTATCGACAATATGGTGAATTCTAAATGAAATGTACCGTACAAAACCTTGAAACTTACCACGACACGGGGAGGTTGTCTTGACAATATGGTGAAGTCTAAATGTACTGTACAAAACCTTGAGACTTACTACGACATGGAGACGAATTTTATGTACACTATGGCGAAGTCTAAATGCACAGTGCAAAACCTTGAGATTACCACGACACAAAGTGGATTTTCTTGACAATATGGTAAAGTCCAAATGTACCGTACAAAATTTGCGACTTACCACGACACGGAGGGGATTTTTATTGACACTATGGTGAAGTCTAAATGTACCGTACAAAATCTTGAGACTTACCACGATACCGGAAGGGAGTTTATCGACAATATGGTGAATTCTAAATGAAATGTACCGTACAAAACCTTGAAACTTACCACGACACGGGGAGGTTGTCTTGACAATATGGTGAAGTCTAAATGTACTGTACAAAACCTTGAGACTTACTACGACATGCAGACGAATTTTATGTACACTATGGCGAAGTCTAAATGCACAGTGCAAAACCTTGAGATTACCACGACACAAAGTGGATTTTCTTGACAATATGGTGAAGTCCAAATGTACCGTACAAAATTTGCGACTTACCACGACACGGAGGGGATTTTTATTGACACTATGGTGAAGTCTAAATGTATCGTACAAAATCTTGAGACTTACCACGATACTGGAAGGGAGTTTATCGACAATATGGTGAATTCTAAATGAAATGTACCGTACAAAACCTTGAAACTTACCACGACACGGGGAGGTTTTCTTGACAATATGGTGAAGTCTAAATGTACTGTACAAAACCTTGAGACTTACTACGACATGGCGAGGAATTTTATATACACTATGGCGAAGTCTAAATGCACAGTGCAAAACCTTGAGATTACCACGACACAAAGTGGATTTTCTTGACAATATGGTGAAGTCCAAATGTACCCTACAAAGACTTACCGCTTTCTGCTTCTTCTCGAATACCAATATCTGGTCGGTACGAGTTTCTGCAGGACCATGCTGTGCCGGCCCTTCTCGATTACATTTTCACGGTCTTTCGACGTTGTTTCCCTTAATCACGTCTAACACGCACGTATCGGAAAATTCAATTTAAGTGTCACTTTTGATCATAAGAAATGGAAGCCTCAACCCCAGAGTTAAAGACCTCCCGCTGACCCTCTGATTGAATGCGCTTTTTAGTTCATAAAACCGACCAACCCTAAAGCCTTTCCGACCCCAAAAAAAAAGCACAATTTAGGTGAGAAATTGCAGCCGAACAAATAACTTTTTTCCGGTGTTCGTGCAACGCTTTCCTTTAGGATTTTCGCGTTTCCAGCGGCACAAAAGCCCCGGATTTGTATGCGGGAAAACGTAATTTTCTCCAGATCCAAGTTAAATCGTGTTTTGCGCTGTGTGTGTGTATTTTTGGAGCATCATTGGGATGGCATCGCGGGGGGGGGGGGGGGGGCGCCCTTTTTTTTATTGCATTCTAAGAGTAAAAAGTCGCATTCCAGCCATGAATGAAGGTTTGTGCACTATACACATGTTTGCGATTGATAGCAGGAGGTAAAGCGGCCAGCAAATGGCTGTGTTGTTGGCTTGATAAGCTGATATCTGCCAGAGTAATAGGACATAAAGCAGTGATAAATTTATCGCTTAGAAATATTTTATGAACACAGCTGCCTATTGAAATTTGAGCCAACAATTGGAAATGATCTGTGTTCTAAAAAACATCTGATTCATGTCCCAAATAATAATGTCACGCTCGCATTCTATCTCAATGCTGGGTAAGCAATGAGGATGCAACTGAGAGAGATCAATGTGTTATGAGATTGGTCATTTGTATATTTTTATGACATCTAGTTACCCTTGAAGTCTTATACCTATCTCCTTTCAGCACACGTTCAGAAAATACATAAAAAATGACTCTTTTCACAGATTAATGATATAACAGATTAATAAGATATATAGAGTTCTTGCAGTTTTGAGGTAAATGTACATTTTTGAGTAATTTCAAGCCTATTTTGCCAACCCCCTAAGTGAAACAATTATTTCCTGAGCCAACATAAAGGTGGTGTCGTTGACACATTCCAAGAATGTGGGTCGATAGTAATTTGCCTGAGCAACAAATGGGCTCGACAAAGGTATCGGGGTGAAGCGGAATGACTCTATACCGTTGGAATGTATTGATTGCCCTCCAAGTACACAACAATGCCACGACTACCATAAAATAGCTTTTGTTGACCTGCGATCAAAACCTCTTACTATTATATAACTCAATCATATTATTATTAACTAATATATTCCCACACATTACACCTCAAGCAACTGTATTCAACAAACAATCAGACAGTAAATAATCATACCGACAATGAGCAATTATTATTGCTATATGTTTACGGTTGGGATCAAGGTTCGATGACCATCAGTTACCGGTACCATCATAATAATCAGCGGTGATTTTGTTGGTATCCAAATATGGGGAAAGAAAACAAGAGTGCAGGTACCACCTGTCGGTAACGGTCTAGAAATTTGAATTTTAGAAAGCACCCAACTGTTTATGGTTTTTGTCCAAAATAATGATTTCGATGTAGTGACAGAGAAAAGCTAAATTGGTGTTGATTCAATATTCATTGTTGCGTCAGCAATTTTAGAATGTTTTACAGAGTGTCCCGTTTCCTCAAGAGAAAAAAGCGTTTTTGTTTTTGTATTACGCCGATCTTGTTCTATCGCATACCTCAATGAAAGAATTTAGTGAAGAGAAGGAGCTAATCACAAAGCAACTAAAAGAATGCAATTAAGCAAATAAAAAACTACTTACTAAAACTAAATTTCGCAGTTTGGGTATTTTGCACATACTGGCCCAAGCAGCTCTTTAGGTCTTACCTGAAAGAAAACAAAATTAGGAAATTAACTGAGATATCAAACTAAAAGACATAACATAAAAAAATAAATGGAAGCTGTAACGAGAGGTAGTTCACACCGACTGTTCTACTGCGAACTGGTCGGGTGTAGCGGGAGTATTTAGAACCAGACCGACTAAATCCAACTATCATAAATTTTTTTATATTTGTAAAGAAAGAAAAACAAAAGTTTGCATTTTATTAACCAGTTGTTTTGAATGAATGAACTTTCTAAAAAAGGACTGGGTCTTCTGAGTGAACTTGAATTGATATTGAGGCACAATAGATCTCGTAGGTCGAGGTGCATGGGCCCCCCTCTTGGGACCACTCACTTGGAGTCAATCAAATCAATCAACAGGAGATATGCTTGAGGAAAAATTAGATGAACTACGAAAAGAACAAATGGAAGATCCGGATCTAGCCTAGATTACGGAGTGCTTTGAAAAGAGGATATGTCCTCATAAGTGGGGTGCAAAATGAGTACGTCCCAGGTATTGACGATGAAGAGGCGCAGCTGGTTGTCTCTAAAGAAAAAGTGCAAGAAATCATACCTGAGTACCACGATACACCACCAAGCGGCCGTAATGGTATCAATCGTACAGTGCTCCTTATCTCAACTGGAAATGGACACGAATGAGGCAAAACATGGCGGACTATGTAAACACAAGCGTACTGGACAATGGACAATAATTGCAGGTTCTTTGCAGCCCCTTGAAACTGTAGCTATCGACTTCTTGGTCCCCCTGAGACGGCATATGACTATAAATGGGTGCTTCCAGTGGAAGACACCAGGACCCCTATTCTTGAATTACAGGGAGGAAAACTTACGAGACAACTAGACGTGGCTTCATTACAACGGCAGAAATTTTCCATTTTACAAAAACAGTTTAGAAAGGGTCTCACGTCTTAGAGAACCTGAAGGTTCTTCTCTTCTTTATCGAGAGAAAAGCAAAATCTAACTTGCAATGTTCCATTGGATTGGAAGCACTCCCTGAGAGCTTCTAGGAAGTGTTCCCTTCTCTTGTTTTCAAGAATTAGGGTCCAGCAGTATGTCTTCTATTAGAAACTTCCAATGAGTTGAACTTTTTCTTGTGAGGTCGGCGACAACCAAAGCGTTTGCTCAGGGCTTTGGTTGTCGCCGACCCAATTTGTGAGTGCAACACACTGCTAAGATATTCAAACCGACTTCTCATCCAGCTTTCAACTCCGTAGAGAGAAACAATAGCGGCGTAAAGACTAAATTGACTATTATTGTCAATGGAAAGATTATCTCACCTCCATTCTTCCTCTCCAGTTCTTAACTATAACACAGCGAAGACCCAATCAACTGGTTGCACTGCAAGTTGGAAGGAGTTCTACCCAACTCCAATCCACAACTCTCTGACGCACGTTTCCAGCCACCAGCCAACAAGACTCAATCTCTGGCTCTTGCAACAACCGAGTTTTTATGCAACAAGACGCGTGCACCGACTTCACATCCAGCTTTCAACTCCGTAGAGCGAAAGAATAGAGGCCTCAAGACTAAATCGACTATTCTTGTCAATGGAAAGATTATCTCACTTCCATTCTTTCTCTCCAGTTCATAACTAACGCAGCGAAGACCCAATCAACTGGCTGCACTGAAACTTGGATGGAGTTCTAACCAACTCCAATGCACAACTCTCTGAGGCACGTTTCCAGGCTCCAGCTAACAAGACTTAATCTTTGGCTCTTGCAACAACCGAATTTTTATGCAACAAGACGCGTGCATAATGCTGAACGTATATTTTAAGCCGCGAACGTGCTCGTAAATAAAACAAACTACGAGTGGAGTTACACGGCTTAAGCCCCTTAATTTGCGACAAACAATGCCCGGTATCCCGGGATTTGAATGTGACGTTGTGCTCCTTTTGCAGAAAAGGAAACTACAGTTATTTAAATTGCACGTGTGAAGGTTGTAGTAGGATATGTATGTGGGTAAATTATGCTGGTACATGGCAGATAAACTTCCTCATATTACCTATGGACGTGTGTGAGTTTAAGATGCAAGCGGTGTAATAAGATTAGTAATTAATACATGCGATTTATAAGTAACAGTCTAATCAACTAATTAGTATGTAACTGATAATAATTAGAACGAGGCGTATGAATTTTATATAATAATATCCATTCACCTAAGTAAAAATAATGTTTCTCCTTTAAGGACTTGAGAAGCTAAACAGCTGTTTCACCATTGAATTGATGAGTTAAAAGCAGCTGAAAACGAGGTGTCACTTGACCTATCAACTTAAAACAAAAAAAAAGTTTTTTTAATGTTTAATTTTAGGAGTAAAACCCCGAAATAACGTTTTTTCAACTTCAAATTTCTTTTAGAAGATCGTTTCTGATTCTGCAACGCCTGAAAATGGCATCTGACTTTTCTCCAATTTTACACGATTTCAATATTTTTTTCCAATTTTATCCATTACAGAAATAACTACGTCAACAGTGATTACACCACTAGATTCCTGAGTGCAAACCAGCTGAAAAAGAGGTGCCACTTGGCCTATCTAAGTCAAAAGACAAAAAAGTTTTATGCATAATTTTAGGTTTAAATGGCGAAATGCAGTTTTTTTTTTCAAGATTTTTCTCTGCACCTTAGAAAAGTTTTTTACCAATTTTACATGATTTCAATTATTTTTCCCCATTCTCTCGGTCATTTTCTACCTTTTTTTAATTCCAATAAAACTATTTTATTATAAAATCGTGTGGTAGCTGATTCTCGTTGTACCAAAAAAAAATGAACCTAAACAGAAAAAACCTAAACACAAAACAGCACATTTGCCCACGCACCAACTAACGAAACTCCTGAACACTTCAAACATGGATTTTCATATCAGACACAGAAAACCATGTGAACCACCTTTTAGCCAATAAACTTCAACCTTCTAACAAGACGCATCACTCACCTTCAACATCACCTTCATTTCATTTTTTAAAATATGCCACGGTTTTTGTGGTTCTTTACAAAAACACTGATCCTAAACGACTTAAACCTAAAATTTTGCAAATCACTTTTGGCCCCTGCCAGACTCTGCTCCCACGCCAAAAGCTCTTCTTCCGAAGATGAAGCAGCTGAAGAGTGCAGACACGACGATGAACATTGTAATTCGATATCCTGCAGTCGAAGTGGTGACGATGAAGAATTTCCAGAACCGCAATTAATAAATCTGGAGACCCCCGAGGATATTAGGAAGAAGGTGATGAGCAGATGCAAGATCATTATTCGAGAACACGTGACTCAGGAACTGATTAATGGAAGGCCCATGGAGGTGACGAGGACGAGGGTGGCAAGGATTTTTCAGCCTACGAAAAATGCTCAGCAACAAGGTAAAAAAGAGTGAAAAACAATAATTAATAGTTGTTATTAGGGTTGGGCAAATGTGAGAATTTTAGTCACTGAGGAACCTTTGGAAATCCTGAGCCTGCTCCGAAAGCATCGATATAATAATTCCATGTCACTCTTACTCGTAGGAATGGTGCTATAAAAGTGAAATAAAAATGCTCTCTGTTGTTCCCCTTTACTTCAAAGCGATTACGGTTAACTTCTTCTGAATCAAGAGATTTATCACAGCCTTTGGAAACTTTCTCTCTTTTTTTCCCGGAAGTATTCTCTTTTTTTTAAGTTTCAAAAATGGAAATTTTTCGCCGTGCCCAACCCTAGTACCTAAGTTAAAAATGCTCTCTGCTGTTTCCCTATACTCCAATGTAATCATGGTTAATTTCATCTGAGTCAAGAAATTTATCAGTCTTCAAAAACTTTCCTTCACTCGGATTTTTAACTTTCCCGGAAATATTTCTTTTTATTTGGAAATTTCAAAAATTAAAAATTTTGGCAATGCCCCACCCTCACAAATAAAAATGCTCTCTGTTTTTTCCTTATATTCCAATGTGATTATGGTTAATTTAATTTGAATCAAGAAAATTATCAGTCTTCAGAAACTTTCCTTCATTCGGATGTTTAACTTTTCCGGAAATATTTATTTTTTTTTGGACGTTTCAAAAATAGAAATTTTCCGCCGTGCCCAACCCTAGTAAATTAAAAATGCTCTCTATTGTTTCCCTATGCTCCAATGCGATTATGGCTAATTTCATCTGAATCAAGAAATTTATCAGTCGTCAGAAACTTTCCTTCACTCGGATTTTTAACTTTTCTAGAAGTATTCCTTTTTTTGCAAGTTTCCAAAGTAGAGATTTTCCGCAGTGCCCAGCTCTAAAATTCGAATCTCGAAAAATCGAAATTAAAAATGCTCTCTATTGTTCCTCTACACTCCAATGTGACTATGGTTAATTTAATTTGAATCACGAAATTTATCACAGTCTTTGGGAACTTTCCTTCAGTCATCAAAAATGAAAAGGTTTCGCCGTGCCCAACCCTAAAAAATTAAAAATGCTCTCTGTTTTTTCCTTATACTCCAATGTAACCATGGTTAATTTCATCTGAATTATGAAATTTATCACAGCCTTCAAAAACTTTCCAATTTTTTACTTTTTCGAAAAAATATTTATTTTTTTTTGAAGTTACAAAAATGGAATTTCTCCGCCGTGCCCAACCCTAGTAAATTAAAAACGCTCTCTGCTGTTTCCCTATACTCCAATGTAATCATGGTTAATTTCATCTGAATCAAGAAATTTATCAGTCTTCAAAAACTTTCCTTCACTCGGATTTTTAACTTTCCCGGAAGTATATCTTTTTTTTTTAGGTTTAAAACATGGAAATTTTCCGCCGTGCCCAACCCTAGTAAATTAAAAATGCTCTCTATTGTTCCCCTATACTCCAATGTGATTATGGTTAATTTAATTTGAATCACAAAATTTATCACAGTCTTTGGGAACTTTCCTTCAGTCATCAAAAATGAGAAGGTTTCGCCGTGCCCAACCCTAAAAAATAAAAAATGCTCTCTGTTTTTTCCTTATACTCCAATGTAACCATGGTTAATTTCATCTGAATTATGAAATTTATCACAGTCTTCAGAAACTTTCCTTTACTCGAATTTTTAACTTTTCCAAAAAAATATTTATTTTTTTTTTAAGTTACAAAAATGGAAATTCTCCGCCGTGCCCAACCCTTGTAAATTAAAAACGCTCCCTGCTGTTTCCCTATACTCCAATGTAATCATGGTTAATTTTATCTGAATCAAGAAATTTATCAGTCTTCAAAAACTTTCCTTCACTTGGATTTTTAACTTTCGCGGAAATATTTCTTTTTTTTTAAGTTTCAAAAATGGAAATTTTCCGCCGTGCCCAACCCTAGTAAATTAAAAATGCTCTCTGTTGTTTCCCTATGCTCCAATGTAATCAAGGTTAATTTCATCTGAATCAAGAAATTTATCAGTCGTCAGAAAATTTCCTTCACTCGGATGTTTAACTTTTCCGGAAATATTTCTTTTTCTTTGGAAATTTCAAAAATGAAAAATTTTGGCCGTGCCCAACACTTACAATTAAAAATGCTCTCTGTTTTTTTCCCTATACTCCAATGTAATCATAGTTAATTTCATCTGAATCAAGCAATTTATCACAGTTTTCAGAAACTTTCCTTCAGTCGGATGTTTAATTCTTCCGGAAAGTTTTTTTTTTTGAAGTTTTAAAAAGGGAAATTTTCCGCCGTGCCCAACCCTAGTAAATTACAAATGCTCTCTGTTGTTCCCCTATACTCGAATGTGATTATGGTTAATTTAATTTGAATTAAGAAATTAATCACAGTCTTTAGGAACTTTCTTTCAATCGGTTTTTGAACTTTTCCAGAAATATTCTTTTTTTTTTGGAAATTTCAAAAATCGGAATTTTCTGCCGTGCTCTACCCTAGTAAATTAAAAATGCTCTTTGTTGTTCCCCTATACTCCAATGTGATTATGGTTAATTTCATCTGAATCAAGAAATTTATCAGTCTTTAGAAACTTTCCTTCATTCGGATGTTTAACTTTTCCAGAAATATTCTTTTTCTTTGGAAATTTCAAAAATAAAAAATTTCCGCCGTGACCAACCTAGTAAATTAAAAATGCTCTCTGTTGTTCTCTTATACTCCAATGTAATCATGGTAAATTTTATCTGAACCAAGAAAGTTATCACAGCCTTCAGAAACTTTCCTTCACTCGGATTTTTAACTTTCCCGGAAATATTTCTTTTTCTTTGGAAATTTCAAAAATGAAAATTTTCCGCCGTGCCCAACCCTAGTAAATTAAAAATGATCTTTGTTGTTCCCCTATACTCCAATGTGATTATGGATAACATTATCTGAATCAAGAAATTCATCACACTCTTTGGAAACTTTCTTTCAGTCCGGATCCGTTTTTTCATTTCAATACTTATGGAAACAAATAGATCCATGGTTCCATTTTTTTTTCCAGAAATAATCCGAAAAAAGTTTTAAAAATAGAAAAATTCTGCGGTGCCCAACCCTAACTAAAGGTACATAACTCTCTCACTCCTTTGGGACATGCAAACTCTGTCCTTTTCCTACTCACGCTGTTATCCGGCTGCATGAAAAAAGAAAATGTAGCATAAACCTTGCGATGGTTTTTAATAAATAACGATAATGTGCTGTTTCGTTCTTTAGAGAAGAAAGGGCGTAATACGTACCAATCCACTTACATAACAAATGCAAGGAGGAACAAAAATAATGGACACCTATCCCAAAGTGCCTTTTAAGAAAATGGCACATGATCGTACGTGTGGGACGGAAAACGTAGCGAGCGAGCCATTAGTGGAATATTTAAGACACTTCCTCCATGTATCTGCCCAAACTTTAACAAATGCATAAAATCCAAGGGCAAACGTATACACAGTGCATAATAATGACCCATTGCAAAGACAAGAAATCAATTTTCGTTCCCTCTTGCCCTAGAACTTTATTACATTATTACGTCAGGTCAATAGTAGAGGAATCTGGCAAAAAAAAACTGCGAATTTGTTCTTATTATCGAGCCATAACTGGCAATTTTGCTTAATTAGGGAATGATGCGGTGTGCTAACTTAATACATCAAGTTTCTTTATCTCTTGCCTTAGAATTTTATTGTTTCTGCCCTAGTTCAATAATAGAGGCATCTGGCAAAAAGTTTTTAAGTCGTTAGAGCAATATTTAAGACAATTTCTCCATGACCGTAAACTTCTAACAACTAGCTAAGCCCCAGGGACAAATTACTAAGCATACACAGTGATAAGATGGTAAAATGCAAATTTTTTTTTTCTTCATGACCATGTCTTTAAGTCACTTTTCCCACGGCAACACTACTTATTCTTTACCTACATTATTGTCCTGGGTCAATGATCTGGCAAAACAAAATCTAGAAATTTGTTTTTATTGAGCCAACCCATTTAGGGAATTTTGCAGTGCAAGTTGATCGTGCAAAAGACCATGTGGGTAAAGTCACTTTTTCCACGACCACACTACTTGGATAAACAGCATATTAAGTATTAACCCATTGCAAACTTGATACATCAATTTTCCTTCCCTCTTGCTCTACAGTATATATTATTGTTCACCTATATTATAGTCCCAGGTCAGTCATACAGGCATCTGGCAAAACAAAAACTGAAAATTTGTTCTTATTGAGCCATATCTGGCAATTTTGCCTAATTAGAATATTTTACAATGCAAATTGATTGTGCATAAGACCGTGCGGAAAACCACGACCACACTACTTGATAAACGGTATATTATTAACCCGTTACAAACTTGATAAATTCATTTTCGTTTCCTCCTGTCCTAGAGTCTTATTGTCCTCCTACAATTATTGTCTCAGGTCAAAAATAGAAGCATCTGGCAAAACAAAATTTACGAATTTGTTCTTATTGGGTCATTTTTGCCTAATTAATGAATTCTGCAGTGCAAGTTTATCGTGCGGTAAAGTCACTTTTCCCACGACCACACTACGGGGCGTTCATTAAAAAACTTCATCAGTTAGCAGTAAAATGTCAAAAGAAAAGGATGGAGAAACAAAAGTCCATTTATTTTGATTATGTCATCCTTTTCTGTCAAAATTTCATAGCCTGCTAGATGAAGTTTTGTAATGAACACCCCGTACTTGATAAACAACAATATTATTAACTCACTGCCAGCTTAAAAAATTCTTTCCCTATCGCCCTACAATCGTATTGTTCACCTACATTATTGTTCTAGATAAATAACAGAGGCATCTGGCAAAAAACTGTGATTTTCTTTTTATTTGTTCAAATCTGGCAGTTTTGCCTAATTGGGGGATTTTGCAGTGCAAATTTATCGTGCAATAAAGTCACTGTTCTTATTGTCTTTATTTCTATTGTTGAATCTTATTGTTCACGTACATTATTGACCCAGGTCAATAATAAAGTCATCTGGCAAAACCAAATCTGTAAATTTGTTCTTATTGGTTCGCAACCGGCAATTTTGTCTAATTAGGAGATTTTGAAGATGGAGTTAACCGTGCAAAAGTCCTTGCGGTAAAATCACTTTTCCCACGACTACACTACTTGACAAACAGTATATTAATAAACCATTTTATACTTGATAAATTAGTTTTCTTTCCCTCTCGCGCTAGAATTTTATTGTTCACCTACATTATTGTACAGGGTAATCTGGCAAAAACGAGCGAGCTACTAGTAAAATTTTAGAGACACTTTCTCCATCTTTCGGATAAATCTTTAACAACTTACATAAACCCCAAGGCAAAATTAATACGATAAAAAGATGACAAGTGTAAAAGTGGGTTTCCCAGTATAACCGTGCGGTAAAATCACTTTTCCCACTGGATAAACAGTATATTAAGTATTCATCCATTGCTAACTTTATAAATCTCTTCTTCGCCTATTGTTCACCTTTATTATTGCACCAGGTCAATAATAGGGGCATCTGGCAAACCAAAAACTGAACCTGTATTCTTGGTGGGCCTAATTGCCTAATTAGAGAATTTTTGCAGTGAAAGTTAGGTATATTATTTATCAAGTTGAAAAAGCCATTAGTGCTTCAGGTACAAGAATACCATAATAGAGGCGTCTGGCAAAACAAATGCGGTACTTTAAACGCTTTGAAAATCGCCAACGTTTCGACTTGCATTGAGATCTTCAATCGGGCTTTAGCCAATGAGTGGACAGATCAAAGGAAATCCGTAAGTCTGGAACTGACTTTAAGAGGGCCCTTTTTATTTGTTTATGTAACGAAGAATTTAACATAATGGGCATCAGAGTAACCAGAAGTCGTTTAGTTCATGCAGTTACAACTCCCATCAATAATTCTTCTTTTAACAGGTACCAGGCACTTGGGTCACTGGCTGATAGACTTCGACACGAAAAAGCGCTGGGAGAACCCCTTGATGGGGTGGTGCTCCTCCGGGGACCCCATTTCCAACCTGAACATCCACTTTTCGACCAAAGAGGAAGCGGTAGCGTTTTGCGAGAAGAACAAACTGTCCTATTGGGTCCAAGAGAGCAAAACCCATAAGAAGTTTCGGGTCAAGAGCTACGCTGTGAATTTCCATTACAATCAACGCACTAGAGTGTCCACCAAGTAAAAACTTCATTAGTGTAATATTTGTATTCAATTACTGCAATTATACCGAATTATACAAATTAGCTAAAATAGAAAGCTCCACTTGGAAAGGTATATTGATGGTCGGTTTGAATCGTGGAAAGATAAGAGATATTCAATCTAAAGGAGTAGGTTTGGCAATAATTCGAATGGCGAAATGGGTCACCGGGGTTAGTGTTCAATTAGGTTAATTAATCCTCAATTGTTCCGAGCACTGCGAATGTTGGGAGGGTCTTATAGGACACGATAGTTAATATGATTTATTAGGACAAGTTTATCTAACTACATACGGGAAAATGGTTTAATTTATCACGGAAAAGGTGTTTCATAGGAACAAGAATTTCTCCCGAATTGTTAAAAGAAAAGTATGAGAGACAACAAATAACAAAATCCCATTAGTACCCACACGCTCGAACTTAAACACCCAGCAAGAACGACCTTGCGGGTTGACGTTGCTAAACGTGTTGGTACCACTATATTTGGCAACTCGAATGGGATTAAACAAAGATTGTTCAACATCGTCACCACACCGCTTCCTTGAGTTAAAATATGCATTGTTTGCTCTCCAAGTGCAAGAGTTGCGTAAGTGCTTCGTGCATCTAATTAAGGCCGATTTATCGCGGGAGGTGTGGTCGGCTTTATAATTAACTTGACATGTATGTGTTTGCTTTTGGCTACTAAAAGATTCTGAAACATACAAAATGTCCCCCCAATGAGATATATTGAAGTCAACATTCATTGACAGAAAAAATTTACATTTTTTTCTTTTCTCATCAATTTGATGACTTTTTTTTACTGAACATTCTGTATTTTTTAAATCTTTACCCGGCTCACAAATCAACCCCTCATCCAGACACCAAAATGACCGACGTTTGAATTTTCCGATCCAGTGCACCACCACCGTCAGTAGGAGGGTGTCGCGCGAAGTAGTCCCGCCCGTCGCGAGTCCCGGTGAGCCGAAACTGGATCCCTGGAAACGGACGGGAATCGCTCTGGAAACGACGACGACGACGACTCGTCGCTGTTGGGACAAAAAGGCTCGCATCCAGATGGAATCGTGAAGGATCGGCGGCCCGCGGGTCAGCCTCCCGAACGGAGCCGATCGATACGCGGTGACGGTCAGAGAATGGGGTAATTATCACCTCGCGCGTCAAAACTGTCACCAGCGAGGGGGAGAGTTTGATCTCGGTGACAGGCGGAGTATTAATTGCCGGGCTTTTATGGGATATCGACACCGTGTTTTCAATATTTTTCCTTCATGAGTGGTGGGTGGAAAATATGTCATGCTGAAATACCGAGTTTCATATAAATCATAGATTTGGCACCCAACGTGGGGCTGCTGATTTTATTCTTATTTTCGTCAATAGAAACTCGAAGTTTTACGGAAAAGTTTTTTCTCTGCCACACAGTCATTTAGAGTTGTAAATAAAAAAACCATACCAAAGTTAATAAGAAGCAACAATACACGTTCCATCTATATTTGGGATTTGGCGCCCAGAATGGGGCTTCTTATTTAACACTAAAACTACGCCCTTTTTCAACTTGTAAGTAGTTTTGCATATATACCAAACACATAAGGAAATTTATTAGTAAAAATGTTTGCAAAGATGGAAAACCTACACTGGTCAGAAGTAGTCCAAACTTGTACTCGAAATCTTGACTAATCTTGACTAAGTCTTGATGCGTTTGATTTGACTATATCACTCTCTTCACCTCTGAACAAGAAAATTCAGATTAAGATGCCTCCACACAAATTAACCAAAAGAAGACAAACTTTGCAGTAAAAACTTGACTAACAATCTAAACAATCGTACTTAAGCAAACTTAAGACTATCTGCAGCAAAATGTCAATTTTTAATAGAATACACTTCTTCGACCTAGTAAAAGCATTTGCTAACATAAGATAACCTAATTAGTCAGAAAAAGTTTAATAGTTTAACTAACTGAACTATTCTTGACTATACCATGACTTGATTGACTCGTCTAAGCTGAAACTAGTCTAATCAAGATAACTCAGTCTAAGATGCTTAAAAAAAAACAAACAAAAACAAAAAATTGTATTGAGAATCTGCATTAACCTAAACCTAGATTAAAAAACTCAGACTATCTGGTGCTTAAACTATCCCTTGAGACGATTGACTTTACTGTATGTCTAAATTTAAAGTGACCAAGAAAGTTTGAGACTAAAGTGCTTCCATGGAAAGTAAGCAAAGGAAGTCAACGATTGCATTGAGAATATCGATTAACGAGGAACTTAGGATTTCAAAATCTCAGACTACCTAGAATCTTAACTATACCCTCATTCCATTGATTTGACTATGTCTAAATTTAGCCTTAGCTGGCCAAGAAAAGTCAGTCTAAGGTGGAATAGCAAATAACCTGAAGAAGTCAACACCAGTTGCATTGAGAATAATTAGATTAATTATTACCCTAAACTTCAATAAAGTTTAGAAAATTTAGATGTAGACTATCAAGAGCCTTAACTATATAAATTTTGAACAAAACGCTTCTTCGAAGGACACTGAAAAAAGGAATTTACTAACATCAGCTAGTCAACTTTGGGTCAGAAGAAGTTCAACATATAATTCACTTGATTTACTTGACTATGTCTAAACTTAAGACCAACTTAACCAAGTAAATCGAGGCTAAGGGGGTCTCATAAAAATCTCAACAAACAACCTCATAAAAATTATTAACCTGAATAATTGTTGTCAAGAAAACTCAGACTAGGGAGTAAAAAAGACTAATTTGACGTGAATTAATTCTTCTTAGAACAATAATACCGTTTGTTAACCTCAAAAAACTAATGCTGGTCCAAAGAAATTCAACTTAAACTATTTTTGACTATATCTTAACTCGACTGACTTGACTACTAAATCTAAAATTAAATTGATCTGAGAAAGAAAACTCAGACTATGTACTGAAAAAGACTAACTTTGAATACATTTTTTTTCGAAACGTAATTAATTCTTCTTAGAACAATAATAGCATTTGTTAACCTCAAAAAATTAATACGGATCCAAAAAAAATCAATTTTTACTATTTTTGACTATACCTTGACTTGACTGACTTGACTATGTCTAAACTTAAACTGACATGACCAAGAAAACTCAGACTAAGTTGTATCCACAAAAACTAACTATAAATAAAAATTATACTGAAAATTTTGACTATCTATAAACGTGAACCATTACAGTGTTCAAGAAAACTCAGACTTAGTAAAAGCATTTTCTAACGAAATAAAGCTAATAATAGTCTGAAGAAGTTCCTAATTTGACCAACATGAACGATTCTTGACTATACCTACACTCGATTGACTTGACTAACCATTAATTTGAATAATCGCGATCAATAAACTCAGACTTGGTAGTGAAAAAGACTAATTTTGACACACAATTAAAACACTTCAAACTTGACTAGTAATAGCATTTCCTAACGTGAGAAAACTAATATTGCTTTTTTTGACTAACTTGAACTAATTTACACCAGTTTTTGACTATTCCATGACTCGATTAACTTGACCATGTTTAAACTTAAGCTAAACTGATCAAGAAAAAATAAATTAATGTGCTTCCATAGAAAGTAATCACTGACTTCACTATGACTAACTTGACTAAAAAAATCAGACTATAGTTTGACTCCATTGACTTGACTATATCAAAGCTGATCAAGAAATTTATAATTAAGATGCTTTCATAGAAAGTAATCAGAAAAAAACGAGAATTACATTGAGAATCTTGATTAACTATTAGCCTGAACTTTGATTAAGAAAGCTCCGACAATGAGGAAATACCAAGAAAATCCGGACTAAAGTGTTTCCATGGAAAGTGACCCAGAAGAAGTCAAAAACTGTAATGAGAATCTCGATTAACTATTAACCTAAACAAAGAAAACTCAGACTATCTAGAAGACCTAGACTAAGCTTTGTCGCGAATAACTTCACTATGACTAAACTTGGACTAACTTGACTGAAAAAATCAGGCTAAGGTTCTTTTTCAGAAACAAACTAGAGGTAGTCAAAAATTACATTAAAAATTTTGACTAACTAATAATCTGAACAATCGTGATCAAGCAAACCTTCACTAGGTATTAAAAAGACTAATTTTGGATAGACACTTCTTTGGACGTGACTAGTAAAAGTATTTGTTAACATGAGATAACTAAAATTGGTTTTGAATAATTTCAAAACTTTGACTAACTTGAACTATTCGTGACTACAGCTTGACGCGATTGACTTGACTATGTCTAAGCTGACCAAGAAATTTTTAATTAAGATGCTTTCATAGAACGTAATCAAGAAATCAACGATTGCATTGAGAATCTAGATTAACTATTAGCTTGAACTTTGAATAAGAAAACTCAGACTATGTACAAATTAGATGGAAAAACCTTAGGCTATGTCTTATTTGACCAAGAAAATTCGGACTAAAGTCCTGCCATGGAAAGTGACCCAGAAGAAGTCATTGAAAATCAAAATTAACTATTAAACTAGCTAACTTGAACTTAGATTAAGAAAACCCAGTCTATGTAGAATCTTAGTATAGCTTGACTCGATTAACTTGACTAAACTTAAACTAGCTTGGCCGAGAAGATTTAGGCAAATAAGCTTTCTTGAAAACCAACCAGAAGACAACAATTGTGAAACAAAAACCTTGACTAAATATTAACTCGACCCATGGGCATCAAGAAAACTGAGACTATCCAAAAAAACTAATTTTCAGTAGGATACTTTAACGAACCTGACTAGTAAAAATGATTTTGATAAGGGAATAAAACTGACACTGATCAACATTTTGTTCCAAATCTTGACTAACTCAAAGTAGACTATGACTTGACTATTGTCTAGAAACGAAAGCGTAATTCGACTAATATTGAACATTATACTTTCTTCAATTTTGCCCTTTACACATAAAATAATGAACAAAGTGTGTGAATATACCATATTTTCCACACGTTTAGGGTGACCTTTATATGTCTCGCAACACACACACACAAGCTGTATTTCCTCCGCATACACGGCCAAAGGCATGAACTCGGACCATTTACGGAAATATATTGGATAAACACAGTCGCCTTTCGATCTATAATAGTGGAAGTAACTTCATGCATTATTGAATCTTGGATGCACGAAGTTACTTTAAGGGACCATTCTTTAGGATCTTCCGCGCCGTTTAGGTCGATTTCGTAAATTGAAACGGCTATACGAGACGATTCTATCGAGGGCATCGAACAAGGTGATAATAATTTTCGCAGTTAAGTGGTCTGGTGGAAAATTTCATCCCACGGTGATAATAGTCCCTGACAGAATACCTAGGATGCGAAAAAAACCACTGAAGAACGAACTTTTGAATAATTTGGCGCCCAACATGGGACATAAAAACAAAAAGTTTATCCTAACCCACCAGGTTTTGCATTATTTAGGAAACACAATTTTGCAGAAAAATAATAGTTTAAAGTCTCTTACCTGAAATCCAGTCAGTATAGACACTTAGACTAGAGATACCCCGTTAGTTCTCGACTTTCGTCATGACGTTCTTTGACAGAAGCAGCTGTAACAAAACATATCAGAATATAATATAAGATAAAACTCTTGGGCAACAAAAGTATTTGGCGCCCAATGTGGGGACAGGCTTTGACCTACAATATTCTCCTAGTGCGGCGTTTTTATGGCCAATATCGTTTTGTTATTCAAAATCGACACAAAATTGGTAACGCTAAGCCATTAATCCAAACTGAGAGAAACCCTTTTTAGGCTGTGAAAGTGTTTCAAAAACTATCTTTTGCACTGTAAGGGAAACAAACAAGTAAATACGAGAAACCTCCCCAATTGAGCCTCTATCTTGATGGATGGTATTTGAGCGCATCGCGCCTCCTCCCAAATCGCGATTTATGTACCCCCGGGAGTGACACAAATAGAGGAAAACCAACGAAAGGGAAACTCGATAAAATAATTGATAGCAAACAAAAGACGCAAATAAGTTTTTGACAAACACCCCGATATATATATAGAGAAAAGGATTTCTTTTTCGGGGTGGTGGAGAGGGTCCTTGAAGGTTGTTTATCTCGAAAAGAAGTGTTTGTCCAAAAGAAACTCAAAACCTTTTAGCATATCAAGAGCTTATAGAAGGTAATTTGAAAAAGCTTCTTTCCGAGAGGCAATTATTTCAATTTCTCGGCTCTCGAATAGAGCGATGCGCCTTTATTCTCTCTTCTTCTCCCTTATCACTGTTTCAAAGGCGGCACAGACAGTGTGCTCTTGTCTTTAGAGCTTGTCTCAATAAATTAAGCCGCCGTTAAATCTTTCCGCGTTTATCTGTAAGACGCTTAGGACCGGTTTATCTGTTCATTAGGGGGGCTAATTTTAGCTTCCGGTTAAAAGCCATTAAGCCAGAAGTTCGAGGTAAATATAGAGGCTTAAGTAAACCAACAGATAAACCATTCCAAAAGTTAAATGAGGTAAAGGAATGTATTATTTTTTTTTACTGTGCTCTTTAGATTGTCAGTGTTTACATATCTCTTTAAAAATCGGGTTTCTTTATAGAGTTTTCGAGTTATTTTGATAAAACTGTGCAATAATTAGACGGACGATCAATTTTCTAAAATCACTATAATTTAATAACCTAAAACCGCTTGAAAGTTTTTGCCCCACATTGGGCGCCAAATTAAGGAATTTGTTTGAGGCTCATTTCGATGACGATTTCCGTAAGAAAAAAAAACAGCAAACGATAAACTGTCCAAACCAAATACCTCTTGAATTTAATATAGATTAAAAAATCACACGTCTAAATAAGTACGAATGTCTAAGGGTTGTGCCTTCATACCTGTGGAAAGGGCTGGCTCCGGGTTTGGCCTTTTTGCGGCAGATAGTGTCTTTTTCTGATTATTGGATGGGAAAGATGTTAAAAACGTTGGGAGAACGAACTTTCTAATGTCATAAGGCGACCAATATAAGACTGAAAAAATATTTTTTACGTTGTTTACATGGGACTAAAAACATTTTCTATGCAATAATTAGACGGATGGCCAACTTTCTAAAATCACTATAATGTAATAACCTGAAACCGCTTGAAAGTTTTGTTCCCACTTTGGGCGCCAAATTAAGGAATTTGTTTAAGGCACATTTCGATGACGATTTCCATAAAAAAAACTGCAAAAGATAAACTGTCCAAACCAAATACCTCATGAATTTAATTTAGAGTATACAATCACATGTCTAGATCAGTACAAATATCTAAGGGCTGTGCCTTCATACGTGTGGAAAGGGCTGGCTCCGGGGTTGGCCTTTTTGCGGCAAATAGTGTCTTTTTGTGATTATTTGATGGGAAGGATGTCAAAAACGCTGGGAAAACGAACTTTCTAATGTCAAAATGCGCCCAATATGGCACTGAAAAAAAATATTTTAAGTTGCTTACATGGGTTTAAAAACATTTTTTAGATTGTAAAAATCTGAAAAAAAAGTACACTTATTGATTACCAAACAGGCGTAAACAAGCTCACAAGACAAAGTCCCGTCTTTTTTCCAAATTTCTGACTTTCAGCTATACACTTGAAAAAAAGTTCTTTTCTTGACCATGCTCTTACAGAATCTCTTCAAATATCTAAGTTACTACTCTAAAAACACGCTTGGAAAACAAACTTGTGAGCATCAGAACATTTAACACCCAACGTGGGGCTCCCTAATGACAAATTCCTAATGTAATTAGACAAAAACACGCTCAAAAAACAAAGTATCATTTTTTCCTAAACCTTTGACGGCAGTTGTAAGCCCTGAGAGTAAAGATTTACTATGAATTAGAGAATCACTAATCTACTTTACTTGATATGGAAACGAACTAATAAATGCCACAAATGTTGGCGCCCGGCGTGGGTCATGAAAAATAAACTTCTATAATTTCTAATCCGCTTTTGGTAGGTACCTATAAAATACGTAAAAAAAAACTTGGGAAACAAACTAATGAATATCACAAATTTTGGCGCCTGACGTGGATCTTGGAACTAAACTTCCATAATTCCTAACCCGCTTTATTTTGGTAGGTAGGCACCTAACAATATGTAAAAAAATCTAATGGAAAACAAATTCACAAATTTTCGCGCCCGGCCTGGGTCTTGAAAAAGCAACTTTTATGATTACTAATCCACTTTAGTTGGTAGGTGCATTAAAAAATGTAAAAAAAAACTCTTGGAAAACAAACTAATCAATCTCCCAAATTTTAGCGCCAGAGGTGGGTCTTGAAAAACATAGTTTCAACTGAAAATACCTTGACAATTAGAGATTTGTTTTTCCAATTTAAGTATTATTTAGTGACCAAAATTAGTAATAAAACTTGAAAAACAAACTCCAGATTTAAAATTTGGCGACCAACATTGGGCTTGAAATGAACAGTATGTGGCAACTCATATTTGGTACTAAAGGAAAACAAGCTCAAAAAATTACATAATTTTTCATTTGTTTGGCTCCAGACATGGGACTTGAAAAGAAAACAATGTTTCAGTTAACTAACAAATTACAGAGTCGGTCGTCCGATTTATTACCCAAAATATGTAAAAACAAAACTTGAAATACGAAATGCCGAGTTTAAAAACATTTGGCGCCCAACGTGGGGCTTGCAAAGAACGGTATGTGTCAACTCATATTTGGTACTAAAGGAAAACAAGCTCAAAAAATTACATAATTTTTCATTTGTTTGGCTCCAGACATGGGACTTGAAAAGAAAACAATGTTTCAGTTAACTAACAAATTGCGTAGTCGCTCATCCGATTTATTACCCAAAATATGTAAAAACAAAACTTGAAATACAAAATGCCGAGTTTAAAAATATTTGGCGCACAACAAGGGGCTTGAAAAGAACGGTATGTGTCAACTCATATTTTTTTGGTACTAAAGGAAAACGCGCTCAAAAAAATTACATAATTTTTCATTTGTTTGGCTCCAGCCATGGGACTTGAAAAGAAAATCATTTTTCAGTTAACTAACAAATTACAGAATCGCTCATCCGATTTATTACCCAAAAACTTGAAATACGAAATACCGAGTTTAAACACATTTGGCGCCCAACGTGGGGCTTGACAAGAACGGTATGTGTCAACTCATATTTGGTAGTAAAGGAAAACGCGCTCAAAAAATTACATAATTTTTTATTTGTTTTGAAATAAGAAAAAGAAGCTAGAAAAGTGTCAGGTTTCCAATCTTTAGCGCCAGGCTTGGGGCTGGAAAAAAGCTGTTTAAGTGAAAAAATCCTGACAAGTACAAAATTGCTTATCCAATTTAGCTGTTAAACAAAAATAGTAAACGACTTTTGGTTAATATTAATATATAGTGAAAAATTAACTCCAGTTCTCCAATTTGGCGCCCAACGTCGAGCATAACTAAAAGTTTCTAATTCGAAACCGGTTTATGGATCAAAAATCAAATTTTACAATTTCAGCGCAAAATATGGGGCTTGGAAATGAAGAGTATTTCAAGTAATGAGAGTCTTAACACTGTGCAACATAATGCCTAAAAAGTTATAGTCGACGTCAGGCTTTTTCAAAATCTTTGGCGCCAGATGTGGTCCTTTAAAGAACATTTTTTGACTAAAAGTTCCCTATGAATTAGATAACCACCACTACCCAAAGGTATGTAAAAACTCTTAGAAAAGAAACTAATGAATATCAAAAAATTTTGGCGCCCGATGTGGGGTTGAAAAAAGTTGGCGCCCGGGCTAGAACTTGGATAAACATTCACAATTGCAGAATCCCCTATCCAAAATATGTGAAAATTTTGGGCTATTAATTCTTTTTTTTTTTGGCGCCAGACGGGGTTCTTCTTGGACAAAAGTTTTGTACTGAAAAATGCACTGACAATTACAGAATCACTTAAGGTAGGCTTACATAGCAAATAAAACAAAAGGGACGAATAAGATAAGTGCGCATGCCCCTGTCTAACATGTCAAATGTCAATAGAACGTAATTAGTTGTTATAGGCTCATCTCATTAGTCAAATATTCATTCCTAATTAGGCAATCTAAACCACGTGACCTAATATGGCGGTTGTTGGCACACAAGTCACAAATCAAATCTGACAAATCATTCCTTTCAAATTGCCGATTTTAGTTATCACCTTCCAATTCTGCATTTACCGTATCTGTTTTGTCGACAAGTAAACGAGAATTGCCATCGATGTTATACAGAGTAACTTTCATGGCAATGTAAGATGCAGAAAATAATGGAATATGGTATATGTAACTAGTTTTACACCAGGTTAGTTCAGGTTAGTGACACACATGACACACAATGACAATAGTGACACAAACTACAACAAAATTACTGATTTGCTTTTGCTTCCAAGGCCAAGGATGTGTATTGTATTATTGTGTGCCAACAGCAGCCATATTGCTTTTAGTTTGACAGGTCATTGGATTCCCTAATTTTATTTGCTGCATAAACCTACTTTTACCCAGCCTATTTCGTGCTCTAAGCATATAAAACACGGCTCGATAATTTCAAGCTTTTAGGCGCCCAAAGTGGATCTTGACTCCTTTCGTTTTTGAATGTTTGCGCAGAAATTATTACTTAATACAATTTCTAACAGGTTTAGCGCCGAAAATGGGTAAAAACTCCTCGGAACAACTCCCAATAAGAGAATTTTCTCTAACTAAGGAGCATCCAAAGAGCATCTCTAGCTAAAGAACTCCCAGTTTTGGCTCTCCAAAAAGCCCCAGCTCTAGTTGCACGTGAATCGAAAACAAATTCTTGAAGAGAAGTCACACAACTTTTTAAATTCACATAAAACGTCGTTAAACACAAAATTATTAATAACTGATAAATCACATAAACCATCCTAGCGATCGTTCTTTTACCTCTAAAATCTAATGACAGCTGATCCTCATCAGCTGTCATTAGATCATCGTGACAGCCGAACTAGATGGCGTAAGCTCCGAGAGCATGTTCCCCTCCCTTTCTTCACTACGCCATGCAATAAAGAGAGCCTGTGCCTTGCGCGCACCTGTTATTTTAAGAGCATTGCCATTTGACGGTGTTCGATATAAACAATATGGCGCCCGAAGTAGTCCAAGTCGTGATGGAAAATATGTTCTTACTGCCCTCGCTTAAAAAAGTTTCCTGCTTTTTATATGAAAAATCGTACATAATAATATATAATTTATACATATAATAATAGGGGGTTCTCAAAAGGAAGGTTTGTTCTCAAACTCCCTCTCTCAAAGCACTAATTATTTCAGTTTATTTTAATAGACAATTCCGAAACTACCTTAACGACATGTAGGTTCATAGTAATCACTTTAGAAAACGCTTGTTGTTTGTTTTTGGTCACCCAAACTTGGTCTCAAATGGCCCGTAAAAAAGCCAAAACAAGCAATAAACAAAGGGCTCGAAGAAATCTAGGTTATGGCTATTAAAGTCTGTTAACATCCTCCTGGCCAAGAGTTAGTAGTTTACTCGGCCTCAGGAGATACGTCTATAAATGCGCCAAAGTTTCGGATAAAAGCCGGTTTATGGGCCGTTTATTGTTTTCTTTCTCCGCCAAATTAGTTTCCAAGATTATCTACATCCGAGTTTTTGAAATATCTTTATGGCGTGCGAAAGAAGCAACGTTATACTCATTGGAAACGAAATATGGACACTGTACATAAGTTTGATTAAATATAAATTCCTGCGAGGCAAAAGGTCAGACCCTGAGGGGTAGTCGAGAGCATCTTAAATTTCCCCTAACCAGTAACACGCAGGGCAGGCAAATTTATTTATTGTAACTACCAGTCGTTTGCTACATGAGAGAAATATTACATGAAAACGTTTCTTAGCATTGATAAATTGTTAAGTCTTCATTTTCTTCTTAGTCGTCAGTAATAATAATTCCTGCTGTAAAATTACGAAGCTTACTCATCATTGTGTTTTGTACCGTTGACTTAAATTATTCAATGACTCAATGCTGTTCGCAAGGACGTGCCACATTCACATAATAACGAAAAAAAAGGAACGTTTTCTAATAAACCCGTCAGGGATTCCTGCACCCAATAACCCGTTGATTAATAATTCAGGTTATGTGTGTTCCCGCTTAATTAGTGGATGCTCGTCCGGGAAAGCAATCTTGTTCCACAGTGGAACATGCCTCCAGTTAATGTTATATAGTAGAGGCTATAAATCATTCCAGATATAATTCCACAAGTAAGAGAAATTTGCTTGGGGTAAACTGAGTAAGAAAAAGAGGAACGAAAAGTGTCGGATAACCCGGAATTTTCCTTCTTAGAAGCCATTGGGGACTGGGTGGATTGCAGGCTTAAGCTATTGCAGTAAATTAGCCTCAAACTGCTGACCCTAGCGACTTTTAACGCTAAATTGGTTCTCTCCCACCAAACTTTTTTTTTTCTTTTTAGGTGGCGTAACTTCAAGATTAATAACTCGTTTCATTAATCTACGCCATATCGAATTAGGAAGTTTGCTGCACCTTGAATCAACCGGAAAATGGAAACTGGGAGCTCATCAGGAATGCCAAATTACCAACCGCACAACATGCAGCTTGCCTAGTTGGTTATTAGTCTCGTTACGACAGCTAATTTACCGCGGTAATTTACTTGGTGTGTAATTCGACCTGGAACTGACATCCGAAAGGTTAAATTCGTCTTTAATCGATTTAAGGAAGTTGAGGACGAAACGGAAGATTGCCTTCTGTTTGATTGGATTAACGTTGGATAAGTTGGAATTAAACTAAATACTCGTGTCACATCACAGACAGTATTTTTCTCGTTTTCAAAGATATAACCTAGGAATTGGTACTCCCTTCTAGCTATTGCTTTCAATAAATACGATATCATTGTGAGATGGGCCACATTTCTAACCAATCAAACGGTAGTTTCCTTATTTTTTTCAGATAGAACTTTTCAGTTCCTATTCCCTGCTAACTATAATTTGAAATTTTTAATTTTCAGATGTGCTATGTACTGTATTTCTAACCCAATCAGACAAAACAGTAACTTCTGCCTTTTTAAAGATACAATCGTTAAAAAGTTATTTTTTTTTTTAATAAAGACAATACCATTATGGAATGCATCTCTAACTTATGTATCTCTTATACTTTCTTAGATAGAATCCTCGGGTCACTTCAACGTGTTAACTATTTTTTTCTAAGTAACAAAGTCATAGTCAGATATGATCTATCTCTATTTCATTAAGAAAAAATAGTAACTTTCATAGAGTTGGCACTCACTTTCAACCAATATTGTTCATTTCAACTGCGACATTGTCAGACGTGTCATATCTCTAGCCCAATTTAAAAAAATTGCAACTTTTTTATTTTTTAAGACTTCAGGTAAAAATACCCTACGAGTAGATGCTCCTTTTCACCAAATCTTGTTGATAAAACACAGTGTACTATCTTTAATCCAGTTAGATGTTAAGGAAGGTAGAAATTTTCTAATTTTTGGAATTGGCAATCACTTCCTCCTTTTGTTTTCAATAAAAACGATGTCATTCTGAGATCAGCCGTATCTTTAACGCAGCAATAGAAAATTACGCTGGAGCAGTAATTTTCCTTTTTTTCAAAATCTGATCTGTATGTTCCCTATCTCTAACCAAATTAGAGCAATTCGTAACTTTTATATTTTTGAAAAAAAGCACAATGCGTTACTACTGATTAGAAGCTATTTTTTTCAATAGCCATTGCCAATGGCCGCAGCCTCTTTAACCCAGCAAGAGAAAATCGTAATTTCCTTATTTTTCAATAAAGCCTTCGAGACGCTACTCAATTCCAACTAATTTTTCTAATTTTATATCCTTGTATCTCTAACCAGTTAGAGCAATTCGTCACTTTTACATTTTTTTTAAAAGAACCTTTGCGTTGCCACTCTCACTTGAAAGTATTTTTTCAGTAAAAACTGTGCCATTGGCAGATGTATCTCTAACTCAGAGAAAATAGGTAATTTCTTATTTTCAAAGATAGAGCCTTAGCTTTGCTAGATAGTGAAAGCAATTTTGTCCAATTAGGAACGTCATTGTTAGATAGGCCCTATCTCTAATCCACTAAGAGAACTTTTGGTAACTTTCATAGAGATAGCACCTATTCACTCTCAGCCAATATTTTCCAATTAAAAGAAAGACATTTTCAGAAATGACATATCTCAATTCAGTTAAAGCGCAATTGCCTTATTTTTAAAGACTGTAGGTAAGATGTTAGGTGAAAAGGGAAATATCCTTCAAGTTGATTTTCCCCTTTTCAGCTAATTTTCCTTAATTTAAGCGATGTCGTATTTCTGAAAAAGTTAGAGATTAGAGATAATGGTACGTGGTTTTTAGTTTTTGAAAGATATAAGTTTGGAGTTGGTACTCACTTTCAGCAACTTTCAATAAATACCATTCAGATGGGCCGTACCTCTGACCTAACCCGGCTAATAGCTAATAGCCTTTGATACGTTTTTAAGCTTTTTTAACTTCTCAGTCACCCTTTATGATCTCACACAAATCGCAAATTCTTTCTGAATCCTGCCACATTTGTGTAGTAAATTCAAAGGTTAAATTACTCTTTTTGAATCCGCAAAAGCCCATAAAACCACAAGTGCATTCTTAAATATCAATGCCAGCACAACAATACATTCAAATTGCTTTCGACACCGAACTCAACGGTGGTAATATGGAAATGGGATAGTGGGAGTAAAATTTGGCTGCCCGGTATACAATACATGTAACGTTTCGTATGGTGTAATAACCACAAATCTGCATTGCAAATTCCGAAACAAACCATCAGATGATGAACATTACGCACGGGAAGTTTTATCTAAAATACCCCTGTAGAGAACGTGCATTTTTCACGTTAATGGCTTAATTGTTTCAAGAGCTGGCAGCTGCTGCCAAGTTTAATTACCTCGACTTTCCTAGTTCTGGTTCTCTAATAATTATTGTAACCGAAAAGTCCAATCTCTGTTGGTTTTTCGTGCATTTTAAAGTCGCGATATCAAAAAGTTTCAAGGATATTAAATCTGAGTTCAACATGGTGGAAAGTTTTTAAATTTCCTAACTCCACTCCATTTAAAATCCTTCGACCGTTTTGCCGTAAAATTAGTCCATTAATTCATTTGCCAGACATGAATTGCAAATTTCAGCTAATTGAATACTCTCGAAAGCGAAGCGTAGGAGGAAAATTAGATAAAAGTGTATTGAGCCAAAAGTCTGCACTTCCTTTCGTTTAACAAGTTTGCTCGGATTTTCTCATCATTTCAAAAGGAATAGGAAAAAAATGCCATAAAGTCACGATAGCAAAAATATCTAATAAACGTTGGAAGCGTGGGAACATTGTTTGTGCAAAATTGCCAAGAAAAGGGCTCCGCTTCGCTTTATCGGCGCGATTTTTCATTCAAAGTGCAGGAAACAATGGAAAATCCATTCAGGCTTCTACTGTTTCCAATGCTTTTTAGAGCGAAGCTCGTAAGAAGAAATTACTTTCCATTCAAAGGTTGGACTACTTTGGGCGCCATATTGTTTATCGAACACAGTACTCTTAAAATAAAATACGCGCGCAAAGCACAGGCTATCTTTATTAGACGGCGTAGTAAAGAAGGAGAGAGATTATGCTCTCGGGGCTTACGCCATCTAGTTTGGTTGTCACAGGTTGTCATGGAAACTAATGACGGATTCTCAGATTCAGTTTATCTAGTTTTTTTGGTTTATTAATAATTAATAATTTTGGGTTTAACGTAGTTTTATGTGAGTTAAAGAATTGTGTGACTTCTCACCAGGTATTTGTTTTCGGTTTACGTGCCTCTGTACTTAAATGTGCATCTAACATAATAGAGAACTTGCTCCAAACGTGGGCATTAAATTAGATACTAAATGTTAGCGTTATGTATTAAAAACATTTCTTTTACCTGGAACTGATGTTATTTTTACAAACTGACGACGTTTCGGTGTTTGTTTACAGTCATCTTAGGGGCCTCTTCTCAACCACTAGTCATTTTTTATTCTGTATCTTAGTTTAAAATGCACTGGTTTTTCATTTTTTTTTGTTTATTTATAGAAGCATTCTGTCAGATACTCTAAACGTTCCTAATTTAAACTTCCTCATATAATTCGAATTAAGTATTTCTGTTATTAATAAAAGAGGCCTAGATGGCTACTTTCCAACTACACCTGCCATTTTTTTTAGACTAAACACACTACTTATTACAGCAATTTCAACCTAAACATCGGTAATGTTAATCTTCTGTTCCAAATCAGTGTCGGTCAGTGAACTGATATTCGAATGCGCCGCAGCTTTCACATTGGATATTAAAAATCTTAAAAGTGTGAACTGTGCACAAAAACACACATTTCTATGTATAAGAAACTATAAAAACGAGGAAATTTGCAGTCAAAACACTTTTTTTAGTTTTTACCCCGAAAGTCCAACGTTCAGCAAGGGATTTCACCGCCTCAAAGTTTTCCTGACTTGTTTGCAAACTTTTAAACTAAAAGTAGAATATAGTTCGGTAAAATTATTCGTGAAAACGAAAGAAGCAGCTTTAACAAATTTGCAAATTAATGTCCTACAAAATGAGCGGAGGTTGCTGGACAAGCTTGAGGTTCGTTGACTTTAAAGCTGCAAAAAAGCTAACTTAACAATACTTAATTAGATTCTAGGTCAAAGCATTACATCAAAAATGTATGTGGATGTAGGTAGGCACTTTGTTACGAATGTAATATGTGAGAAGTTAATTGACTAAAATTTGCTTATAAAAGCTTTGAACTGACATCACGCTTTGAACAATAAACGGGGTAAAATTATGCTAACTACCCATGTAACAGCTACAAAGGACTCATTATTGGTGGAACGTTGCAGTGGCAGAGAGGGGGGAGGGGGCTCCCTTTATAACTTTAAATAAAGTCAATTTTGCAGAAGACAGAAGCACAGTTCTGCCAGGTAAAAAGCAGTTTTCTTTTAGACCAAAATGTTCTCAATAAAAATCAATTTTTAGCTATTCGAAGAAGTTGTATTTCGGGCCAAAATTTTAAAAACTTGAAAATGTTATTAATTAAAAAAATACAATAAAAAAATTGTTACTTGGTTAAGGAGGTTGGTAAGTTGCCAGAAACAGTGAGCCGTCAAAAACAAACTAAAAAAATGAATGTTTTTAAAATCGACAGAATTGCCTTTTTTCTTCAAAGTGGACAAAAAATACCAAATGTGGTGAAATTTCAAAGGAAATGGCAACACTGCAGGAACACTGCAACACTACTGCAAATTTAATACTGCTGAGTAACTGGATTTTAAATCAGGCTGCAGAGGGTGTGTGAATGTACTAAAACGAGATTAAATTGGAAATTAAAATTGCACTAAATCAGAATTTGCCATTACTTGCCGCAGCAAAAATGATTGAAATTTATGGATCTTCTAATTATGAATTATTACACGTGAAATAAATAACGCCAGCAGCATCGAACAGCAGTAATGGAGCCCTTTTTCAATCCTGCCAACATTCCAAGTCGACGTTTTAATTTATGTGCATCCCCCAAGCTGCAATTCCGTGTTCTTTACGGCGGTTTAACCACCGAACAATTTCTGTTGCACTTGCCCATCCTTTTACCCCAATTTATCCGATGTTTATTTATGAAGACGAGGGGCTCTGCATCTTCGCCGTCAGGCCAAAATGCAACAGCAGCCAACAACAGTGGCGTATCCCATTAAGGCAAGTTTCCAAAATTTAATCGCCTTCGTATCACTTACCATTTTGAAGATCCCCATGCATTCCATCTTACCTTAGAAACACTGTATAATATGTAGAATTATTCAACTTCTCATATAAATTTAAAAAGATATGTTTAGCCTTATTTTGTAACATTAATTTTCCGCAAAATACAAATTTGACTTTAATTCGAAAGTGCTACGCCCCTGTTGGACCTGCATCGCCCTTTATAGAAGCTCTCAGTGCACATGAGGAAAGTGCAGCACATCTCCTCTCCAACTCTTATTTTTATTTCACTTTTTCCCCCGTGTTTCCTATTTTATTAATGTTTCTCCAATTCCCGAGATGATATTACCTGAACGCAAGACCGAAACGCTTTTATGTACTTTAAGGGTATCAGTTTTAGGCCCAAATTTGATAAAAATAAATGTCCGTTATTCCGGCTACACCACGACAATTGGGCAAGGCTAAATCAAGTTATAAACAACAGAGAAAAAGGAACCAAGAAAAGTAGCTACTCCCTCTTATAATGGTCACGTGATCATTCCCTAAGGGGTTGCCTAATCCGTGTAATAATGCTGAATCCAAGAGATCGGACGACCCTACTCAGTTTTGTTGGGTGCTGAATGATTGCATTGAAAAGGGGGTGAAGAAGGGGGCGCTGGAGCCCCCGAGCCTCAAGGGATTTGCTAGGATGTGAATTATGGAGTTACATTGAACGTTATATTACAGAAAAAGCATATTAACCAAACCGTACCTAATGACCATCTGAAGTAGACCACAAGCTCAACAGTCATTGTGTTGATGGCAATAATTATTATTATTTACTCATTAATTAAAGTTATTATTCACTGATGAGGCGTTATGGACTTTGAACACAAAATGAACGGTCGTTATTCGTTAGACATTGAGTTCAGGTGAAATAAGATACAATAACTAATCAGAGGACAATTATCAGAGGATAATTTTTCAACAGTAAATAGTCTCTACCAATTCTGAATTTTTTATGCAAAAAACTGCTAAACCAAGAAGCTTTTTACATAATAAAGTAAATCATTGAAATTTGCCAATACTTATTTTCTTTGCCAGTGGCAATAAAAGCCAACCTTTCACTGCATCTAACATGTGACTCATACATAACCGCCTCGTCATCACCTAAAGCCAGCCATGGCAATGAAACAGCTTAAAAATTACTGAAATGAGAAAATTATAGAAAATTTGGCAGGTTCAAGAAATATCATGGTTAAAGTACAATGCCATCGGGGTTTACAACAGTGTTGACAATGTACCGAGTAATGTACACAATTTTTGTAGGTGAAAACCCCTTCAAGTATGGCTAAGGAATAACTCTGAATACTCTCAACTTGTTAGAATATGATCAGCAATAGAGTGCTCTGTTCTTGACTCTGTATTATCCATTCAGGATTTTTTTGACCTCTCAGCCATGCAACTGTTTTGCTCATGTGACCATTGACAAACAAAGTAAAAGTCAAATTTCCAAGGCTAACAAGATGTCAAACTTTTGTGAATTGCTAATATATGAAATTTGCATTGAGTGGCTTTGATGGTTTGCAAACAGAAAAAAGCAAAACAACTTTTTTTTCTTAAAAAACATATCTTAAAAGAGTCTTTAGTGTATTTTCTAAAGTACTGCTCTAAAAAACATATTGTATACCTACTGGCAGGCATTTTCCCTCGAGTTTTCCCTGATGCTGCCTCAAGAGCAAGCCTTTTAACAACCACATTAAACCTTAAGTCTACCTTAAACAAGTTGGAATACAAGGAGCAATAAAGACTCTTTAGGGAGAAAAACTATAACAGTCTTAGCTCTAATAGTTTGTCCTACTGGGCACTCTACAAGGTAGCCCAGCAATCTTTACCTGAGAGTTCACCTTACTAACTTTTACGCAATTTCCGAGGCAATTTCAGATTTTTCAATGGTCCACCCAAGGATCAAATGGTGCAGTCACCTTTGCACTCAGTGTATATAACCAATTGTGTATTATTAACAAGAATTTAGAGAGAGGTTCTGGGAGGTTTCATGCATTTTCTTATGGGTTTGATCCAGAAAGATAGATGTGCTGTCAATTTCTTAACACCAAACTAGGTATTTGACAAAAAATATCTATCAGTTTATGTATTATCTTCAAATAATTAGATTCATCCTCAGAATGATAAATCTGCTGTCAGTTTGTTAACACCAAAGTACCTATAGCAACAATGCCAAATGTAACAAAAATTAAGAAAAAAGAATATAAAGAAATAACTAAATTGACCTGACCTGACCTGACCTGACCTAAAGAAAAACCAAAGTAACCTGACCTGACCTGTGACCAGTGTTAGGAATTCCACTGTATAAATTGTTTTACACATGGCATGTATAATATTATAATACATACATACAGGGTGTATAATACACACAACCCTGGTGGAAAGTTTTTGTTGCGCCACCATGTATAAAAACAAATTATAAAGCAACAATCTTTTCTTCTTAATAATACTGTAAAAAATAGTACTGTTCAGTGAAATACTAGAAAAACTAAACAATTTGAGTATTTAGATCCTAACTATAAAGTGAGCTATAAAGGCAAAAAGTTGATTGAAGCTCAAATGGATGAGCTTAATAACTTTCTAATTGAGAGTTTAGATGCCAGTGGGTTGGATGACTCAATAAAATTTAAAAATAATGAAGATATTTTCGATTCCTATTACTTATGACCTACTTTACTTTAATACAACAGATTTTAGGCTTCAAAAGCTTCTCAAAGCAATAATTAAAAAATTAATGAAAGTAACTTATTTAGGGCCGTTAAAACAGGCTTACCTGTGTGTAAACTACCGCTTTCGTGGCGGCCCTTCTGACACAGTCCCTTATTACAACAACCACCTGCTAAACTCTCCTGCTGCGCCCTTCACCAGTATAATAAACACAACGTTTCGAGAAATACACGTATTCTTAGCATAACTTCCGATCGAATGGGTATTTATTCCTAAGAAACACGGCAAAAAAACACGAGAAATATGAGTACGTATGCAGTACACAGACCGCGTCCTGCCAGCCTGCGTGCTTTTTGCAGGAAAACCTAAAACTAAACTGTCACTGTCAATTGCCAGCTGATTCGAATGTACGATCTGTCATCTGTCAAAAAAGCAGCCGGCCATGTGGATTTTAGAAAATTCTTGAACGCTATTGGTCGGTTTGAAAATCCCTCTGCATGTGTTGGGTGGGCGACCAATCAATGATGTACCCCATCAAAGGAAGCCGAATGGATATTGAGCAGATCGATTGTATCCGAATGATGATTAGGCGCGAATAGGGCTGAGCACATTATCGAAAAAAAAATTATATCGTGGTGAAAGAAAGCATTTTCCGTTAGATAAACTACATCGAATTTTGCCACAATTTTGATTTCATTTCCACTCGCTGAGAGTAGTATGGTAAGTTATTTTATTCTACAACAAATAAAAAATATGTGAACTGTCGATAATAGGTCGATGTCAATAACCCTCCCTGGGGGATCCTATCATGATGTTTATTTTTGTCAAAGATGGCGGACGAAACGTTGCCTGCCGGATGGGAAAAACGTTTGAGCCGTTCTACCGGTAAGTTTTCAGCAAATTCTTTTAATTCTTCAATAATCGAAAACAATCCTCGTTAGCATTTGCATAGCACTTCCTAAATCAGGGAGCTTCTTTGTAAAATCAACGCTTTTTATGTGGAAAATTTCATGTTTACATTCTGTAGTCAAGGGCGGTTTTTTAAGTTTTTTCGATTTATTCCTAGAAATAAGCTTGAAATTCTGTTTACACCTTGCGTTTCATTCAACGTATTTAGACTCGCAAAAGCGGAACCAATTTTGGTTAATAGCAAACGTTTCTAACCTACATCCCTTAGCAATAGCTCTCTATAGTTAAATCGCACTTCTTGTTTGTATACTACCTATATAATAATATCTACGCTTAGGTCAACACTACTACCTTAACATCTACACAAAAGAATCCCAATGGGACGTACCTGACAAACCAGCCGAGCCCATCCAGTCCTCAGGCCCTGATCAAGTTCAATGCTCACATTTACTGGTTAAGCATAAGGATTCCAGGCGTCCATCCTCTTGGAGGGAGCAGACCATCACTCGTACAAAGGAAGAGGCCTTGGACCTGGTGAAATGTAAGTAAAATTGTTCAGTGAAACTATAATGGATGTTTTTATGTAATGTTTTTAGCATATCGAGAACAAATCGCTCAAGGCAAAGCCTCATTTGCGGAATTGGCTTCTAAATACTCAGACTGTTCCTCTGCAAAAAGGGGGGGTGACCTGGGCCCATTTGGCAAAGGAGCGATGCAGAAGCCCTTCGAAGAAGCAGCATTTAGCCTGAAAGTCGGTGAATTGTCAGATGCAGTTTTTACAGACTCTGGAGTGCATATTATTTTGCGTACTGTTTAAACAAACTGTCTTCTGGTTATTTACCTAATTATTGATCCTACTATTTATGGTTGATGAAAGATTATGAGATTCCAATAATGAAGTTTCTTCCACATTGTTTATAATATTGGGCACTTTAGTGACTTAAATAGTAGTTTATTCATCAAATTCATTAATTATTGCATTTTTCCGTAGGAATAATTGTTTAAACATTTAAGAATTTAATTAATACTTGTGCTTTTTTTTATTGAATTACTGCCAAAAAAATGAACACTTTATAGGAATACTTAGCATTTTATGGGCCACAATGTAAAGTTATCATGTACTGAATTGTTTTATTTGTAAGTTATTTAATAAAGCTTACTTAAAATTTATGTAGAGCGAGCTTTTTTACCCAAAATTGATATCAATATATGATAAAGAAATATTAAAAACAATAGTTTAGTTTTTCTACTTTATTTACTCGAACCGGATCAGTTGGAGCAGATCTCTCTATTGACATTTGACGTTAGTGACATACGTGGTGACAGATGCAAGTATCGGCATTCGAAGAGCGACTAATCGTAGCTTTATTCCAACGTTGCCATTTTCAGATCTTTCGTCGATGGGGGCGCTGTACAATGTAAACAAACAACCAAACAAGCCCCAAACAGTTGATTTTACATCTTTGGAAGTATTTCTTCAATATTTTCTTTAATATTTTGTAATAGTTACCTAAACTTGCTAAGAAAAGCTTAAATTCAAACATTAAATTGTCAAATTCAAAACATTTACTTTTATGTGGTAATTAAAAAGGTTTACCAACATTTGAAGGCGAAATAAAGGTTTTAGCATGCTGTGTTTTATGGCTGAGAATTTATGGATAACTTCACACAAACCAAATTTAGTACAAGATTTCCAGGTCCAGGGCGTATATGACTCAGAATTCACCCTATAAATGTTTAAATATCTTATTCAAGCTTCTAGCCCTACCCACTGGAAACGCCTGACTGCTATTTCCATGCTCATTTGTCTGAATTTGAACATTTGAAGTAGTCTCCTTACCACTTATTAGGCATAAAGGTATTTTTTAATGCTTTGCTATCAAGAAAGATTATTCTAGAAGGCCTCCAACAAAATTTAAGTTTCATTCGATTTAAGATAATTGAAAAAAATTTAATTAAATGCAAAGATGTCATTACATTAAAAGTATTTTCTCAAATCGTGACGTCACGCTTCCAAGTTAAAGAAAGTTGACAATTGACTTGAGTCGTATCAGGGACACAGGGTCGCCAGGTTGGAAAATCAGAAATCGGTAGAACGCGTCTCAAATTATCGGTAGATTTAGGAAAACATCGGTAGAATTTTCATCCACCACATTTACCTTCCCTTTTCTCAATAATTACTAAGATTAAATGAACATTAAGGGCGGAACGGAACGGAGCAGAAATGTCAATAACGTCATTACATACATCACTTCCGCGTTCTGCGTTTGGTCCCGTCATATAGCTATCAAAAATTCAAATATCTCTACGGGGATTGCAGTTTTGAATTTGAAACTCGGGAGACCGCCGTCATGTACAGCGGAACGGAACAGAGCAGAAATGTCAATGACGTCATTACACATGTCAATTCCTATTTTAGCTTTTATCTGATTGGTTTAAATTTCGCTGTATGTAACGTCGCCTTCAGTGTTTAATATTTTAGAGTTTGGTACTGTTATGCAAACTGACCTCTCTGTTTGCATATGAGTTAGTGTGTGGAAACGTGGCAACTCTGTAAGCCATTTTTCGAAGCTTTTAAGCTTTAATCTTATGGAAGTTTTTTCTATTTTTCGGTTTTCTAAATAAACCAGACCAATGAGGCCCTAAATGCACATGTGTTTGCAATATTTTTTATTTTCGTCAAGAGCATTTCCTTTGTTACTGTTGGACAGGCACTTTCACAATTTCGGCCATAAAACATGGTCACTACAATTGCCCTTCTTTTTTGACCTGCAAAGGCGCCCTTTTAATGGTTTATGGCCCTTGAAAGAATTTCAGACCTGTACGTGACCCGAACAATAGTTTAGTAATTAAGGCGATTTTGCGAATATCGTTAATTGAAATTAAAATCTTATTCTCTCAGCAGATAGAGCTCTTAATTTCTGATCCTTTGATTGTAAATTCGAGCAATTAATGTCTTAATTGACTGAGCCAGGAAATTAACATTTAATTTCAATAAAAAGCTTTAATTGTCAATTAAACTATGTCATGTGAGGTGTCATTTTGAAGAGCATCATTTCTTCTGTCCAATGATCACATTTTCAATTTTCTTTTTCCAGCACATTTTCCAGAAAAGCTCATTTTCTGAATTATGCCCGCGCTGTCTGAAGCGCCATATATTCGCCACTGGTCAGGGTGGTATCGATTTTTTCGGCAGTACCCTTTCGGGGATGAGAAGTACCGAGGGGGTGGTAGAAAGACGATCTTCGACACTCGAAGAGAAAAAGACGCGTTTTGAACTCAATAGAGTTACGATCAAAAAGCGACGATTAACCGGGAAGACAAAAAAGTTCGAATTTTACCGCGAGAAAAGTCCTTGGCTCCGCCGTTCTGATTATCGCCAATTCGTAATTTTTTCCTCTTTGTGAATCCCGTTTTTATGTCCGCCGCGCTAATTACTTTTATCTTTAATTAGTGCCAAAACAATTACACCGCTCATTGCCCGCCTACGAAAAGTTTCGTGGAGTGTTTTTTCGGTTGTGCCACATAGTGTCAACCCACCTCTGCCCTTTTCCTGAATAGGCCATTTTCTTGCAGCTAGCGGATACTTTGCAGACGCAGGAGACTACCGGCAATTAAGTATTTGTAGAGTAGTTGTAGAAGTTGAATCATTTAGTATATTATAGTAGTGTTTTGCTCACCATAATATCGAGGATCCCAGTTACTGGCAGAATTCTGTTCTCTTCTACACTGCGTCGTTAGTTTAGTTTTCTTTGTTGTGTTTTTCCAATTTAGTAAGAACTCGTGTACCCGTCAAACACGTTTCTGGGGACCACTGAGCTTGTTTGCAAAAAGTTCACGTCCGCCGCTATTTTATTTCAGATTCTGGAGAAAACTAAAAATTGTCTTTTTTAATTTTTAATTTTATTCTTCCTTAATTACTATTCATTTAGTTTTTTTCTTTTTTGGCGTTTTGCAGGTTTTGGCTTAAACAATAAAACCTTGCTGGCATCTCTAAAACAATAAACTTTTACATTATTTAAATTAGCGACCTAAGGGACAATAGATCCTTTCCAAGAGTTGGGTCTCCCTTGCAGCGTGGTAAAAGAGATTTGGCGCAAGAAGATACGTTGGACTTAGAACATCCACGTAGTCGAATCTCCTCCGCAGACACGGCGGCAACACGGCATCAGCCGCGAACACAGCCGCCCCCACGCAACGACCACCGATTAAACGGATTAATACGGATTATTATTATTATCGGCTGGGGGGACACTGCGCGACAGTACCAAACGGGACGTTTTTACTATAACAAAGGACAGTCTTATGTCAAAACAAAACCCTCACCTCGCCCTCGACGCCGCAACGCCGGCACCGCCCGGTCCCCTATGAATGGTAATGTAATAATTCTAGTCTATCCTGCCGACTTAATTATTACGAAGTCAAACCCGCAAGCCGGTTAGCATTTCAAGCACTTATTCCTAATAGATTACATAATTATTTTTATACTGAATAATCAATCACACGAGAACGGAGAAATATCGGTAGCTTTTTTTGACTGAATCGGTAGATCTACCGATAAATCGGTAGACCTGGCAACCCTGCAGTGACATCGACGTATGACAGATATCTGAAAATGGCAACGTTGGAATAAAGCTACAAATAGTCGCTCCTGCTCCTCGGCATTCGGCTATTCGGCATGACAGTTTGAAAAAGTGATGTGATGTGAAAGGTGGAAAGTTTTTAAATCGTTTCAAAGTTTAATTAAAAATGTTAATTTGATCGTGCCCTTTGCAAATATAATGCAAATTGAACATTTTTAACGCCCGGCCTTCCTCAAATCGGTATAATGGATATCGGATATACGGTAAGTTTCGTAACACGTGCTTTCAGTACTCATGTTTGGCTTGCCCTATGCCCATAATGTTGATGCTGTATTGGACACGGTATTTTTTATTTTTAGTTTATCTTCATCCGCTTATATAACGTTTTCTTGTCCCTTCGATAAAATTCAATGCCTATTTAAGCAGTTACAGGAGTAAGGAATGTTTGAAAATGAGGCTGTTTACCCTCAATCAATAGTAGTACCATTCATATAACCCAGCTTGTTTTGTTGATCGTTGATATAATGATAGGATTTTTTCTAATGTATTACCCTATATAGATTTCTTTACTACATATTTATTGAGTATTATCCTCATGAAAATACTGGTTATTTTTAGATTTATAAGCAGTTTTACAAGTTGTAAATATTAAGTCCAAATTTCTTGTAGGAAGCTTCTGTTCTGAAAGATTTGCTGCCAAGTTGTTGCATATCATTTTACATAGTGCGAGTTTATGGTAACTGGCAGGTTGTTACTAACATTTAAAAAAAGTATTCTCCTGTATATCGGGGCACAAACACATAAAAAAAACCATAAATACTAAAAATTCTCTATGTTACTTGTTCGTTGTTTCCTTATCTAACTACTATGACCTCCTCCACTGCTTGTTTTATACTTTACATCTCAAAACTAGTAACTTTAGTCTCTGATTGGGAGCATAAAAATAACCAAACAAACCTCTAGACTTTCACAAAAGTTGAAAGAAAAATATGAGCAGAATTTCAGAAATAAATCAGTTCTTTCAAACTGTGCAAGCTTTTCGCAACTTTCTTGCAATTTCAACTGGAAATTGCACTGTGTGATATGGTCTTAAGGCAAATTTACATAGTAAAAGTCTATGGCAATTGACACCCTCAGGTGTTTCAGGTTTTAGTTTTCAAACAAGTCATGAAACACTAAATGTTAAAAATTCTTTTCATTATGTCTCCCTGTAGATCAAAATTTAGAATATTTTAATTACGACTGTTAGTTCAGGTTCTTTAGTTTCAATTATTTGCAGTCCACAATTAACGGCTGAATTTTATTGGTATTCATACATCTCACTTTGGTGCATGCAAATTTGACCCAAACTATTAGAAAAAGAGTCATTTACTTGGTTATGTGAGCATTTGATGGAAATAGTCCATATTCTTCAAACCTCACAGATCATAAATCTGCACTTTATGCCAGTAACTCAAAGCCTAAAATATTTATTTTTTCTTGTACCTACTTGAGTTTTGCTTCTGTGTTTTGCCCTTCTAGGCGTAATCAGTCTGTACATACTGAATATGCTAAACTTAAATTGCAGCTTAATTACACTAAAAACTCCTCACAAATGAACAATTTTTTTGAGGCAAAATGAGATTTTTTACAAATTTTATAACAAATATGAATTGATGTACAGTTTTTCCAGAGAATTCAGTGTTTTTTTAGTTTTTGAACCTGTCAACAATCAAAATATGCTTGAAAGTGGTTACTACAACTTTTTTTTTACCACTGCCTAAAATTGTACTGCTGAAGGCTAGATATGCTACCAGTATCATCATTATTTAGAATAGTTAGAGATGGCAAATGGACTTCTCGAGGCGAGAGTTGGATAGGCTAAAATTGTAGGAAATCAGGAATGCACATTCTTATGAGATGAAGAAAGATGGCAAATAGAGATGGGAATACAGTAGAACGTTTTTAATAAATATATGAAACTCTCTCTTTTACAAATATCTGCTGGAATTTAGACTCCTAATACAATTTTTAAGTTTTGTTCATTAATTTAAAAAAAAATATTAGTTTTAACTTGCCAACTTTCCATTTAGTTTAGACCAAGAATGACATCATTTCATAAAATGTGTATACCAAAATCCCATATATTTCATCTTAAATTCCAAGCTAGACCTCCTTAAATTCCACTAAATACTAGAAAACTACACTAAATTGCTGATGTGTGCACAACAAAATTCTTCTTCTTCTTCTACTTCTTGGAGATCTGTTGATCTGTTAATTCGGAAGCTGCCTCTGCATCTTTTCCTGAGAGGTGGATTGCCAACTATCTTTCCATCTTTTAGGTGGCCTCGCGGCAGGTCTTGTACCAGGCGGCTTGTTTTCTAGGACTACTTTTAGAAGTCTGTTCTCGTTCATCCATCTTACATGGTAGTGCCACTGTCTCTTTCATTGCCTTCCCCACCTCACAATATCTTTAATTCCACATTGTTCTCTGATCTCTGTGTTTTTTACTCTGTCTCTTGTTGTTTTCCCCACTATTGTTCTCAGTGTGTTCATTTCGCTAACCCTTAGCATGTGTGTTTTGTCTTGTTGGTGTCTTCATGGACTTCCGTACCATACATCATGATCAGTCTGATACAAGTAGATGCTATATTTGCTCATGTATGGGTTTGACCAGACTATATCTCGTAGGCATCCGGATAGTGCAGATGTTTTGTTAATCTGGCTCCTCGGGTCTTTAACTGGGTGGTGAGTGCTTGATATGTGTATGCTCAGGTATCTGAATTGCATCACGTGTTCCATGGGATTGTCTTCCACCACTAGCTTACATCTGAGCAGATCTTTCGCGATTGTCATACATTTGGTTTTGTTGACGGGAATGTTCGTATTGAGTTGGCGGTCTCTGCAGGTCGTTTTCTGATTGGGCAATAATTGCTGCATCACAACACTATACCAATTCTTTTGTTGCCCAGTCTGTTTCGGAGGTCAAGATCTGTTACGTTATTTATAATTTTATCTATGAGAAGATAAAACAAAAAGGGACTTGGACTGTCACCCTGTCTAATTCCTCCTAGTGTTGGGATGTTTTCTGTTGATTGACACACAATAAAATGAACTAATAATTTTACTTTTATGGAAAATTATCCGAATGTTGAAGTAAAGGAAAAAAATTCTTCAAAAAATCCATATACTTAATTCACCTTAAATTCCTTTAAATGCCACTAAATTCCCAATATGTGTACACCAAAACTTACTGATTTCTTTCTCAGTTTAAACCTTTATTAAAGCTGTGGAGACAAGATTTAAGTACAAAGTTGAGAAGAGAAGGCTGTTCTCCCTGGCCATTCATATGATTTTACACCATAATCATAATGTATTTTACAAAATAATTTATTGTTTAATTTTGCAGTTCCGTTTGGAGTTTTTGGACCTCACCGACGTCGACGAGTATGAGAGAAATAGAGTTCTAACATCCTTACAACCACTGCGACCCGCTGTCAAGTTTCCATGGTTTATAGGCTCTGCGAGGTCCAGCAGCAATCAGGCAGAAGGTACTATTTGCATTCTAAATGTAGATTTTATTTATTATGTTGGAAACATTTTAAGGTCTCAACTCGCACAACGCCGAACCTCAAAACTATGTAGCAAAGTCCCATCATGCCCCAATCACAATTGTTAACCCTGAAAATGGGTTAGTGGTGCCGTTGAAGTCCAAATCACCTGATGTGGCTGTTTTAAATAGTCTCGTAACAGTCCCATCCACTGGCAGTCTAAATGGTGCAACTCCAAGTAACCCCCCATTGAATAGTCAATACTATAGCCCAGTTCCGCAGTATTATGCCCCTTCTGCTGTAGTGACTACCATTGCTAACGTTCCCGTTCACATGTCCCCTAATTATGGAAATTTTGCCCACAGCCCGCCCTCTCACCCTGAATTATCTGCAAATTCCCCTGTATATTCTCAGTATATTTCCACTTCTTATCCCCCGAAAACGGCAGTATTTTATGGAGTTCCTCCATCACAGCCCATTTTTGTCCCACATGTCACTACAGCCATAGACAGTGGAACATTTTATCAGCAAAATGCGCAGGTCTATGTCGAAACCCCTTCTCCTGCTGAGAACTCAGTTGCACCATCTATAGTGAGCAACGGTGATATCCCAATAGTCAGCGCCGCTGAGCCACGTCAAGAGGTTCCCCCCAAGAGGGCCCCAGTATCACCGTTATTGTCGGCAGACACCCCTGCTTTCACTCCTAAAAACCAACAACAAACAGACGTCGAACCGCAATCAGTCCCTGTGGTTAAGGAAACCGCAGTGTGCGACAGTCCAATTGTAAATAACATGCATGAGAGCGCGAAAGTCGCATCTTCAGAACCAGTAGCAATAGTAGACGTAGAAACGACCCCGAAGCAGGAGAATGTGTGGGGCGCTCGGAAATCGTGGGCGAGTTTGTTTTCTGCAAAGGGCGGATCACCTGGCAGTGCCCAAGTAAATGGAGGGGCAAAGCCTGCTTTTCCTGAGGCTGTGACTAAAGAATCTGTGAATAACAAGAGTTGTCCTATAAAGAATCCTAGAAGAAACCACTTTATCGACCCGGAGTGTTTTAGAATGGGAGGTAAGTGTTTTTGTTATATCGTGTGGTGAAAAGGAATCATTTCAGACTATTGTCTTGCATGTTTTGTCTATTGATCATTGAGAATATATATTTTTTTAAACCCGGTTTTGAGACTTATTAAAGAATAATTTTATTGGGGATAGAAGCGGTCTCATTCAAGCAAAAACTGCAAATAAAATTTTATGAAAAATTTGGAAATTGATCAGAGGAAACTTTCTATTAAGTCTATAAAGGTCTATAAATTTTGAACCAGTAGGCCGATCGGAGCAAATCCAACTGTTTTTTCTATTAGTGTAAAACTGCCAAAAACTGACTGATTAAATACTTCAGTTACTGAACTAACACTATCATCAAATCTGGTAGAAATTGAGGTAGACTGAACAATGACCATCTCTGAGTGTATCTAAACAACTTTCTACAACGCCTTCTTTCATAAATTACAATACTTTATATGGATATTACAAAAAAATACGTAATGAATTACTTTCCAGAGTTCTTAAAGAAGTACACAGTAGACGGCAGAACAATCAGTCTTCAGCCACGAGGCCTAATCAATCAGAGCAACTACTGCTATATCAACTCGATCCTGCAGGCGTTGATTGCTTGCCCTCCCATGTACAATTTGTTGAGCGGCTTAGCCGAGAATATAGCGTCGAGTGCAAAAAGGAAACCGACTCCAGTTATAGAGGCAATGTACGTAAAATACCCCGTGTTCATTAGAAAAAACGTCATGTAGAAGGCTGTGAATTTTTGACAGAAAAGGATGATATAATCAAAGTAAATGGAGTTTTGTCTGTCTATTGACATCTCACAGCCAACTAGATGACGTTTTCACATGGTCACCCCCTACTAAAATACATTTCAAACTTTTGGTTAACAGTTTTTTTTGTTGGTGTGACAGACCCCGACAGTCTAGTTTTTTCACGACCAAAAGCAATAATTGTTCAGTGTTTTTTTAATTGTTTTAACGATTGCTGTTAGCCATTGGAAGGGTCAAAACCAAGAGCAAACGTCAAAAAGAATATCCCAGTAATAAAACAATAACATTTTCAATCATCTGAGACTAATTGCCGGACTAACTGTGAATACTCTTATTAGGTGTCAGTTTGTAAGGGAATACAAGCACCTCCCCGCGAATATGCGGGTAAACAACCGCCGATCGGATGGAGGAAAAAGGGACCAGAAAAGGGATCAGGGGGCCTTAGTCAATACGGATATACCCTTTGAACCCTCGTGGATTTATAAAGTACTGCACGGGCTGCAGACGAACCTCATGGAAGGCCGACAGGAGGACGCCGAAGAGTTTTTAGGATGTTTGTTGAACCATTTGAGTGACGAGATGTTAGAGGTATCGTTTCGTAGAAAAAGCTCTCGGTTTTAGTTTTTTAGCTTATAATTTTCAGTTGATGAAATTGGTGGAGCCCTCAGAGGATGACGCCCCTACAAAAAACTCGACAGAAGACGACGACGAAACGTGGCAGGTAACTGATAATTGAACAACACGTGGAAGCGGTGTTTTTATTGTCTTTTTTTAGGTGATGGGAAACAAGAACAAGGGTTCGGTGCTGAGAAAAACTGAATTTGAACGAACGCCGATCACGGACATTTTCGGCGGCTCTCTCAAATCCAGGATAAGTAGGACTGGTGGTCTCGCGACAGAGAACACTCAGCCCTTCCTTACTTTACCCTTAAACATTGAGGTGAGTTAGATACTCCTGCTCTTGCAGCTGAAATTGAAATTTCTGGTTGTTTTTTTTTGCAGAAAGTCAAGACTGTCAAAGAGGCGCTTGAAGCGCTGACTACAAAATATCAACTGGAAGGACTGACTTCGTCGAAGACAAACGAGGAAGTCGAGGCCTGGCAACAGGTGACGTTAGACGAACTGCCGGTGATCCTGATCCTGCACCTGAAATGTTTCGATTTCAAACTGGACGGTTGTAGGAAGATCGTTAAAGCGCTGGAGTTTCCCATTGACTTGAAAATTGAAGGCAGTAAGTCTCTTGATGCTTGTAAAGTTTATATGATCTCGATTTTCAAGGTTTTTTTTTTTATTTTTTTTTTAATAGTAGCTACTTGAGTCTCATGTGGCACTTTTCACTGAGAAACAAGAAAAAAAAATGGAAATATGATAGGATAAGATAAGATAATAGGATAAGGGGCGTTTCACCACGACTGTTTTAACACATTTCGTATAAATACTAAATTTTCCTATGAAACATATTTCCAGCAATTTCTTTTGGGCAATATTTACTGTCCATCTTTTCTTTCGAAGTCCTGCGATGAATAGTTTTGCAGCCGCTTTTATTGGGACACCCTGTACCATTGCACTTTCATCATTATTTAGAAGTGGCAACTGAGAACGATATTTGTTTTCAGAACTGTTGTCTGGTGTAAAAACGGCCAACGCAAAAGAGAAACAATACAAACTATTCGCCGTGGTGTACCACGATGGCAAAGAGGCCACCAAGGGACACTACGTGACAGACGCTTTCCACGTTGGGTATACCAGTTGGTTAAGATATGACGATGCATCGGTTAAGCCGGTAAGTGACGTAATTTCAGGGGTATTCTCGGGTATTAAGGAGTTTTTCGTTCTAGATACAAGAAGATCAAGTACTAAAACCTCAGGGAACTAGAGTGCCCTATTTGTTATTTTATCGTCGTAGTGATACTATTAGGAGCAAATAATTAGTTTTATAAATTGGCCTATAAATTGTTAATTACTATTAAGTACCTTATTTTATTAAATAAATTTGTAATATAATATTTTACTGAGTACTTATTATTTGTCACACAAATTATAAAACAATGAGAGGTTTATATAATTTTCTTCAAAAACAACATAAAACACATTGTGGTTTTGATTTTTGGGTTGTGGGATCAGGAGTGTTATTCAAAATTTTGAATAACACCCCTGATCCCACAACCCAAAAACCAAAACCACATCTCAACAAATTGGATCAAAAATCAATAACATGAATTACATTTTCTTGAAAATGGCCAAAGGGGGATTTTTTTTTCTCAGTTTCCAATTTTGACGGTCTATAACTTTATAATTACCGATAGAAGTGAATCCAACAGTTATTTATTCTTGATACTTCGCGTCCTTGTATAATATATAGGTGTAGGACTTGAAAAATGCACTTCACACTTTCGAAATTACCAACGTTTCGATCCTTCATTGGAAGTTCATCAGGGCTTTTTCAGTGAGTGAAGATAGTCGAGTTGTAAGGTGTAAAATTTTTATCCATTAAAACACGCGTAAAGTCTATGGCTGGTTTAAGAACATGTGACATTCAAGGAACCTTATCGTGGACTATTAGTTATTTATTCTTCTCTATGTCTTCTTTCACCTCTCACTAGAAGGAAGTCCCGTAGTAAAATAGTTTTGCAGTTAGACTCCTTCGTTTTCGAGTGGCGGTTCTAGAGCGCACTGATCGTATTGCCATCTTTTGCATTCCCAATAAGAATGTAAGGATGGAAGTACTCTTAGAGTGGTCTAAAACGACCACCCGAAAACTCTGTTAAGAAAACGGAACTATGAATCCACCTTATAAAATATGCCACCAAAAAATTTTCTATGACACTATGAGTGTTTTACTCGTCTGATAAGTGCAGTTTTGGACACTAGTTGCACAATATACTATTTTCAGATGGGGTGTCATTTCATTGCTGTCATTTCAGATGGGGTGGGCAACAAACAAAATAAGACATGGAATTTAGTACGTTATGAAATGTCAGAAAAAAGGATGAAAGAACAAAATTCAATTTACTTTGATTATGTCGTCCTTTTCTGAATTGGCCCTCTAGATGACGTTTTCTAACGAACACTCCGTACTTGACCAATGAGATGAGACCGTATACGTGCCATCTCATTGGCCAAATGTACACATGACCTTACGTTTACAAACACAAATAAGATTAGAAGTTAAAAGTTAATGCATGAAACCAACTCTCATTTCTTATTTTATCTTATTTGTTATTTTTTCCACTACTAACTTTAATACGGACCGTTAACGGCCAGCAGAATGACTGTAAAGTACGGAGTGTTCATTATAAAACTTCATTTAGCAGGCTATGATATTTTGACAGAAAAAGGTGAGATAATCAAAATAAATGGACTTTTGTTTCTCCATCCTTTTCTTTTGACATTTCATAGCCAACTAGATTAAGTTTTATAATGAACACCCCATAGGTTTTCTCGTTTTGCTGATAAAACAATTGAATATAAGCGGTCTATAATGACAATGTTATGGCCAATTATCTCCCTAGGGAGATAAAGTTGTCAGGCGCATTAGGCGCCGTGATATCGCGAAACGGCAATTTTGTTTATCGGTTGCCACGGTAACGAAGCCTCCATATGGATTGAAGACGCGCCTGTTCTTAGTAATAAAATATATGCGGAGCGCTATCTTACTAATTTAGGCAATTTTCTGTTGTAGATTTATGTCTAGTAGTGGAAAAATCGTATAGGTATACACCGCGGTTGTGAACTACTTATGACCCTCACGTCTTAGATCCCTCAGCGCTACGCGCTTCGAGATTTAAACTTGACGTTCGGGTCATAATAATGTACTTCACAACCTTAGTATGGGGCGAATTCCAAAATTCACCGGGTCATCTACCGGTTAAGCTGGTCATGTGATGGCCATCTAGCAATTTATGGCCATTTCCACCAAGCAAATTTTAGGGAGACTTAAAGTCAAGGGCCCTTAAACCATATGTATTAGCATGAGTAATCATGGTAATAATGGAAGCCTTAACTAAGTATACTTAAAAATTGCTTGGTGCCATCGGCCATTAATGGATTAAGCAGGTCACTGATCTACTAGGTATATGATCTGGTGAGTTTTGGAATTCGCCCTATATAATATACTATTATTTGCTATATGAACACACAGACTTACAGTTATTGTATTTCCAAAATACCCCTCTTTTGGTCGTGGCGGATGGTATACATTGAGCACTTTAGAAAACTGAGCCAAACCAAAATGAAGTTCGAAAAAGGAGTGATGGATGAATCGATTAGCGGTCAAAGGTAGGTAGTTCAATGTTTTGTTACAGAAACACCTAGAAAGTCCTACATTAATTATTTAATCTTCAAACCGCGAACGCTTTGCTGAATTGCTGCTTGTTGCTGACCAAAAGGCAGTTTCCACAATATGGCCGACAATCGACAATCTCCAGATTATAATATGTCCGACGACCGCACGGCGGCGCCACATCGAACCACCCGTGCAACTCACCTCGTAACTCAAACTCAACTTTCAAATCCAGTTTTTGCTTAAAAATTCCCTTGAAGACATAGTAAATTTATACCGTTCGGGTTTGGAAAATTACTAGGAACATTTTGATACCTCTTTCGCGTGTTTTCGTAAGGGTTTTACAAGTAATTTGACGGGATTTAGACAGGACAGAATGTTTTACGACGTAGGTCGTTTTATAACATGGCCGATGAGAGGGCGCTGCAACAACGAACCATCCGTTCTGTTGCACTGCCACCTAGACTATAAGGCCGTGAAGCAGAGTCTGTGACGTCACAGTCGTGGTCCAAGGTCACCATTTGAAATGGATGGATTTCAAATGATTTCGTGTATATTTTACGTGATTTTACTGTGATTATTCTGTTTTTAATGCGAATTTTGTTTTTATGAACATTACTGGACTTTAGGAAACGTATTAAAGTTTGTGCTAAATTCGGAACTATGCATGTTAGTGTTTAAAAACTGTGAAAATGCCTTACCGGTACTGTGTCGGCGTGCAACACAAACTTAAAGAATGGACCTAAAAAATCGGTTTCCCAGGGATGAAGATTTAAGAGAAAAATGGATTAGAGCCTTTAAAAGAGAAGATTTCGTGCCTGGAGAACATAGTAGGGTACATTTATACATAAATAAGTAACAAGAATTTTAGAGAAAGTTAGGTTATTATTATTTATTAACAAAGCATGAATTCCATGAACTTTGTAGAAAACTGGCGTTTTAAGTATGTGAGGTGCATTTTCGCAAGGATGAAGTACAGAAAAAGTTTATTTTTTATAATGAAGGAACAGATCAGACTTTGCAAGCCCCTTTGGACATTCCAAAATTGATCTGTGGTAAGAACTTATTACACACTTAACTTATGCTTTTAAATTATATAGTCTCCATTTAACTATTAAATCTCTGAGTATGAAACAGATCCCTTGAAGGGATACTTTTATTTATTGAGTTGAGAAATGAACTTGTACCATGCGAGTCATATTCCTAGGAAAAGCAGAGGATAATAAGATAATGATATGTCAACATTTTTGTCTTCTGTAACATTCATTCATATTTTTGTTAAGTCTTTTTTACACTCTTTTACAGTATCAAGCTGCTGTGGCTTGGATGCATTGTTGTATAAGCTATACCTTCTAAATAAAAAACATATGTTTCTTGAATTAACTGTTTTATTTTTGATTGCTAAGGGCCAAATGTTGTAATAATCAAAACATGTTTTATTTGTGTGGGTTTATCCAACTTGTTAGTTGTAGTCATAATAATTGTATTCTCAATTTTCACCCATTACAACCAGTGTAAACAAAATATCCATGGCAAGGCTTGTTTATGGGTTATAATGGATGAAAATTAGTTATATGATTACGACTATGACTAATAATAAGTTGAATAACCCGGGATTTACTACAATGAAAAGTTGTTGGCAATTTAATCTTATTTAATTACCTATAAATAGAAAAAAAAAGAACTTCCTGCAGATTACAACATTTTGTACTTTCAACACATATCACTGCATACAGTTTTTATTACTTTGAGTCCTTGCTGTTACTACTCACACTAGCACTCAAATCCTCTCGAAGTAGGGAGGAAGTAGGCTCGATACATCTCTGTTTGTGGAAGTAAGTAGGTAGGTACTTTCTGGACACTGGCACTTTCCAACTACTATTGAGTTTCTACCATTTTGACTGTGAAGACCTCACTAAAGAAGTTCTATGCAGGACATCAAGTTTTGGGTATAAATGGTAGGTATATGATGATCTCTTGCTTATTCCTTTAAGAAAATTAACAGTTAAAAGATAATGTAATTCCTAAAGATAATTCCTAAATTTTTAACAGAAATATGAAGTTTACCGAGTTTGATCTTAGTCATGTAGTACATTTACACCACATGGACCAAATTAGACCAAGGAACAAATTGAGTACCTAATCAACTTGAATCAAAGTTTGTCAAAGAACAGCTGTTTTAGTTATAAATGGAAGCTTTAGCCCTTTTCGGAAACTGCAATCCAATTCCAGAATCCAATTTGGGGCTAAAGTGTTTACACCATAAAAAAGACTGTTTGATCTACCTCCTTTACTCTGAACCAAATATTTGATTCCCAGTGTTTACACCACAGTGACATCATTTGATACTTGGACCAAATGTTTGGTCCATGCAGTGTACCTAAATGAGTAAATGTAATACATGGTCTATATAGGAATACGTTGAGAGCAAATAAATCTGTTTATGTAACAAATTTTGAAATTTGTAACAGGGTGTTACATAAAGGATCTAGGGTTTTGTATAAAAGAATATAAATGATTAGAAAATCTTTTTGCATTCTTTGCTCTGGGTGAAATAACTCTTGGGAAAAAAAGCTACATTCTTAATAGGTATATATTAAAAAGTTAAATGCAACCCTCTATACTTGCCTACTGGCAAGTTTACTGTTCTAGTTTATAGACTTTAGTCTGGCCTTTTTCAAATTCAGGAATCAGGATGAATCACTGAGGGTTAACCTAACTTTTTTTTATGAAACTATGTAGGTACTCTGTATTTTAATTTACCCTACTATTTTCTTCAGATATAGATTAGCTTACATCCATTTTTTCTTCACACCCTCATTCCTTTGAAACCAACCAACGGATTTGCTAGACCTGTTTACATTGATTTCGCACCGTGACACCCAACCACGTTTGAGAAATTTTCAACACTTTTAAAGCACTTGTTGTTAGTCTAAATGCAGCACTAGCTGCAAGAAATGTCCTAAAGTCCGGCACAATTTATAAAAACAAAATTATGAATACAAAATGAATAATATTAGTCGCAGAGTCGAAAAAAATATTTGAAATCCATACAATTCAAATGGTCCCACACTAGTGACCTTGGACCACGACTGTGACGTCACAGCTTCTGCTTCACGGCCTTATGGTCTAGGTGGCAGTGTCTGTTGGCGCCTTGTAGTTTTGTAGCTTAACTTTCAAGTCGAGTTTTTGCATAAAAAATTCCCGTGGGACACAGTAACATTACACCGTTCAGGATCGGAAAATTACGAGAAACAGTTTGGAACCACTTTCGCGTGTTTCGTGAGTTTTACACCTAATTAACGGAATTTTTAAGCGCGTCGCGGGAGTTTTTGCCTGAGACACCAACTGATAGCACAGGGATTCAGAAATGTTCGACGTTGTTCCTTTGTTTAAACGACAAATGGGTCAGATTATAACCAAAATTAACACTAAAGTATTGGGAAGCTAATAAATATCGTTGCGAAGTTTTGTGCTGCTTTTCTAAGGGCGTAAGTGAATGGAATCGGAGTTCTGCTTCTGCTAATTGAACAAAAAATAGCTTGATGTGCTACCCGTATATAGTCGATCCTTTTTCAATAACTTAAAACCTTGTTTATTTGGTCTAATTGAATGTAATTTAATAATTTTAAGGAGCTCACACAGCATGAAAAAAAATCCAACAATTTCTGGAGAATGACCAATGATCCATTCCTTCTTCTTCTTCAGAATAAGGAAGAGCGAGATGGTTATCGTAGCGGTTTATCCAGATAGAGATATAAGAAAGAGCGAGATGGTCATCCTCGCTGTTTATCCCGGTAAAGATATAGGTATAGTAGAATTCATTAAGGAAACTAATCCAAATCGTGATCACTTCGCCGCTGTTGCCAGCTTGTGCATGAAACCAAGTAGAACTATATTGAAACTCCCCAAATATGGCTACCTCAAATTGAATTTCGTTATTTTTATCTGCGAGACATTAACCACGACCCGCAGTCTTTATTTACAGTCTATATACGTACTATTTGTATTCGTATGTTAAATTTTAAATTTATCATTTCTAATCTTTAAGATTGCTTTTCTAGGATTTTTGCAGGCTTTAGAACATTCTAATTAACCGTCCGTGAAGTGCCCATTTTGCCAAGGAGTTTTCTAGTTACAGGGTCTTAAGTCAAATGTTTGTGCTTTAGGAGTTGGTTTCATAGAATTTTGAAACTTTCAGCCAAGTACAGTCATTGAGAAAGTGAATTTTGCTGTTATTTATGTTTATTTAGGAAAAATATGTTTAAGTAGATAAATTTTTTAAAACATAGGTAGGGGGGGGGTGGTTTTAGGATACTGACAAACTTACTTTCTGGGCAGAAGTCTTCCTGAAGAAATGAACATCAATAAAACACTGGAACCTGGCCCCTTTCATACTGTTTTAGGCTAATATTATTATGCTCTAGGTTCCGATGGATGCTTAGAGTCTTGAAGCAAGTTTACATATTCATAAAAATTGTAAAAATATTAGTGACTATCAAAGCAGCTAACAGGTTCTGTTCGTATCAGCCATATAAGTAGCTACAGGATTTTCAAATGCTCCTGAAAGGTATACTTTTGCCACATATTGAAAGGTACAAGATGAAGTCTTCGGACATACAGCAAAGGAGGTTTGAAAAATCTATCTCATTGTTACTTGCTTTGTATGTTTGTCAACAGTCTCTCTGTGCAGCGAGTCGGATTTAACATTTAACAAAGTTGATATCAAGCTAGTTTGCTACTATTTCACTTTAAACTGTGGGTAAAAATAGTAGGTTATTATTGACTAAAATACCTACCTGATAATAAAGGTGAATTAGGGATCAGGACCACATAATATTTCCATATGGAAGTCTGTGATCCAGACAAGTTTTTGTTCCTGATTCTTCAAAATAATCGAAATAGTTTAACATATTCTAATCAAGGTACCTAGCGTATATCTAAAGTTTAAAGCAGAATTGTAAGAAACTGATGGCATCATACAGGCTTTCTAATCTATAATTGCTTCATAGAGAAACTTTCAGACTGTAAAAATTGATTAACATTGTGAACACCATAATAAAAAATTGTCAATGCTCTGAATGCCTAGATCTTACAAATATGAAATGATCATCAAGAAATAGATTCTGTAAACCTACTTCGAGACCTACTTTAATATTTCAAATCTTCCTGCTCTTAGGTTTCCCTAAGAAGAGGAAGTAGTAAAAAGTAGACCTTTTGAGAACATTTGAAAAACCATGTATATTAGCTGTTGGACAATTTTAATGCATTGCATGCAAGGATAAGTTTGGTTGGTTTTCTAATGGGATTCACTTGAACTCCAATTTATATTCCATTTGATTGTGACCCAGTGGCCATTTACTATGACCTTTAACCCAAACATCTTACCCAACAGTGTGTCATCTTTACAGTCCGAGAAACATTGCCACATATGCTTAATGAGTATCGAGAGATGTGAGCCAAAAAAATAGAGTAATCAAGCTCAACAAGGCTGACAAAAAAGCTGTATTATTTGCATTTTAAAAGATGTTTTTAGTTTTTTTTTTATTCTATATTGGAATCAAATACATATTATTATCGCAATTTCTGTTCTATAGCCTTGAAATTGTTCCTAGGAAGTTTTTTTGGTAGGACCATGATATGGTTAGGATACGAAAAATGTATCTAAAAATTCCTGTCCTAAACTATATAGCTGATAGGGTAGCAGTTAAGCAGTATCTACTTCTTACCAAGATACCTACCAAAAATGGTCACTTTTTTATGATAGCTCGAATATTTTTACAAATTCTGAACTGTCTTCATCGAAGGATATACAGCACACAACAAACTTTTATCTGTAACTAATATTTATATCTGTAACCATTTTCGAGATATTTGGAAAAAAAATATGAACTAATAAAAACAAATAGAACACATAATAATGGGTCACAAAATGAATATGTTTACCAAACATATTAGTAAAATAGTTTGTTTCAAAACATTGAAATTTTTTTTTATGAATTACGAGTTACCCTGAAAGATAAATTGTTTATTTTAAAATTATTTTGAAAATGGATAAGACATATGAGTTTTGCAGCATGCCTAGCTTTTTGATACAAGATTTCAAAGCATCAGAATTCACAAAATTACTCAGATGTGTCAGCTATAGAGCGAAAGCTATTATTTATTTGTACTGCATTGTTAAGACAACTACGGATGGTTACATCTATCACGTGACTTATTGGCATAGGATTTAGTTAAAAGCTTTTCGTATTCAACCCCCTTAGGAGCAATTTCTAGTCGGTAAATCAAAAATTGTCAGATTATTTCCAATTTTACTGCACAAAAAAAAACAATTTACACCATATAGTGCAAATAAGCCAGTTTATAAGGATTGCGCGATCAATCGCTCTATTTTTTTGCTCCGCCCAACGCTATACGCCCCTTTTACTATTAATTCGACTTAGAAAAGTCTCTGTTTCTCCAGAAATAATTTCAGGTTTACTTTTTAAATGTAGGAATATATTTTGTATGTTTTGGAAAAATAAAAATAACAACAAATTATTGCTTTTAATTTTACAACCGTCACAAAATACTGCAAAGTTAGAAAGTGAGATTTCCCTCACACTTAAAATAACTTTTTAGTTTTGATTAAGCCACATGAAAATTTCATAGAACAGATTCCAAAATCATCTTATATATGTGCAGAGGCCAGTTCAGGATTTACACACTTGCACCAGCTGTGGAACTAATTTAATTTCTGAACGGTAGTTGATGCGCATCTCTCAACACTGCTGTATGATTCTTGAATTCACCTATGAACAGATTTAGGGAAAATCATAAAGTTAATTCCTAAAGCTTACGTGCTTACTTGATAATTCCAATAATCATCAGAGTAAAATACATCCTTTATTAGGTCATACAAATGCAGTAGTCCACAGAAGTCCACACAGTGTACAGTATAGGTAGCCACTCGGTTACTCAAATTATCCTTGTTCATTTCTTCTGATAATCTCCTTTCGTTTTGGATGAAAAAACTAACTCTGTGCCAGGAATAAATCCTTCTTTATTTCCAGCATGCACTACAATCTACCTATAAAAGATAAACTAAATAAAGTGCCTATAAACAAATTTTGAAAAAATGGGTTAGCTGAAGCTACAAACAGCCTCATATTCCCCTAGTGAGTCCCTGGTCGACTAAATGAGAGCAAACGAGTAACAATTACAATTAATACAAAACACTACACCTTACCTCTTCCCTTCTTTTTTTATTCTTTCAACACTTCGAGTATCCGCATCTTGCCAAGAATGGCTTGATGTTCCATCTTGAAAAAGCCACGTCTCATCTTTTAGATGCAAAATACAAACATATAGTTACCCCCTTCTTTGTAACTAGTATAAGATTTTAAAAATTGTATTCTTTTAGAAACAATGTCTGGCAGCCCCATTAAACCCCGTGGATTGTCGTGAAGCCACTTAAAGCCAATCTGTTTCATCAGTCTCATAAGTGATGATTTCGATCCCGCAAAGAGCTGCATTGTTCTTAGTCTCTGCAAAATGCTTTGGGCGGTGACAGATTCTCCTAAAATTCAATAAAAAAATATTCTTTTTTACGTTTTTGTAGGATCGACATCATTGCCTGCATTCAACGCAACTGCCAGAAAACCCCAATGACTGCTTTTGTGTAGTCGGGTGTAGGTGTGTCCAACCTCTATTTTGAAAAAGGATTTAAGTAAAGGATAATTAGGGACAGTTGCTCAGAAACTTAATACTTGTGTAAACTTATGACTTGTATGAAATAAACTGATGATGATAGGTACATGGTTTGTATCTCAGTTGGCATCTAACAATAGGTTTGAGTAATTAGTCAAGATTTCAGGAAAATGTTACTTAAATATTTTTTTTTAGAACATAATAAATCCAAAAAATATACGAGGTTGACCAGGTTTCATGATAAAGTTTAAGAGGATGTTCTACTTCAATTAGTAACACTATCTTGCTAAATAAACTGCACTCAAAAAACCCTTTTCTATGGAAATACAATGGTGTTGATGTTTATTTTCATAAAGAAAAAATTTTTATTTTTTTTGCAAACCATTTCAGATATTTTAATGAAATATTGCAGGTGCCAATAGTAAAGGAAGACCTAAGTTTAGCAATACAAAAGCTTTGTTTATCAGTGTCTAATTTTGTTAAAAGTTAAAATGGCTTTATTCTTTCAAATTGAACAAATAATTCAAAAATAATCTTTATTTTTAGAAAAAACCAGGAACATACAACTTTTTTGCTGAAAAATAGTCAGTGACAAACCGTCTCGCGCGCCAGTAACAATAAACGAAGCTTTTGTATTGCAAACCTTATGTTTTCCTTTACTATTGACAAGTAATATTTCATTAAAATATCTCAAATGGTTTTCAAAAAATAAAATTTTTTGGTTTATCAGAATACTTAAACATCATAAATATCTCCATATAGAAGTTTTTATAGCATAACCAATAATATTAACACTGTTCAAACATTTTACGGGGGTGAGCCAAAAAATAACTCTTGGAAAAACTTTATGAAAAGTTTTATAGATGCAAACTGCTGTAACTTTTTTAAAGATATTGGAATTTTAAAGATATTGGAATGAAGCAAAAGCCGTATTACACAGTTGACTTGCAAGTTTTTTCCTATGGGAAGAAAAAACCAAAACACCAATGATTTCGAGAAATCTTAACTTATATTTTTTTAATGGAATGTCCTGTATATTTTTGGATATGTGGGTTCTATTCAAAATTCCACGTATATTTTATAGAGCATACCTCATACCTATCTTCAACTGTTTCTGGGAATATGGCGTCTGTTTAAGTCGGTCAAACATAAAATAATAAATATGAAGCAAAGTAAATTCTCCACTTGTCTTCAAATTTATTTCGCTTCTTATTTATTATTTTATGCTCGATTTTGTGTTTATATGACCAACTTATACAGACCCCATTTTCTCAGAAACAGTTGAAGATAGGTATCTAGGTGCTTTATAAAATATTCTTGGAATTTTGAATAGAATCCAAATATCCAATAATATACAGTTGCATTAAAAAATATAAACCCAACTGCAGGTTAAGATCTCTCAATATCATTGGTATTTTGCTTTTTTCTTCCAATTAGGAAAAAACTTGCCAGTTAACATATGCAATATGATTTTCAGTTCATTTCGACATCTTTAAAAACACAAAGTTACAGCTAATTAAAATGTTATCAAAGTTAATGAAGTGCACTGTACTTATCAACTTTCCGAGCAACTTTCCCTACAGCCCAGTTCCAGTTAAGCTTAATGAAAAAAACTATTCCTAATTACTAAAATTACTTAAAACCTAATTACTTAAATTCTTTTTGAAAAGACGGGTTTCACACACCTACACCTGACTACACAGAAGCAGTTATTGGAATTTTCTGGCAGTTGCTGCATTGCTGCACTATTGACAGAAAAATTAATTCTCTCCTCTTATAGAGAAAATTAGCATTGTGAGTTGTATAATCAGTTTAATAAATTCAAATAAAATTAAATTTGGCAAGACCCTTCCATTTGTACCAATTTCAGGTTTCTAATGCCCATATTTATAGTCATGACTTGGCTCTTGGCTCCGAGTAAGCCTCAAGTCTGAGTTTGGACATTTAGTCTCCATTTAAAATACATTGACTTACATCAAACATTTTTGATTAAGCACATGCTTGTGCTCAAGTTGCCACTATAAATATGGGCAATACAGGCCCAGAATCCTTCCAGGCAGATACCCTAGAGCACCTTAGAAATCAAAGGGGAATCCACTTTGCCAATGCTTGTACATGTATTGCCATAATATGGTATTTTTTAAGTTTTGCGATGGCACTGCAAGGTATTGTGAATATAGTGATATTGCGGGGTATTGTCATGAGTACATAAAGTTATTATCGATATTGTGACAAGTACTGTAGAATATTGTCATGAGTACGAAGAGGTATTTCCAATATTGTGAAGGGTATTGCTGTATTTCCAAATGTAGATTATTGTAACGGTATTGTGTGGAATTGTGATGCAGTTTATACATGTATTGTGCCTGGTGGATAACCCCTCATTAGAAACTCTAACAATCATATGCATCAATTAGGCCTCACCAACTTTAAAAGTTTACTAGGAACATATAATCAATGATAAAATACCTGACAATAGGGCTAGTGACTACTTCTTTAAAAAGAAAATCTTTACTTCAATAAGCAACAAAATAAATGAATATAAATTTGAAATAAGTTATTGTCACATAATTTAGAATCTACAGTTACTTACGGTTCTTATACATTTCATAAATTTGGTAACGAATCGCACAAATATCCCATTTCCCTGGATCGGTTACTGGTTTCTTCCAGACAAGAATCCTTTTAGGGCTTACAATTTTGCCATGAGTACTTTCTTGAGATATTTTTGAAACCGTAGCTAAATGAAGACCTAAGGCATCCGCGACTCTTTTACGTACTGTTGCGAGTGGCAAAAGTGGTCCTCCTTTTTCTTTCTCCAATTCAAAAAAGCTCAAGAAGGAAGCTACAAGTTTTTTTGCAGTCTTTACTAAGACTCTTTGGCATCTTGTTTATGTTGAATAAACACAATTAGTTCAACAAAAAACACAAATCTCAATCAAGCGCATAAGGAAATCTTGGAAAAGGTACATAAAAGCACAAAACCCGCCGATCTTCCGACTTCCGATCTTCTAATTTCAATTTCGAGGTTAAGTTTGACTTTCGTTGACGGACTGACGGTTGACGTTAGTTCCACGCGTTTTAATAATAATTCTGCGTACTCCACGACCGCGCGGCACTTCACCAACTGCTTGCGTTTTCTATAATAAGATTTAAAATTAAATTGAGCAAAAACAAGAAATTTTTATCACACCTATAGTTAATATGAATAGTTTAATGGTCTGTTTTAATTAATTTACCAAGCACGCTTACCAATCTTCACAGGTAAGCCGAAAAACGATTGTTACGTTATTTACAATAAACCGCAAATAAGGCAACATTGCTGAAGATCATGTCAACCACCATTGAATTATATCCATCTTTTTCCAAATTCGTTAGAGGAGACAATGTCTATGATCGAAGACATGATCTTGAGTATCAATTGACACATCGCTTGCTTAATGATTCTGCCTATATATACATATGTAGACTTACAGCGTTTTCGGGTGATAACTGTAGAGCGCTCTGAGAGTAATCCCGTCCTTTGTTTCGTCAATAAGAATGATGGGAACACTCTAAGAGCGCTCCAGAGCTGCCACCCGAAAACGCTGTTACACTGTACAAAAAAGATTGACAGTTTAGGTAGTGTTTTTTGATTAATATGGCCGAATTCCAAAACTCATCGGTGAGTCTACCGGTTAAGTCAGTCACCTGCTCAATCCATTGAATTGCTAGATGACCATCACATGACCGGCCTCATCGGTGGACCTACCGGTGAGTTTTGAAATTTGGCCTAACTAACACATTAGGGCCTACCACAAATTATTATTATGAAGGGGTATGAGGTTTTATCATATTCCTATATACCAGTTATAAACTGTGAGCGTCAATCTTTTGCCCTGGATTTGAAGTGTGCGGCGTCGAGTGACCTATATGGAAACCAAAACCAGGGGCATTATTCTATAAGAAAGAGTGAATGTGAAAGTGAGAATTTTGGCAACCTTGATTGGTCAAAAAATTCTGTTGGCGAATTCCATTGGCCAGCAATTCTCACTTTCACTTTCACTCTTTCCTATAGAATAAGCGTCCAGGTGGAATTTTTGCTAATGCGCAAGACGTATGATAATGCTTGTTCCGCCGACGGCAGCAGCTTAGAAGCTTTGTCAGCAGTCGGGTGAACGCAGTGTTTTGATACGCCATATTAGAATATGGTCAACGCTAAATTATTGCGCTTAGAAAATCACTCATCCGCTGATTAAACTTCTCAGCTGCTGCCGTCGGCGGAACCTACGCAATGACACGCCAGCGTTTTTGTTTGGCGGCTCCAGACAAAACTGAGACTATTCCCGTCCTTTGTCCGTTTTCGACCTACACTTTTGATGTTATGTTCATAAGTTTATATTATATTCCACTGTTCATTATATGGGTTTTACCAAGGAGAAATCACTGGTGAGTTTTGATGTACACCCATTGGAAATTTAATGGTATTTAGCGGAATTTAAGGTGTTGTTATATGGACTTTTTGGATAGTTTTCTTTCTTCAATTCAAAATTCACCATTAATTTTCCCTAAAGATAAAATTAGGGCGAATTCCAAAACTCACCAGGTCATCTACCGGTTAAGCTGGTCATGTGATGGCCATCTACCAATTCAATGGATTAAGCAGGTTACTCATCTAGCAGGTAAATGATCTGGTGAGTTTTGAAATTCGCCCTTACTGGTAAGTTTTGTCGTGCAGCCATTGGGAATTTAGTGGAATTTGGTGGAACTTAGTGAACAGACCGTCACCCCTATCAAACTTTCTCTAATATAACTCTGCAAGACCAGAAGAGTAAAAAAACAACTAAGGCTTATTAATGTAAAATTTAATTAAAGTTAAAATTAAAAAATAATAACATCTATAGTCAACTGTTCACGTCAGAATTGTAAATATCTGCATTCCGCCTTTTGAACTTCTTTACTGACGGTGATACACCACAATTCTGAGCTTTTGTCGAATCACAATCCGAACTTCCCGTTACCGCATTTAAAGACACTTCAGAAGTCCTTTTAGGCGAGATTCTGGGCACCTCTATGTCACTAGAAGTCACCATTTGCTCCGATAAACCGTCACTTTTAGACACCTCATCACTATCTATTTCGACACAAAGCACTTCGGAAGTTGAAGAGACGCCTCCTTCAAAACCACTGCCCTCTGGTCTCATCGAATCCCTCTCAATTTCGTTCTTCCTCGGTTGAGGCAATTTCATTGGTGTAACTGCCTTTATACTACAAGAATCTTCAAGCCCTGGAGACACCGATGTACTATCAGAGTCGTCAGAGTCCCAAATGAAGGTGGAGTTTTCAAAGAAACTAGAGTCAACGCTCAAGTTGACGCCGCTCTTCTCGGAAATTAGGCAAATGGGGTCGTCTATTCCTAATTGATCGCAAAACTCCACAGTATGGGGGTTCAGTTTAGTCTCGGGCTGTTTTTTAGTACTTGGTGTGACGTTGGGTTGGAAAGCTGCGGCTGTAGGTCGAAAATTTTTGGGTACCCGCAAATCGTTGGCCATTTTGTTGAGAACAAACTGCTTTTCTTCGACAGTTGGAGTAAAATTATACCTGAAATCAAAAACAAAAAAAATTCGAAAAATTACCTAAAATTGTCAGCAAAAGATCTCCCTACCTTTCAGTTCCTCCAGGCCCTGGCATATAAGTGGTGACATTCTTAACATTCTGTAGGTGGTTTGTTAAAAACAGAATAGTCAGCCACTCAATATCATACTCAATTTGTACTTTCTTTTTTGAATCGTGAGGAATGTCTACGATTTGTAGAAACTGCCTCCTAGGCAAACACTTGTCCAAAGCCAAGAATTTTGTAGTAGAACTGTCTTCGTGCGGCACCAAAGCAACAAATTTGCAGTGTAAATGGGCTGCAAACCAAAACTTTGGTTTCAGGTGGTTCAGAAGCTCCCCACAAGGTTTGCTTCCTAATTGATTTGACTCAATTTCAGCTCTAAAATTGTACAAAATCTATTAGTACACACATAGTTTTTTTACATGTGATATTATTTACTTAAAAAATGGCTTTCTTCTTAAAAGCTCCTCTATGTTGCCATGATGGTAGACCCCAGTGGGCCAGTCATGCGATAAAAATATGTCTATGGGCTGTGACAATTGCTTTAACCGGAACACCTCTAGGTTCCGGATGTGGTAAACGCTTCTTTTAGCGTTTTCGTCATATGGCGATTTCTCAAATCTTCCCTTTAGAAAGTCATGCCCTTTGTATATTCCTGATAATCCACCAATCCTTATCCCTAAAATAATTAGCAAAAAACGTTGAAATGTAAAAATCATTTTGTGATGTTGAGCAATACCTGCAATGTTAATTACACCTGCATAACCTAAGTAGTAAATATTGGGAGCTACCCAACCACCATAAGGTAACTCCTGTAGGTAGTTTGAGGCTTCATGATTTCCTCCAATAAAAATTGTTAAAATTGGAGCCTTTTTTTCACCGCTAAAATATCTGCAGACAAGAAAAAAATTGTTTCTACCAACTTCATGAGATGCTGCCTCTTATACCAAAATAAATATTATCATTATGAAAGAGGGTGTTCATTTGAAAACATCATCTAGTTGGCTGTGAAAAAATTAAAAGGAAAGGATGAAGAAAAAAAGTCTTTGATTATTATATTATATATTTACTTTGATTATTATATTCTTTCAAAAAATCATGTTAACAAAATACAAGAAAAATGTGAAAGTCATATTTCCAAAGTCTACTTAGGGTGAATTCCAAAACTCACCAGATCATCTGTCGGGTAGATCAGCCACCTGCTTAATCTATTAAATTGCTAGATGGCCATCACATGACCACCTTAACTGGTAGATGACCCGGTGAATTTTGGAATTCGCCCCTAATGTCAATAATAAGTGAATGGGCTGTGACACTGCAGCCAGACAAAAATGCTATAAGTGCTGTTATAATTGGCACTTTTAGGTTACTCAGGTCACCCACTATAGTATCAGTAACCCCAGGTTACTCATCTCAACCCTCAACCTCTAAAACTTGATTAATGTGAAGTAAATGAACATCCAAGAGTCAAGTTAGTGATTGAGTTAACCTGAGAAAGTTTCCAAAAATACATATGAATAGCACTACTGATGTAAAATAAGTAAGTAACTAACAATTACAAAGTAACTATTATTCAGCAACTGTCAAAAGTAACTAGCCTTATATTTGAAAACAACTTGTTACTCATTACATTGTTACTTTTGAGCATTGGTGTCGATAGTCATTTATTGACTACTCTCAAGTGATGGAGGTTGAGTGTCAACTATAAATGTATTTATATTATAGTTGTAACATACAAGGTGTTCATTATAAAACTTCATCTAGTTGGTTGTGAAATGTCAAAAGAAAAGGATGTAGAAACAAAAGTCCATTTATTTTGATTATTTCATCCTTTTCTGTCAAAATTTCATAGCCTGCTAGACAAAGTTTTATAATGAACATCCTGTATATAAGTAATGAATAATGACAAAAGAACTAAGTAACAAGTGTTGCTACTTGGTGGTTTAGTAACATGACTTAAGTTTCCAAAAAAGCCAGATGTTGTGCATCTCAATTCAATCAAGTGTAGTTAATTGCGAAAGCCTAGTTTCTATAATAGCGAAACTTTGGGCTTATTTGAAACCTAACTTGACTTAACATTGAAACTACTAGTGGTTATTGCTAAATGTACTTACTTGTAAAAAGACCCTATCTGACGGTACTTAGGAGGCACAGCTATGCAATTAACGTCTTCGTTGTTCCTGGAAGACTGAAAATCCCCACAGCAAATTAGCAGGTCGATTTTAATTTGTTCCTTGTCCTCCACTTTCTTGATTGTGGAGTAAATAATTTCCAAATCACCGTGGGCGCAGCCTTCCACAGCTATTCTCATTATCGCCCTTTAGGATCCTGGATCTCGGATAAAGAAATATAAAATTATTGTGTTTTTTCAGATAGAAACGATATAAATTCAACAGCGGACGCTTACGAAATGAAATGAGAAATAAAATTAAACAAAGAATTTTAGGTTAAGATTAAAGTAAATAATGACAAAAGTGACGTATGACAGTTGAAATAGGAAAATGAGATGCTTAAGTCCTTGTCTTAAGTCCATCTAAAGAAAAAGATGCTCTTATAGAAGAAGCTTAACAACTGAGCGAGATAGAACATGAGCGTCTACAGGGTTTTCAAGTGGCGGTCGGGGTCGGGCCAAAAGAGTAGTTCTATTTTTTTCTTCCTCAATAAAAATTTAAGGATAGAAATACTCTCTAACTAATTACCTGAAAACGCTATGAATTAACCTCAACCTTCAACCTCAAACAAAAACAAAAGTAAAAAAAAATGTCAAACAGAAACGGGACACCCTTATATTTACTTTTTTAATTGATTTTAATTTGAAATTAATTTGTTGTTGAAATTTAGCCTTTTTGAAGAAATTACGATTTCCCTAACACATTACCGTTGCCCTGGACAATGCTGCCAGGAATCGGGGTGTTTGGCACCGGGCCTGTGGTCAAAGTTTTAGTGCCCATACTCAGAGAAAACGGCTTTAAAATCGAAGCCATCTGGAGCAGAACAATTCAAGAGGCCCAGGAAGCCGCCAAAGTCCTCAACATACCATTTTTTACCAATAAAATTGACGACGTTCTACTCAAGAAGGATGTAGACTTGATATTTGTATTATGCGCTCCGAACTTACATGCCCAGATATCAGTAAAGGCGCTCGGTATTGGGAAACATGTAGTTTGTGACAAACCTGCTGGTCTGAATCAGTCAGATGCATTGAAGATGGTTCGAGCCGGACAGTATTATCCTTCTCTTATATCTCTCATAAATCACTCATTCAGGTAAGTACTGTTTTAATATTATTCAATTATTAATGAATTCAATTAAACTGAATTTTAATATTATTCAATGATTTATGTATTGGTGCTAATTCCAGGTTTTTGCCAGCTTTCATACAGTTAAAAAAGAAAATTGAAGACAATTACTTAGGGTCGCCAATCACCCTCATAGACATTCGAATACAAAGTGGTTCTTTGTTCACGGACATTGATTCTTTTGATTGGAAATGTGACAGTGTAATGGGAGGTAAAAAAGGAAAAATCACAAAATTTACCTAAATCATCTCATAAAATAACGGGAATCAATTTTAGGGGGCACATTGAATCTTGTTGGTAGCCATATAGTTGACCTAGTGACGTTCCTAACAGGGCAAAAGGCTGTTAGGGTGCATGGAGTTGTTCGTAACTTTACCAAACACACAGATGTTATTAAGGGAATCAGGCAGATCACTGCCCCTGATTTCTGTGCCTTCCAAATGGAGCTGCAGAATGGAATTTTGGTGACTGTCACAATAAATAGCCACACCATTGGCAGTACATTCCAACAGGAAATTATGGTTTGCAGTAGCACTGGACACTTAGTGGTATAGGAATACATTCTCTCTCTGGTTAGTGTATATTGTTGGGTGTTATTGTTAGGTCAGAGGAGGTGATCTGTTTGGGCGTAAAGACAAAAGCATTGAAGAAGTCATTTACTTGGATGTGGAGGATTTAAAGTGCCCTGTACCTAACTCTGTTCTACCTAAAACATTTATTAAAGGTTTATGTAAAATGGTGTCTGCTTTGAGGGAAGCATTTTTGCCTGTCAATGACCAGGCTGGGTGGATAAAAGAACCAGGTAATTTTTTTAACCATCTTAATTCATTTTTATTTATTATATGATTTATTTCTTAACCATAATGTTGACTATTGTAGTATCTGCAGCAGCAAATTTTGAAGATGGTCTATACGTTCAAGCAGTTTTGAGTGCCATAAAACAATCTTCCCAGACCAGACAGTGGGTGAAAGTGAGTGTGATGACTGAACAGCCCGACAAAAACGAATTGCTCAGTGCTGTTGTTAGGAGAACTGCCATTTCTATGTCATAAGAAGGTAACTTTAATTTCCAGAGATAAAACTGGGTTTATAAAGGTATATGTCGAATTTTCCATGAGTATTATTATATTAATTGTTATTGTCATTGTGTGTTAATGCCATATTTAGGTCCTAGTAGTAAGTGAGGGCAGTTGATAATGTTGAGATTTTTTAATAAATATATGTATCTGGTAGATTTGAGTATTTCAGCTGCTGCTTGATCACAGCTGCTGATGACTGGAGAAGTTGATGATAATAGAGTTCAGACTGACATAAAATATTGCATACTCATGATTGGACTATCTTTGTGCCTCAATTCTTTTGCATAAACCTTTAACACTTTCCCTTGCGTTTGAGAGTTAGATCTTTTACTTATCTTCAAAGTTGCAAAAGCATATAGTCTAACTTTACTTAGATTACTTTTGGGACACCCTATAACATCACTGGATGTTGTCAATATCATTATGGGCGAATTCCAAAACTCACCAGATCCTTTATCTGGTAGATCCGTCACTTGCTTATGCATCACATGACCAACTTAACCAGTAAATGACCTGGTGAGCTTTGGAATTCACCCTTTTATGGCAAATAATGGTGAATGCGCAATTTCTCTTGTTTTATGTTTTTCATTTCAGTGGAAAAATTAATTGAAGTTTTTTCATGCAAGTTAAGCGCTGAGGAATGCATAATCCACACTACCGGAATGTCAACAAATGTCATAATAGTAAAACGCTTCAAAGGGTCTTAATTTCTTTTTGCCAGCATAATTATTATATTAATTTCTTGATGATTGGTGAATGCGCCGTTTCTTATGCTCGAAGACCATTTTTCTAACTTATTTCTTTGGAAAATGTAGTTTTTCCGACGAACTGAGCCCCGAGGAGGAACTGTGAAATATCCGTAGATGGTTCTATAGCAAAAGTAACAAAATCCTATTTTTAGACGGATTATAATTATTGTTAATTTATCGAAATAATGGGACAGAGCCCTAAGGAGAAACTTGCCCGAAACTTGCAAAAAGCAAATATCCACAATTGATATCAAAACACAACCATCCAGAAGCTCTTAATTTCTTTCTTGCAGATTTAGGGTATATTAGGATGTGTGCTTAAGTCTGGTTTTCTGTCAGTTCCTTTTTTTTATCTCATTTTGGGAAAACACACATTTCTTGAGCGGGTAATCAGCTCTTCAATCTCGTGAAGAAACTCTGAAGCTTCTAGTCCACTTCGTTGTGCTCCTGGCACTGTGAAGAGCATAAAATCATATATATGTTTTACGTCCTTTTTACCAAGTCGAAAGAGTTGGATAGCAAGTGTAGGACATAAACAACACTTCACGATTGTGAAATTGAAATTGCCAAAGTTACCACCTTTATTAAGGTCTTTCTCAGAATTTTCTGTTATCTAAAGAAGCCAACTTTGTTTCAAATTGGTCCAGGTCGTCAGGATTTGCACTGCTTGCTCGCCATACCTACGCAGGAGGTGTTGAAAGAATCCCTTATTAGATGATGACGTTATGTTTTGCGTCTTTTTTACCAAGTTAAAAGAGGTTTATAATCTCTTTTTACCACGTCAAAAGAGATTATTAACACAGTATTGGTTGCTATCACCTTAGTATAAAAGCACATGTAATTCGCACAGTGCAAAGCACTCATTAGCATTGTAAAACATGGGATACGATAGCATTTTTTCAAAAGATAGTTAAGTACTTAAAGCATTTTTTCTATAATAAAAAGATCGTTATATACAATGAATGGGTTTTAAAGTAAAACGTACGTGCCTAAGTAAACAGAATATTATCAGTCTTAATTACTTCCTTGAATAGCAGATACAATGTCTACGTTGCAAATAAAAAATAAGCACTTACTCAAGTAGTTAAATTTAATTGATTATTATGGGGGTGCTCAACTAAAAACACATTTTATTTGTAAAAATAACATATTATAATCTCAAATAAATAATTTAGCAAAAAACAATAACAACACTATATTCAATATCCAATTTGCTACCTAAAAAACGATCAAATTTTGCTAATATTCCTTCCACTTCTTTCATTTTTCTCGTTCAACATCTTGTAAGCCGGCAAATAAACGTCCTCTTCGCCGTCAACAAAGAGTAAACTCGGATTGCGGATGGTATTCACCGCATTGCCCAAAGAAGTATAACCGTAGTCATAGAGCTTGCAATAAGGTACCTTGTAATACAACAGATAATCCCATATATCTGTGTAATGCCAGTCGAGAAAGGGGCTGCATCGCATTACTTGGGGCCAGTCCGAGTCTGTCATCTAATATCCATAACCAATTAGCAAAATAGACGATAAATATTATTTAATTGCCAGTACCTGTAAAGAATTCAAGTGAGAGCAATATGGGTCTGTCCTTCGGGTGCCCATGAAACACGCTTTCAAGTGCGGTTTTTTGCCGACGGTAATACGCAAGGCTTCCTTTATGTTGCCAGTCACGCTCATTATCTATATCGAATAACGAAATTATTTTCACTATTAATAATACTTATAGCTGAAATTGATATTTTTAGTGGTGTTTCGTACATAATAATTTTTACTAAAGAGAAATTGAAGCTTCTGCTGGGCTCGAACCACAGACCTTCCACTTGTTGGGCTATGACCTGAGAGTATCCGCCCGGCAAGTGGAAAGTCTGTGGTTCGATTCCGAGCAGAGGCTTGACTTCTTCTTTAATACAAAGGTAAAAAAAAAATTCAATTCTTACACAGACGTTAAATGTGTAACCAAATGTGGATACCTACCTCTAAGTGGTAAAATATCATGCACTGTTCAATGAATTCGTCCTGCTCCTTAAAAGCATTGTCGCTCCTTACATAAAGGCAGAACAACCTTAAGTCTCTGTACTTATCAGGGTATTTATTCCTTAGGACAGTTTGAACCAGGTGGAGAAGGACCGTGCAATCTTTGCCTCCGTTAAAGCTTAGGAAAACGTTTTCCACTCCATAATCTTCGAGGCATTTTTCAATTATCTGCGATAAATATGTTTATTTGCAATAGATGTTTAGAGATCCTAGAGCTATTATTACAGGCAAGTCATGACTCTCATGTGAAAGTCATGGTCGTGTTAATAATAATTTAACTCTTAGTTGAATGAGTTCATAAGGTTAGTTCAGGTTAGTTCTAATGTCAGGTTAGGTTCTACCGGCAGGCATTTTTTAAAAATCTTTTTTCTAATTTTGACATATAAAGTGGCACTTTTCAATACTGATGACAGTGACGTAACGTCCTACTTTTCGTAACTAGTTACGAAAAGTAAAATCTTTCGTAACTAGTGATGAAAAGTTGGTACCACCACCAGTTGCAGGTTTCGGCTGTGGCACACCGTTGCTATCGTTTTACGGTATTAAGTAGATACAAAGTGGTTTAAAAGTAAATATTGAAGTTTAATAATAATCATTCTCTCTCTAAGTAGGTATTTGTAGTCGAAATTAGAAAAAATCTTGTATGAAACACGTGACGAAACGCCTATTTTTGTGTATCTCATTCAAATTGCGTTATTCTTCCCGCAATTTGAATGAGATACACAAAAATAGGCGTTTTGTCACGTGTTTCATACAAGATTTTTTCTAATTTCGACTACAAATACCTACTTAGAGAGAGAGTTATTATTATTAAACTTCAATATTTACTTTTAAACCACTTTGTACCTACTTAATACACACACGTTACAAACATTCATTCATTACACAAAATCGGACTTTTCGTAACTGGTTACATAAATAGCCATTAATTTTTTTTGGTGTTATGGAAAGCCAAAATGCCCTCCAGTGTTTTTGGTCCATTAGAATCCTATGGTGCACTTAATTTTCATGTTTTTTTTCAGCTTCTTCGATAAATTTAAAAGTTAACTAACCTAATCTTAACTTGAAATTGCAAAAAAAAACTCCAAATATGCATTTTTAAACACTTCAAACCAACTTTGGCTTTAATTCTAACTTGAATTTCTCAAAAAAAAAAAAACAAATTTGCAATTTTTACGCCCTGTGTCATTTTGAACCAATTTTAGTCCTAATCTTAACCCGAATTTTTCCAAAACACTCTAAATATGCGTTTTTTAACTCTTTAAACTAGTTTTAAGCAATTTTGGCCTTAATTCTCTCCTGGATTTCTCAAAAAACTCTAAATTTGCATTTTAAACACTCTGAGTCATTTTTAACCAATTTTACTCCTGATCCTAACTGAATTTGTCCAAAAAACTCTAAATATACATTTTTTAAACTGTTTAAACCATTTTAAACCAACTTTGGCATTGTTCTAACTTAAATTTCTCAAAAAACCCAAATTTGGATTCTTTTTTGCTCTAGTTCATTTTTAACTAATTGTTAGTCTCAATCTTAACTTGAATTTTTCCAAAAAACTCCCAATATGCATTTCTAAACTCTTTAAACCATTTTTAACCAATTTTGGCCTTGATTCTATCCTTTATTTCTCAAAAAACTCTAAATTGGCATTTTATACACTATGACCCATTTTTAACCAATTTTAGTTCTAATTTTCACTTTAATTTTTCCAAAAAACTCCAAATATTAATTTCTAAACACTTTAAACCAACTTTGGCTTTAATTCTAACTTGAATTTCTCAAAAAAAAAAACAAATTTGCAATTTTTACACCCTGTGTCATTTGGACCAATTTTAGTCCCAATCTTAACCCGAATTTTTCCAAAACACTCTAAATATGCGTTTTTTAACTCTTTAAACCAGTTTTAAGCAATTTTGGCCTTTATTCTCCCCTGGATTTCTCAAAAAACTATAAATTTGCATTTTAAACACTCTGAGTCATTTTTAACCAATTTTACTACTCCTGATCCTAACTGAATTTCTCCAAAAAAACTCTAAATATACATTTTTTAAACTGTTTAAATCAACTTTGGTCTTAGTTCTAACTTAAATTTCTCAAAAAACCCAAATTTGCATGCTTTTTTGCTCTAGTTCATTTTTAACTAATTGTTAGTCTCAATCTTAACTTGAATTTTTCCAAAAAACTCCAAATACGCATTTCTAAACTCTTTAAACCACTTTTAACCAATTTTAGCCTTGATTCTATCTTTTATTTCTCAAAAAACTCTAAATTGGCATTTTATACACTCTGAGTCATTTTTATCCAATTTTAGTCCTATTTTTAACTTTAATTTTTCCAAAAAACTCATCAAATATTCATTTTTAAACCAACTTTGGCTTTAATTCTAACTTAAAAATCTAAAAAAAAAAACAAATTTGCATTTTTTTACACTGTCTGTCATTTTTAACCAATTTTAGTCCTAGTCTTAACCTGAATTTTTCTAAAAAAACTCCTAATAAGCATTTTTAAAACTCTTTAAGCTATTTAAAACCAACTAACCTGAACTAACCAACTGTGTCCGTAATTCTAACTTGAATTTCTGAAAAGAAACCCAAAATTTGCTATTTTTAAGCCCTGTATAATTTTTAACCAATTTTAGTCCTATTCTTAACCTAAATTTTTCAATAACACTCTAAAAATGCATTTTTTTAACTCTTTAAACCAGTTTTAACCAATTTTGTCCTTAATTCTATCCTGGATTTCTCAAAAAACTCTAAATTTGCATTTTATACACTCTGAGCCATGTTTAACCAATGTTAGTCCTAATCTTAACTTGCATTTTTCAAAAAAACTCCAAATATGCATTTTGGCTTTAATTCTAACTTGAATTTCTCAAAAAAAAAAAACTAATTTGCAATTTTTACGCCCTGTGTCATTTTGAACTCATTTTAGTCCTATTCTTAACCTAAATTTTTCAATAACACTCTAAAAATGCATTTTTTCAAACTCTTTAAACCATTTTTAACCAATTTTGGCCTTAATTCTATCCTGGATTTCTCAAAAAAATCTAAATTTGCATTTTATAATCGGACACCATTGTCAAATGCAACCCAATTTCAGAAAATAAAAATTTAACTGGATTGATCTGACCTGACCTAACCTGCATGAACAACTGAACTAACCGGAATGCTGAACAGATTTAACCTAACTAGGAGCTGCAGAGGGCTGCAGGCCCCTCTTCTGTTGACATTTTTCCTAAAAACTAGAAGCTGCAGGACCCTGCAAAACCTAGTCCGATTGACATTCTTACTAAAAGGATGTACTGGTGATCTTTAGGTTAACTCAGGTTAGTTGATTGAGGAAGTTGAGCTTAAAGATTACCAGTACATTCTTTTAGTGAGAATGTCGACAGGAGCTGCAGGGTCCTGCAGGAATATTGTTAAAATATTTGTTGAAACAACAATGGTTTTTTATTGTTTTGAAACTCTTTACAGATAACACTTACAGTGTTTTCTTCAAAGAGGTTTCTTTGTTTATATGAATTTGATCCTAAATTCAGATTTTTGTCCAAAAATTTATCCTGTCAGAAGGTGCTAAAATTTATGGATCAAAAATCGATTTTATTTAATTGAATTTGGTCTAAAAATGAGAGTATAAGCCCCAACCTTAAATTACAGAGAGAATTGTTGCATTTGCATTATTTTAGGCAACCTAAAATAAATATCTTTCATGTTTTTTCTTAAGAATGTTTTAAATCAATTTTTATCAAAAAATCAGATTTTAGTCTAAAAATAGAGTTTAAAACTCTGTATATAAACCACATTAGTTTTGCTATATATTGCCTTAATAAAGTGCCTATTCTTTGCTCACCCTATAACTATAAGAATCAACAGAAACATTTCTACCTACCTACCTACCTCAATAGAAGCCTTAATATGCCCATCTGAGCTCTTATAAATGGACTCACAAACATTATTGTCGACCCAACAGGCTCCTAAAATATCAGACCCCAAAGAATTTCTCAGCAACAGTTCACCCTTTACAACAGAGTTGAAGCTTTCAGCTGCCAAAGTGAGTTCCCCATGTTCTATGCCATTTGTGCTGCCTTTTTTCTGGAATGCAACACTAAAATCCTTGCTATCGGTAAGAGCTTCCAAGTGCCTTTTAGACCCATTCAAATTAACGTAAAACACTTTTGAGTATTGCACATTTTCTTTGTAGTGCCTTAAGTGGGGTTCGAGTTGTTGTAGTTGCTTGTCCAAGCAGCCGGAGTTTAGTACAAAGATTCTCTGCAAATATACTATTGGGCAAATGCCTGGGCACCTTAATAGTTTAGTTGAGCTGGGCCATTTGATAGTCGAGCTATACGGTTCTAAATCGCTATATTCTACCAGATCTAGTAAACTAATTTTCGCAAGTGCTTTCGAGACACTTTCAGCCTTGTCAAGAATCAGCACTATGAGGATGTCACAGAGCTTGGTTAGGAGCTGCAACTCTGTGGCTATGGCCTTATCATTTTCCTCCAATATGGACACTTTCCTAAGCTGGAACCCTGTCGATTTTAAGCCGCGGGTGACTCTAAGGACCAAAGGTGCACAGTCGACTTCGCCCTTTAGAGCAGAGTTGCTTGGCACTATAACTGCCGCTGATTGAAATGTCATTGCGTCGATAGGTACCAGAATAATCACATTTTATTTTTGTTGTCACCACACAGCAATATTGCTCAACATTCTTGTGATAACAGTCGTGTTCAGCCCACTTTCACCCAACTAAAAACATTTCGGAAGGCAACATTCTGCTTTTTAAGGTTAGAATTTGAATGTCACTGGTGCGACGTTGCCAAATAGAATTATTGTGAAAGGTTTGCAAGCTTTTTCTCTGTTCAAAATGAGCAATGCACTTCTTAGTTGATAAGCAGAAGCTCTTAGAAGGCGCCACTAAGGGTTTAGTGAGTTATAGTGATTCAGTAATTTGATAAATTTTCAATGAAGTTGATTTATATCCGAGTGGCAGGTAAATAGGGGTAGACGTGGCAACGGTGCAATTACGTAAACGTTATCAGCTGTGTTGTGCCAAACGCGCTTCCTGGTAGTGCGACGTTGCCGAACGGCACAATTATTCTTAAATTTATAGTTTTCTGTACGAGCAATTTTGAAAAGAATTATTAATAGGACGTTTCTCAAAGCACCGGCAATGCTGATCACGCCAGAGGTTTCCAACCCAATTCAAATTTTATTGCTCAGGATCCTTCAAACTTTTAATCAATGTTAATTCCATCTTCATTAGTCATAAAGTCACAACTTAATCGTTTATATATCATTTTAGATACCTATATAGACACCTTAAGCCTTAATTTCACAAAATACCGTAATAAATAACGCGTCTTAATATTTAAATCTATACAAAGGGATTATGTGCGAGGAGGTACGACTTCCTGACTGAAGTCGTTCCCATAAATTAGTAGTAATAGGATATGTCTTTATCCCTGACGACGGGGTGTTGAGCGGGCGGGATGTCGGCCCACGGGGGTTGTTGCGGATTAATTTGATCCTGGTAGGAGCCATCTGTTGAGGAGTCGGGCCTCTGGTGTTGGAAGCTAAAGGGCCAAGTCTGAAAACAAAAATTGTTTTTTTTTAAAGGTTAACAAGGCAAAATCTTCCAACAAAAAGTATATCAGATTTCAATAATTTTTTTATGCAACTATGTTATTTTATTAACTATGTTCATTTTGACTATTCAACTTTGACCCAAATACTTAGATTTTAGTTTAGAAATTTATTTTTTCAGAAGGTGCTCACGATGCATTTTTCTTGGTTCAATAATGGATTTTAGTTAATTTTTTAAAATGTAATTTTGATCCACAAATTTATATTGCGTTTGTCATCATTTTTAGATGATTTTAGTGAAAAAATAATTGTTTTATTTTTTTACTTCAAAACGAGTGTGTTAGATTTTACCGGAAAAATGGCGTTTTCAAATCAATTTTCAACAAAAAATTCAGATTTTAGTCAAAAAATTTGCCCTTTTAGGTGCTGAACAGGCTAAAATTCTTGGCGCAAAAAACGATTTTATTTAATGGGATTTCGTTTGAAAATTGAGTTCAAAATTTAGTCTTAAGAGACAGAAAGAAGTTGCGTTTGTCATCAATTTTAGTCGATTTTAGGCCAAAAATGAGACATTTTTTGAATGACTGTGATGGTTTTTTCCTCAAAAATGGCGTTTTTAAATAAATCTTGACCTAAGAATTCAAAATTTTTTTCCAATTTATACTTTTAGAAGATGCTAAAGATGCTAAAATTTTTGGCATAAAAATTTATGAAATCGATTTTAGTCTGAAGCCTTAAGAGACGGAAAACATTGCATTTGTCATAAATTTTGAATAATTTAAGTAAAAAAAATACTGAATTTTTATTATTCTGAAAAGATTCTGACCTCCGGCAAAAGTGACGTTTTGTGAATTCAATTTCGACCCAAAAATATAGATTTTAGTTCAAAAATGTAATCCTTTAGAAGGCGCTAAAGATGCACTTTTCTTGGCTCAAAAATCGATTTTATTTAATTGATTTTGATCTAAAAATAATGGAGTTCAAAACTCCATTATTTGAGCCAAAAAAAAATGAGTTTGTCATCATTTTTAGACAATTAAAGTCAAAATATTCAATTTTTTATTGTTTCGTATTGTTTTTTATTGTTTCGTTTTATTGTTCGAAACGATGGTGATAATTCTTTATTCACAGAGCGACGTTTTTTTAATACAATTTGTATCAAAAACATCTTATGTCCAAAATGTTACCCTTTTAGGAATTGTTAAAGATGATAAAATTCAAGAAACGGAAAACATTGCGGTGTAAAATCGATTTTTATTTAAAAAATAAGAATACAAAAATTATTACTACTCCTTTTCTTATTTTGAAACAGTTTATTCCTCAAAACTGACCTTTCTCAAGTCAATTTTGATCAAAAAATTCAAATTTTAGCCCACAAAACCCTTTTTATTTGGCTAAAATTGTTAAAATTCTTGGTTAAAAAATTGAATTTATTTAATATATTTTGTATAAATAAATGACAAATTTAGCCACTTTTTGGTCTATTACTATAGATCTATATATACAACGGGTTATTTTCATATTTAAAATCCGATTTTTGTTTTTGTGGAACCATTATCAATTATGAATTCTGATTCGATAATGCATATCGAATTGATTCGCTGAATTTAAATGCAGACTTGCAAGGAAACTCACAATACAATATAAAAAATGCTAGACTGTATTTAAAAAATAATAATTTGATGATGGATGAAAAGCGAAACGTCTGATTTTAAATATGAAAATACCACATTGAAGAGAGCAAAAAGTGTCATTTATTTTTAATTATCTCTTTAACGTTTTTCCTACAAGCTTCAGTGAGAGGATGATGACATTTACAAGTGGGGTAAAAATTCCATAAAAGTTACACATGTTGACTAATTTTAAGTTTAAAATGGAAAAATTCTGTTTTATTTTTTAGTTTATTTTGTAGACATTACTAGTCACTTTAAATTTTTTAAAAGCGATTTCTATGTTTTTCAAAAAATGTTTACTAAATTTCTCCAATTTTATGGCACATTTTTTTAGTTAAAAGTTCAAACATCTAAATTTTATTTTCACCATTGAGAGTAGAGAAAAACCAGTAAAAAGACCCATTAAGATTAAAAAAAAAAATATTGACTAATTTTAAGTTTATAGTTTCGGCGGATATTTCCGCCATTTTTTTGGTCTCCACTGCTAAAAAAGCGGGGCCAGAAGTGCAAAACAGGAGAGTCTTTTCAGATGTAAAATTATAGCTCATTGGTGAAGACAAAACATTTTGAATAAAATGTTTCAAAGTAAATACTAATCAGATTTGTCATTTAATTTTTGTGCTATAGCATTTTCGGTTTGCTGCTCTAGAGCAATTCGCGAAAATTTCTAACTTTAAAATCTAATTCAGAGAGTAGAGAATAGAGATACTCTCGGATTGCTCTAGAATATCAACCCAAAAAATGATGCCCTATTGATTACGTAATGCTGCGCATGCAAATCGGGTGAGGCTTACAGCGCTCCCTGGGCGCATTTTTGTTGAATTAAATGAGCGAATTTAAATTTTCGAGTTGGCAACACTGGACTCGAACCAGTGCTGCCAGACCTAGTGTTTTTGCGGTAGATCTACCGTTTTGAGAGTCCGGCTACCGTTCTACCGCAGAGACCTTAAAATCTACCGTAATTCGAAAATTCGGAACTATTAGTGAAAAAACAAAAAACAAAGTAGTTTCATCTTTTCCATGAAATGTTTCCGGGAATGGCTTATACATTCATTCTTAGATTTTAAACGATTCTCAATTTTACTTTAAACTCAAAAAAATGCGTACACTTTTATGTTTGCGAATCCATTAACAAGCGATTAACGTCCTGTCCCCTGAAACGGGAGATTTATGGGAGGCGTGTTATCGTCTACAATCAACACCTTGTTCCTGTCGTCTCTTATTAATTGATTTATTTTTGGGCCTGCCGCGCGCCACACTCTGTATAACAAAGTCCATCTGGCGGCAAAACATACACAGCGTCCCAAAATTGGCTAAGCAATAAAGGCGAAACTACAATCTGTACTCTGTTCAGCGAGGGTTAAATATTACGTCATAAATTGTAATGTCATACAAAAAAAAAACGTCTCTGTCTGATAAAATGTCAGTTGAACTGGTAAAAAATATGGTATTTAGTCTTCAAAAATACATCAAATAGAAACTTACCTTGAACCCTGCATCTACTGGTTTTTCGTGCCACTTTTTCTCGCTGAAAGTAGTCAATGAGTCTTAATGTCAAAATTTGTTCCTTTTCACCGTAGCGCCAAGGCATTTTGTAACCATTCCACAAAATTTTAAACTCTTTTGCCGATGGCGACGATTAATCTAGAATTTCTAAGTTTTAAGTTTTTGACGACATTTTGACATTAAGTGTTTAGCTAGTGGTTTTACTATTAATAAGAACTAATAATACGCTTGGTTTTTGGCGATCTTTTTCTAATGAAATGAGATGAGGAATGTGACGTCATATTGAACCCTCGCTGAACAGAGACTACATGTAATATTCTATTGTGTCGAGCTACAATGATATGGTGCACACGTGTTTTAATAAAAAGCCCTAAAAATAAAAAAAAAAATTAAGAGATAAGCGACCAAATTGTGACTATTTACAATATATCCATTATGCCAATCTACAACTATTATTAAGAGATAAAATACACACGTGTTTTAATACAATTCTATAGCTAAAAAAAAATTGGAGAGGTAGGCAATTCGCTTAATAATGTAACCTTTTTTTTTGTTTTAGAGGACCATAGTAAGTATGACTGTGTGAAACAAAGAGGAATGAAGTTTATTTGAACTCGGGGTAAATATAAACAGTTTACGCAAATCGTTAAAATTACAGCCGAATCGAAAAACCATGAACAGCTGGACGCATTTGTCGGCTCTCCAATTATTCCTCCTCTATGACATTCGAGATGTTTTGTTAAGAGAAGTGCATCCTCTTTTGAAAGTAAGCAAAGCCAGCTAAAATTATCCGGAAACACGACGTATCGGAATGCATTGCAAAGTGATGTTCGTTTTTATGACAGGTCCAATTAGAACAAAATGACAAAAACACAAAAATAAAAAACTTTTATTTTCGTTTCGCTCCAAATGGGTTTTGCAAGAAGTTTCTGAAGAAAAAAATAGCACAAAAATGTAATTTGAACTCTGATCATCTTGCTGATCCAGTAGATTACTAAAAAGCAAACTTTTTTCCAATACCAACGCTTTAACGTAGAAAACGATATATTTTAACTTCAGCTGACGTTATTAAACATAAATATTTGCTTGGTTTTCGATGCTGATTGTGCAAAAATTTGAAACGTAAATCGAAAGCAACTTCAAATAATTACAACATATTTTGGGCTTAGGTTCAACGTTTTTATGGAGACATAAAAGTCATTGTTCTAAGGGTAAAAAATACAACTCTTTAAGCCTATTTGCCCGAGAACAATTACTTTAAAGGCAAACAATTGCTTTCCTAATGTAAACTGACTTGAAGCACAGGGACGGATTGTTAAATATTATATTTCTATTGCTAAGGGAATAAGAGATTCGAGGTTTCTGTAAAGTATTGAAGTGAAATATTTAAGGACGAATCTGCACTTTGGTGGCAACTGCTCTTGACTGGTCGCTCAACATTTATGAAATATTATCTTTTTTAAAAACATAATTTTCCTTGCTTGACAGACTTTATTTGTCCCCTCATATTTATTCTGAAAATAGGTTAGATAAAATCCAAAGTGTTTTGTGAAGCCGTGATCCAATGGAATTTCTTCCTAAGGTTTCGTCTACAGCTGCGGTAGACATTATCACAGGCGCTGAGGCACCAAAGACGCTCCCATCTCTAGCTCGTACCATCCGCTGTAATTCTCGCGCGACTCGCATGCGCAGAATAACGTAATTAATAGAATTTTTTCGCCTCAAAGAGCGACAGAGCAATCCGAGAATATCTCTAATTTCTACTGTCTGAATCAGATTTTAAAGTTAGAAATGTTCGCAAATTGCTCTAGAGCAGTAAACAGAAAATACACATATAACACAAACATTAAATGACAAATCTTATTAGTATTTACTTTGAATTTATTCAATTTATTTTTGTCTACACCAACGAGCTAGTAATTTAGATCTGAAAAGACTCTTCTTTTTTACAGTTTTGTCCTCGCGTTTTTAGCAATGGGCACCTAAAAAATGGCGGCGACATCCGCCGGAAATATAGACTTAAAATTATTAGACAACATTTTATTTTTAACCTTTGGATTTTATTTAAAAATAGCGAAACGAGACGAAAGTTTCTAGTTCAAAAATTGAAAATGAGTAATTTTTTTGACCAACAACTACATTTTTGTTTCGAAAATTCGAAATTAATTTCAAGAAACTTTACTTTTGACGAAAAGTTTGTCGATGTTCTTGAGAACAATAAATATTTTTATATAAAATTTTCGTTAAATTTTATATCAAAAATGTCGCCAGCTTTAAGAAAAGCATTTTTTTCGGTCGCCAAAAGCTGAGTTTTGAACACCGTTTTCAAAACAAAATCGATTAAATAAATTGAATTTTTGAGCTCGATTCGATCTTTTAAAAGAGTAAATGTTTGAACTGAAATTTAAGTTTTTTGCAAATTGATTACAAAATAAGTCACTGATGAAGAAAAAACTATCACAACTGTTTTAAACAAATAAAAAATACCATATTTTGACTTAAAAACGTTTAAAATTATAAAAAATGCAACTTTTCTTGTTTCCAAAGCTGAGTTCTGAACTCAATTGTTTTAGGATCAAACTCGATTAAATTAAATCGCTTGTTATGTGCAGAATTTTGGGCATTTTTAGTATTTTCTAAAAGGGTAAATTGGTATAATAAAATGGTAAATTGGACTAAAATCCGACTAGTGATTTAAAAACGTCATGAGTGCGGAAAAAACTAAAAAATATATATATTTTTTTATTTTGAAAATAAAGGGTAAATTTATGGACTACAATATTAATTTTTAATTCAAACTTAAGTACAAGAAAAATCCTTTTTTAGACCGTTAAAACTGTGTTTTAAGAAGCGGATGTTTTTCAATTGTTAGAACAAATTCGATAAAAAAAATTCAATTTTGTTAACAAAGAATTTTAGCAACTTCAGTTTTTTCAAAAAGGGTAACTTTTTGGGTAAAAATTTGAATTTTTGGATCTAAATTTATTTTAAGAAACATTTTTCAGGAAACAGCGTTTCCAAAATAAAAGCAACATTTCTGTTGCTAAACGCAATTTTTCCCGTTTGTTAAATTGTAGCATGTTTAACATTTTCTAAAAGAATCAATTTTTGGACTAAAATCGCAAGTTTTAGGATAAAAATTGATTAAAAAACCGATTTTGTTGACGAAAGAACTATCACCAATGTTTCAAAATAATAATTATTGAATTAAAATCATCTAAAAATGATAAAAAACAATTTTTCTTGTATTTTAAAGCTTAGTTTTGAATTCACTTGTTAGAGGAATATCGAATAAATAAAATCGACTTTTGAGCCTAGATTTTTTGCATTGTAATTTCGTTTTTCGCACTGCAATTTTTTGATTAAAAATTGAATTTTTGGCTAAACTTGATTCAAAAAGCACCGTTTTTAAACAAAGCACTGTCAGAATCTTTTCAAAATATTAAATAATCTAATCGTAATAGAAATAATTTTTTTTTAACTTAAAATCGTGATAAAAAAATATGATAAACACAGTTTTTCTTTTATGTTAAAGTTGAGTTTTAAATTCAATTGTTAGATCAAAATCAATGAAATAAAATCAAGTTTCGAGCCAAACATTTTTGCATTTTTAGCTTCTTCAAAAGGAGTAAATTGTGAACAAAAATTTGAATTTTAGTTCACAATGACAAAAAAACTAAAAAAGTTTTTTTATCAGGGAAAAATTGTCATAATAATTTCAAAATAAAAAGATTCACGTCTAAAAATGATAAAAAAATGCCACTTTTCTTTCAAGTCTTCTAAAGCCGAGTTTTAAACTAAAATATTTTAGACCAAATTCGATTAAATAAAATGGATTTTTGAGCCAAAAAACGTGCATATTTAGCACCTTCTAAAAATCTAAATTTTTGGGTCGAAATTGAATTTGAATGCTATTTTGCTTGTCTTCTAAAGCTGAGTTGTAAGTTCAAATAT
>OX638303.1:40001590-40120137 GCA_951812265.1 Taphrorychus bicolor | reverse complement strand
TATATATATATAGGTAACTACCACCCAAATTTGAAGCGTGTACCATGAGCAGTACCCTAAATATGACGTTCATCTTTTATTTATGACGAAATCAAGGTTGCGCCATTTAAAAAGCACTGGTCAATGAGTTTGTTATGGGAGGATGTGGATTGTTAAACTGTACTGTATCGCGAACAAACTATAAACCGCGTGGTCGGACCTCGACGTCTTCGGCCTCTACGTCATCAGCCATCATGAATCCCGACAGGAAATTTTCAAATCGACCAATCTTTGCGAAAAAGTTTTCGAGGACCGGGCATTTTGCCAATAATCTTCGTAGAAATGTTCAAATTTTCACCTGCCATGCTTTTTTCCACGCTTTCCCGCCTATTTTCCTTGGTCTAAGTGTTGCAAGTTTGATCTGTCAAATGAGAAATTTCCGGAGTTGAAAAAGCGATCGCAGCGCACAAGGTTAACCGTTTTTTTGTCGTGGCCATTTCGGGAACTATTGTAAATTTAGCCAAAATTTAAAAAATTTGCAGATTTTGCTTCAAAAATCAATTAAGACCATTTGGCGACGTCCCAGCGAAAAAATGGTTCCTCGGTGCCGAAAAGAAAATATTTCAAGGTATCCTCTGGGATAGACCACCGTTCGATTGGACGGACGGTCTCGGCACAAATCGACCTCAGAGTGGCAGTTTGAAAAATTTGTCAAAATTTCAAATTAACAGCCAGGACCTTGATTTTTGGCTAGATCGAAGGCCCATATGTGTGCTACCTCCCTGATTTATTTAAGATTTTTTGCTGCAAAAATATGAAATCTACGGTACGTAAAAAACTAATTTGTCATTGTAATCTACGTACCTAATTCCAATAATTACAACTTCATTTTTTGAAAGGATTAACTTCCACTTTCAACGAGAAAAGATGGAAAATAAATATAAATATGCCAGACAGGACTGCAGTACTCGACTGGAATTCCTGACAAAGGAGGTAACACGATTTTCATGCCCAAAGCCTGCGGGAATCTGAAGTTTGCAGACCGGAAACTCAATAACTTAAAAGGGGAAAAATCAAGACCGCAAGCGGAATTCTAGATTTAAAACTTCAATCCTAGCATTTTAACGAGAACTCGTAAAGATTATAAAACGCAATTTGCAAATAATATCCGCGATGGATTCGTTATTTTGTTTATAGTTGGGTACCCGTTACATCTGTAATCAGTACTTCTGTGGGAGGATGAAGATTTATGCCTGTCCACTATACTGAAGTTCGGTGATTTAGTTAGGCAGACATGCCGCAGACATCGTTAATCAAAAAACCCAAAACCGACTCTCTTTTCACTGGTGCCAAACCCGAGTTCTCGGTTTGCCTTTCACCCCTTTTGATTAATAACGCCTAATCAAATCTCTGCTCGTTTTGCCTGGGTCTGTGCATCAATGTAGACGTGCCTGGTAAATCCCAAAACAAGCTCAGTTCTCGGTAACAGATTGCCGGGACATTAATCCTGCAGGCCTGCTTATTGTACCCAATTGATGGTTTTTCAATTTCGGTCACACACGACCTTTTAGGCTAAAAAGACTGCTGCCATGCAGGAACCGTCAACAAATGGGGCAGTAAACAAGTTACGACCTTTCCCTGGCATCAATAAAACAGGCCAAGATGTCGACGACAGTGTCGCGTTCCGCCATTTTATTTAATTTTTTGGGGTCCCGGAATGAAATCGTAAATAAAATGTGTATGGCCTAATTTTGGAGAAACTGTCGCGACCGACAGTTTTGTGCAGGAAAATTGGAGAACTCCCGTAAATAACGCACCCCAAGTGGAGCAGAGAATTGTCAAGAGGTGAACGGTCCAATCTCCAACGGGTTTTCAAGAAGCAAAAATAGATAAATTTGTAATTATAACATAAATATAGAAACAAATTCAATTTCACCCCTCTATCATCAAACACTTTGAGCGAAGCCCCGTGTGAGGACCGTCTTAGAGGTAATTTATCTCCGTCTCAGATTAACTACAATAAATCAATACCTACACCCTCGAAACTTGATCTGCTCGCCCCTCTGGCTGCTCTCTAAAAATGAAATAAAGGGCCGAGACAAAAATGGAATAAACGTGAAAAGTGGCGAAACGTCACCGGGCTGAAAGGGCCGCATTTTGATACGAAAATGTGATTGATGGCGGTTTAAAAGAATAATTTTCTTCAGGGACCACCTACGATTGGGTTTAAGTAAAATTTATTGTTTTGCACAGTGCTCGGTCTTTACGTAGCTTTGAATATTTGGTCGTTAGCCTTAAAGACGTAGTAGTGTCGAAACGTCGCCCTAGCAAAAATGTTCTCTACGAGAGGCTATTTTTTTGTATTGGGAGGTATAACTGTCAATAAAAATATAATATCAGTACTCCCCCCCCCCCCTTTGAACATTTTTCAAAAAAAATCGGGAACATTTTTAAAAATATGTTTATGGTCCCCAATTTTCGTTAAAAGATCTTCAAATTTTTCTTCTCAGTTCAGAACCACGACTTTGTGAGCAATAAAATGTATTCATCAGGTTCTTCAGGTTTCTTTTCCATCGCTATCCAGAATTAGTTCGCAAAAAGTCTTGTTTAAGAAGTTTTCAAATACTCAAAAATTTTCTTCTAGATCTTTAAACTTTCTTCTGGATGTGGGACTTTTATAAACACAAAAATTTCTTTGTTAACAATACTCGTTAATAAATCTTTACACTTTCATCTGAATACAGGTCCTCGATTTCGATAACCACAGAAAACACTCATCAAGTTCTTCATACTTTTTTTGCAATTATTCAGAGTTTTTACTCAAAAAGTCTCCTCTAAAAGCGTCTAAATACTAAGAGATTTTCTTCTATGTCTTCAAACTTTTATAGAATATAGGACATCGACTTCGACAATAACACAAAACACTCATCAGGTTCTTTAGATTTTTCTGCAATTCCTTTTTCCCAAAAAGTTCTATATACTCGGAAACTTTCTTCTAGATCTTGAAACTTTCCTCTAAACACACGATCTCGAGTTCGACCACAGAAATCATTCATCAAGTTCTTCAGATTGTTAGGCAAGTTTTCTCTAAAAATGCCTAAATACTTAAAGACTTTTTCCTAAGTCTTCAAACTGTCATCATAATACAGGATCTCGACTTCGACAACCCACAGAAAACACTCATTAAGTTCTTCCGATTTTCGCTCCAAGAGTTTTTACCCAAATGGTTTTCTTTAAAAATGACTAAATACTCGGAGATTTCCTTCTAGATCTTCAAACTTTCTTCTGAATACAAAACCTGTATGAAAACAGAAATATCTTTATTAACAGTTTTCGTTAACAAATCTTCACAATTTCTTCTCAGTGCAAAACCGCGATTTCGTCAGGCACAAAATACATTCATCAACTTTTTCTTCTAGAACTTCAATTTTTTTTTTATGTAAAATTACAAGGCAACTAAAACACTCATCAAGTTCTTCATACTTTTTTTTGCAATTATATAGAGTCTTTACTCAAAAAGTTTTCTCTAAAAGCGTCTAAATACTAGGACTTTTTTTTCTATATCCTCAAACTTTTATATGAACACAATCCTCGCCTTCGACAACCACAGAAAACGTTCATCAGGTTTTTCAAATTTTTCTGCAATTACTCAGAGTTTTTCCCAAAAAGTATCCTCCAAAAATATTTAAATTCTCGGAGATTTTCTTCTAGAGCTTGAATTCTAAACACACGACCTTCAACCACAGAAATCATTCATCAAGTTCTTCAGATTTTTCGGCAATTATTTAGAGTTTTTACTCAAATAGTTTTCTATAAAAATTACTAAATACTCGGAGATTTTATAGATCTTCAAATTTTCTTCTGAATGCAAAACCCGTATGAAAACTAAAATATCTTCGTTAACAATTTTCGTTAACAGATCTTCACAATTTCTTCTCAGTGCAGAGCCGCGATTTCGCTGTTGACTTTTTCTTCTAGAACTTCAAACTTCCTTCTAGATGTATAAGTACAAGGCAACTAAAACACTCATCAAGTTCTTTATACTTTTTTTGCAATTATACAGAGTTTTTACTCAAAAAGTCTCCTCTAAAAGCGTCTAAATACTAGGAGATTTTCTTATTTTTTCAGAGATATCTTCAAATTTTTATAGAATACAGGACCTCGACAACGGTTACAATCGGTCGAAGCATTCTCAAGTTACTTAGTTAGAAGAAATTAACCTTTAAAGTGTTTTTTTTAAATGTTCTAAAATGGTCTAAAAAACGCGATTCTAAAAGTGCCTAAAAATCGACCACCGAAGGAGTCTGTCTCCAAAAATATTGCAATTACGGAACTTTCTATGGTCTGAGGTGAAAGGGGACATCAAGAAGAGGAAAAAACAGTTGGATTCACTCCAATCGGTACAGGCCTTCCCATGTTACAGGCGGTCAAAGTTGAGAATTAAAAAAAAAAGTTTAAATTAAAAAAGTTTTGGCACCTACCAGGAAATTAACAAAAACGGGGCTGTTTTGCTTTATGTTTAACAGTTCAAACATTGTTTTAAAATAGATTTAACGTGGGACTCCAAATGCCGAAGATTTGTGATAGAAAAATTGTATTAGTTATCTCCGAACGCTCGTATATGCGTATTCATAAGCACTTTTTTGTAGGTGACGCGTGATTGGCTGCGAGCAAGAATTTGTACGTTCAAACGCTTATGAAATTAGTTTTGCCGCTCGGAGCGTGGGGAACGTTTCATTCGCCATGATGTCAAGAAAATATTTGCCATCCTGCACACATAATTTTAATATTTTGCACCTATATAGGCTTGAAAAACGATTATAATGAAAGAGCCATCCCCTGTAATCCCAGGGATAAAGGATTAACGAGACTAACTTGAACGGATGTGTCTGACCTAATTATGAAACAGGACAAGGACATTGTTTTTGTACGATAAGGCTTTAACCAAGTCTTTAAGGCCTTACTGAGGCCTGGACTAGAGGAATTACAGTAACTTGCAATGCATAAAGTGAACTTCTCCTCAAATTCATTCATTCGATCCAGACGCCTGGAAGCACCTGCCCTTAATGCATGGCACGTAAGACTCCAAGTTCATTTAGAAGATGTTACTACACATAACCATACTATAGAATTCCATTTTCAAGCTATTAAAGCTTCCGATGCCGTGCCTCTGAAGTAATGTATTCCGGCTTTGAACGGCTCGATTTTGTTTATATGCAGAACGTGTCGAACATAATTCAATATTCAGACGATGCATCAAACATAGACGGTTTATATGGAAATATGAAACGTCATAACGTGATTTATGGTGCCCCTTAAAGGTTCCTTTAACGGTTATTTGCGCGTGGCGAATAAGATTACTTTCGCCTCTTACGCTAATGGAAAAAATCGACTGTTGGGAGTTCGGTTTACCTTACTAGTAAACCTCTCCATGTGCTCTATGTAAACTTAGAAGAAGCAACGTTGTTATTATGTCGGGAGCAGTGTAATGAGGGAAATCAAGAGGAAGACGGTGTGACATAACGATGTCGTTCACTTGAGCCCGAAAATTGTCCTCCGTGAAAATGGAATTTGGAATGAGCCCCTTTGGGGAACGAGAGGTCGTATTTTTGACTAGTACTGTTATGGCTGTGTAGGCAGTTATCTTCTGTTTTTTTTTTAACAATATGTATTTAAATTATGCGGATTATTTGCTTTTACTGGCCATTAATGCACGAAAGGAAGTAATTTGGCACCAGTCCCCCCATAAAGGCGGCGTCGTAAAAGTTACTAGTTTATCTATCACTGTTCATGGCTATGTAAAAATACAATAGCCATGAGCAGTGATAAAGTAGTACATATTGCAAATTCCAGTTTTATGGTCCGGTTTAAAACGGCATTTGCTTGTTATTTCAGAACTATTGAGTATATCGGTTATAAACAATTTCAGTCTTTTATTTTCCCTTATATTTCCTTTTTATATTATTTCAATCTTGTAAAGAACCATTATCAGCCAATTCACATACGGTTGCTAATAAATTGCTCGAATAATTATGCCGATATTGATAACTGAACTATGTTGGTGCATGTTTATTTAGCCGGCCAGTAGCTTACAGTGTTTGTTTTGTTATGGTAAAGTTTGAAGCGCTGGCGCTTAACAAACGTTTCAGAGAAATGTCCGTGACCCGTCCTGGGCCGATTTAAAAATGCTGCAACCCTTCGACGTCCTATCCACCGCCCTTGAAGACATAGAGTTAGTGACTTCAAAACCCTATGTGATTTTTTATTAGTAAAGTTGTGCGAATTGTTTCAGCGCTCCGCTCTCAGACACAACCAACTACCCGCTGAGCTGTCTCTCGGCCGCTGAGTCGCCCGATGGCCGCCCCTTCGCGGCCATGCCGCCCGAAGCCATGAGACCGGAAAGCGAGAGCCCGCCGCCCCAACAGCAGACCGCCCAAGTACCGGTGCCCGCCCACGAGTTGGAGTTGCTAGCCAAGCTGGAGGCGGCCAACCGGCTTATCGAAGCCGACGCCAAGTCGCTCGGTTCCCTGAGCGGCGCCTCTGGACATTCGAGGAAGGGATCGGATACGAGCCAAGTTTCCTTAACATCAGGTTAGTTCTCTATTATATAGAGCAAAGTGATATTTTTGGAGCCACGAATTGATGAGTATTAAACTCGGTAAAACCAAGAAAGTACTCTTGTACTAATTATCAATAGTTCTCTAATATTTGTTTGTTTTTTTCATGTTTTTTTTTAAGTTTTTATGTTTTTTTGGCTCTTTGAATTTGTCAAAGACTAAAAACCTTCAAATACACGAGTATTGGCTTAAGATGCACTTACATGAAGAATTGTGTCCTGGTCAAATGAAAAAATTTACATTCACCAAAATGTCAAGAAATCTTGTAATTTTAGTCAAATGCTGAATTCTTACTTTTTATTCTAAAGGTTGATGGGTTTTGTACCTGGCAGATAACAGGAATAATTTAGATTTATCGTCAAAAAATAAAGACGTATTCGACAAAAAATTCACACACATATTGGCCTTTTTGCCATACGTGATATTTTGTTATTTTCGTTGCTTTAATTTCGAGGCTTTTAGCCCCACAGGAAGGTTGTTTTCAAGTTTGCCTGAACCTGAAAACCTGCAACATACACATGAGGGCCTGAAAGGACTCTGTGAATAATCAGAGATAGGGTGAAAAAAAAAGAATGTTATGTGTTTTGGCAACGACATATGGCCATGTTGTGTCATTGGCTGCAACTCTTTAGTGTAATGGTAAATACTAAATTGTTACTACTTTAGTCATTCTTGTGGATGGATTACTTTCCATGTTGAACAATCTGCAACAACTTGTTGCAAAATATCGGTTGCACATATTTTAACTTATGTCTTTTGTCATAATGAAACTCCAATATTTTATCTTTGTCTTGGCCCGTGGCCACAAGAGGAAAAGCTGCCGCAAGAGAGACACCCTTATCAGATATCGTAACGCAGAAAGAGATGAGTAGAAAAAAAAGAATGGTTACGTTCACTCGCTGACAGCAGAGTTTTGGCGCAAAACAGTGTAGAATTAAAAAAAAATTAGTGGGACGCTGAGGGTGTTAAGCGCTAAATTATGCTGCTTAGAGAATTATCCATCCGCTGACATCAAGCGGCTGGAAAACGGGTCCGGTGAACGTAACCAATTCTACACTGTTTTGTGCTGAGATCATTCTATTTTTTTTCTACCCATCTCTTTCTGCGTTACGATCTCTGATAAGGTTGTCTCTCTTGCGGCACCATTTCCTCTTCTGACCCGGTGCCGAGACAAAGACAAAATATCAGAGTTTTTTTTTTTTTTTTTAGTCTAAACACCCCCGCTTACTAAACTTGTTGGACTAAAAATGTTGGACCTTCTGGAATCAAAGTCTATTTTGAAGGGAAAATCTTGAAATCAAATGCAGGTATTAGGGTTTGAGATCTACGTAAGGCGCATTCGCCAAAACGCCATTAAGAAATTTTGTTAGATGATTTGGGTACAAAAAGTAGTCCTCGCCAAAATATCAAGATTGTGTAGATGCCCTGTTGCTTGAGTTCAGAACAGTGGTAAACGTTTACTGCTGTAATCGTTGTTGTAAAGTTCATTTGAATACTTTCCATGTTGAACACGAAATAGAGTAATTGTAGAAACAAAGTGGCATGCGCCAAGAAGTTCAGAAAGTAGTCCACTTGTTATTTATTAAGGGTGCTTTGCAACATTTGTTTCATGTTGTTAACATAATAAGGTTATGTTCTAATTTTTCTAAACTGTAAATAACATCTACATAAAGGCGTATTTGCCAAAACATTAAGAAATTTTATCACATGAAATCAATACATAGGTGCAATCCCAGATTTGGGCTGTAGGAATTATTATAACGTTTGATAAAAAAATACATCATGGACTTGAACTGAAATCGTCTAAGCATACTGTGAAGAGATAAAGGTGCATTCACCAAAATAATAAAAATGTTCCATGGGTTGTTAATGGTGGCTTTCACACACTATGAAGATCATTCTGAAGTTTCAAGTTGTTTCTTCGCAATTCTACAGTGTTAAAATAAATGACTCAACCAGAACCTAAATTTTATGTGAAGGTAGAAAGACATTTTCAGGCGTAAGATTTCAAAAACCACAAAAAAAGGGCATAACATAAAAAGCCTTCCCCAAAATGTTCAGGAATTTTTTCATCTAGGTAAGAAAAACGATCTTAGCAATGTTGGGGTGATATTTCTAGAGATTTTTTTAAAGAAAACATACGAAAATTTGATGTATGAACGAATATATGTTAGGTCAGTACCTAGAGAAATTGGGTAATAACTTGCAGCCTGTCAGTAGCCAACGTCCACAACGTTGGGCTAATTACTCCAATTTCGTAAAATGAAGTCTCAGTATAGTCTCATTACAAAATGGAACTTTTATTCTATTCGACACAGCTCAAACAAGAACAATTTAGCTTTTTGTTTTGTGCAGTTTTTTGATAAAAAAAGTCAAATGCTGACCTATATTTTTGACATCAGCGATAATAAGAGCATTAAAAAAACCGTAGTATGGTAAAAATCGCAATTTTCTACCCATTTTAATTTCAAATGTATAGAAAATGTCAAGACGCCGGCAAATCTCCTAATAAAAACAAATAGTGTGTTGAGGACGAAACGAATTATTTTAAGGGATGATAAAATGTACTTATTTTCTAAATCTAACAATAAGAATGACCACTAATCGAGTAATTTATGTTACTTGTAATATCCACATTATTTGTCATTAAGCGCGCCTTCGCCATAAAGCCAAGAATATTACTCTTTTACTTATCATGACATGTTCTCCAAATAACGTGATGTAATAGATCCGAGGTTTCTTGGTTGCAGTGTTACGGTTTTTGACACCATAAAATAGTAGTTTAAATTTGCTAGAAACTAAAATTTTTTATAAAGGACAGTGGGGACTCGAGCGTTAATTGAATGAAAAACTGCTCCTTCACCATAAATTCAAGAAAGCCCTCATTGCCAAATTTTCATAAAATAAACAACATTAAACGCCTTTCTAACATCATGAATGACTTAAATACTACTAAATCTTATCGTTAATATATTATAAACAAGAAAAATCCAGTAAATTAGGCGGAAAAAATAGCAAACCTTGCAGTTAAAACACTCCTTTCAGTTCCCTTATCACTATTTCATTAGTAACAATAACAACCTGTTGTCTAACATCACAGAACCGTTAACCTTTACTAGGAAGTGGCAAATGCTTATGTAGATGTTCCAAATACTACACATGTTTATGCCATTTCCTCCAAGGTTTCCAGTATCGTTTGATAACCAGGTATACTAACCTAATAGCCGATTATTAATAAAATGCAACCGAGGCACGTCCGAACCACTCTATTTTGATTTTTCCGCACCATTGAACCAAAGTCGCAGGTTTCGCAAGGTGGTTCACGATTGTGTTTTGTTTTTCATTGCAATTCCGACAGGCAATAACCTATACAACTTGCCTTCCATCCATAGGCAGAATATAGGCAGCAAACATTAATTGCAGTAATCTTCTCCCGTGTTGATCGGTTGATAAGAGCTGATACGGTCTGATAAAAACCTAATTACATTATTGTCATTTAAGCAGTGTTAGAATTGAGAGTTGTTAGTATAGTGACACCTGTTTTTAAATATTCATCGGAAGGTGTAAAATTTATTAGTAGGCTTGGGGCTCTTTGAGCGTTGATGATTGCCCTTTTTAGCATGATGACTGTGGACGTGGGTAAGTGTTTCTTGTTATTAAGGTGCATTCATTCTATTAATTTAAATTACGTGTTAACGTTATCTATTTGTATTTACCTAGATTTAACATTTATTTGAGCGTTTGTTTTGTGGGTGCAAACACATTTTTTGTGTCACCGTTGTAGCGTTTCTGTGATTAAAAGCTTCTATGATTCACTTATTTCTTAAATAGTTCGCCCATATTTCACCTCGACGTCCGCTTCTATTACAATGCAACAACAATCACATGGAACAATACAAACATATTTTTTTGCTCACCGTAGTTTGATAAGACGTTTGTCATAAAAAAAATTATCACCTATAGCACCTATTTGTCATTTCCATTGCCACAATAGCCCGTAACCAGCATTGTAGTGCAATAACAATAATCTCGGGTCGCATCAAGTCAATATTCAGTTTGTTAAGTTCCAAATAGGAGTAATTGGATCGTTTAAAGCTCAGTAAATAGGTATAGTTCGACCGTGTTTGCTACGGTTATTGAAAGTTCCACTTAATTGGAAATTAATGGATGAGTTTGCCTGGGAACGGATTATTGCCAATTCGGTGTTTTTCGTGCGACTTGGTGAGTCCAAATTACTACCTGGGGTACACTACAGGTAAACCCCTGTTAAGTATAGGTGCCCAAATTAAAAAAAAAGTACTTTGGTTTGATACTACTAAGGAAACATGCTTCGCAAGAGAAAAAATCGTTCTAAAAGTAGTTGATTGTTGGTGGTAATTTATTAAGTATTTACATGATGTTTTTTTATTTCCAGGGACTAGTTCGACAGCAGATCGTACGGATGAAGGCGAAGAATTGTGGGCCAGGTGGAGCCACATCGTCAACAACTGGGAGGACCAGTGGAAGAAGCAAAACATACAAATCCGGGAGCTGGTGCGACGAGGTATTCCGCTGCATTTCCGGGCGATAGTCTGGCAGCTCTTGTGCTCCGCCGCAGAAGCCCCGGAAAAGAAACTTTATGCCGAATATATCAAGGTAAAAACCGCCATCAACAACACTTTTATCGAAACTGTTCAAGACCTATTCTTTAAGTAAACTAATTTTATTTTTTAGACCAAATCTCCGTGTGAGAAAGTCATCCGTCGGGACATTGCTCGCACTTATCCGGAACATGACTTTTTCAAGGAGAAAGATGGCCTGGGACAAGAATCTCTGTTCAACGTTATCAAGGCGTACTCTTTACACGACCGCGAGGTCGGGTACTGCCAAGGGTCTGGCTTCATTGTGGGGCTCCTTCTTATGCAGGTATGTTTTACCTAAGTACCGTATAACACTTGGAAATATTAAGAGTCTTCTGAAATTGAATGAGTTTGTCACTTTTTATAGCACTAATAATTGCTCTGTCCATACCTCCTACCTTATTGCAGTGAATAGTGACATAACTCATTCGAATAGCGATCGCTCTATGTTACCTTTTATGAGTTAGTGTAGGTTCTGTATGTGACGATTCTGATCTAGGTGTCTTTAGCATTAGATGAGGCTAATATTTCATTTATTTATATAATCCAGATTCATTTTATTGTTCAAAATTTTTGTTTTTAAAGCCACTACCGAATCCAAAAGAAGGTCTCACGGTGAGTACAACGTGTAGTTGTGTTCGTTGTTCATACATAATGTATGTGTAAGGGTTGCCCTGTCATTTACACTTTTTTAGGGAAATGGGTCTGCTACCCAATGGATCAACACATTTATTAATTTATTAAATTTTCTAAATTAATTTATTTATTTCTTTTTTTTAATAGTTCTATGGCATTTTTTCTGCCTCTTTTAAGTAAACTATCTTGATTTTGTGGGCCATTTTGATCCATTTTGCTAGCTCTCTAGTCATACCTTTGACACTGTTATTTTGCCTTTTTTGTTTGATCTTTTAACTTTTTCTAAAAAGGTGTAGATTTTGAACAATCGACTTTTTAGTGTGGTTTGCTATTCACCAGAGAAAGTTTGAATGTATTAAAGGTTTATTTGGCTTTATAAAGACTTTCCTGTTCAAACATTAGTGAAGAGGTTAGTTTAGCTCATTAAATCCGATTCGGTGAAGTTTCATACCATTGATGTGTTATATCACAGACTTTTAGGAGATTGCTTTTCCTCTGAAATATCAAACTTTCAATTTTTTTCTAAATTCTAATTTTAGAACGGTTTTTTTTTAATTTCTCACAGTTTTGCTTTGATTTTTGATGATCTTTTCGCTAAAAATTCACATCATAAAATTTGACTTCACCACTGAATTCCTGAATTCAAGCCAGCTGACAACGACCCATACTCAGCTCAGAAAGCAAAAATAACTTTCTAATTCATATTACTGTCCTGCTATATAAAGGACGCAACACCAAAAATGTTTTTCTATGAATCAGAGGTTAGCACTTTTCCCTTAAGGGGATATATCTTATACTTTTGCGCAAACATATTGGGAAGCGCGAATGTTCCGGACCACTCATCCCTACTCCACCAGGACCCTCATTCCCTCCACGAGTCGACCCGCCCCTCTAATGAAGGAGAGTTTCCCGTCCCATTTCAGAGTCAGAAGCTCCTCTCGATGAAGAAGAGTGGCTCCAAGTGTCCTATGGCGCAGTCGCCATAGGAACCTCAACGATATCCAAAAAAACGCCTATTGTTTGTATGAAAGTATGAAACTTCCTGGTATGAAAGGTCCCTGGTATGTAACATCCTGGTATGAAACGCGATGACGCTATTAAATCCTTGCGTAGCGCTAGCAACTGCAATCCACTCTATTTCTTTGAAGAACACTTGTTGCTAATTTCACTTTAAAACATTCTGTTTTAACCAGCATTAATAACAACTGCTATTGTTACGACCTTTAGATGCCTGAAGAAGAAGCCTTTGCAGTTCTAGTCAAAATCATGCAGGACTACAGGATGCGCGACATGTTCAAGCCCAGCATGGCCGAGCTGGGAGTCTGCATGTTCCAGCTGGAGAGCTTGGTGGCCGAACTGCTGCCCGATCTGAACCAACACTTTCAGTCGCAGAATTTCCACACTTCGATGTATGCCTCGAGCTGGTTTTTGACTCTCTTCACCACTGCTTTAAGCCTCCCGTTGGCCTGCAGAATCATGGACGTCTTCCTATCCGAAGGAATGGAGATTATTTTCAAAGTGGCTTTATCGATGCTCATTTTAGGAAAGGACGATCTAATGTCTCTGGATATGGAAGGAATGTTGAAGGTAATACGTAGACATTTGTATTTTGAACATCGTTTCTTTGCTTCATGTTTATGACATTATTTGATAACTAACTATGTAGGATTTGGTGTTGTATGAGACTAAAGGCATGTTTTGCTGTTAAAGTTGATTTTAATGCTGTGAATGCCTTTAAAACTGTCAGGGAACGAATAATATGGAGTTTTTAACTCATTTTTTACTGAAAGTGGACTAAAGGGGTTTTGATACAGTAAACTCATTTGTCCGATTAACGTCCAAGTTTCTATAATAATTGATTCATACAGCTTTTTTGGAGTGGCTGCTTTACACCGGTCCGAGAGTATTCCCATCCTCACAGTCTTATCGAGGAAACAAAGGATGGGAATACTCTCAGAGCGCTCTAGAGCCCTCACCCCAAAAAGATGATGATTTAGACTTAAAAGCGGTGATCACGCGATGATGATATTGCAAAATGAAATGATGAATATGAATGAATAACAGGGTAGGAGGATAAGCGGTGAACGACAATTAAACATAATACAATAAAAACTAAAATTGGTGGATATTGAGCCACCGGAGCAACTGTCTGGGTTTTGACTGGCACTGTTTTACCGATTTTACCAAGAGTCTTTCTTGACGAAGATAGCGATAAAGACCCTGTACCTCCACTGTTACACTAAACACTCCAGGTTTTTCGGAAACAAATAAACAAACATTTTGTTGTAGTATTTCCAAAAAGAACTGCCGGCCAAAGCTGAAGCGGACCCCGAAGGCTTGCTGCAAATGGCCTACAACATGAAGTACAACGCCAAGAAAATGAAGAAACTCGAAAAAGAATATCACGTGATTAAAAGCAAAGAGCAGGAAGAAATGACCGAACTCAAAGTATTATTTTGTTCAGAGTTCTTTGCAAGAGTCGATTTAAACGTGCCCTTTTTGTAGCGATTACGAACAGAAAACAAACAACTGCGCCACAGATGCGAAATGCTGGAGGAAGAGAGCAAGGCCCTGGCCGATCGGCTGGTACGAGGACAGGTCAGCAGGGCCGAGGAAGAAGAGACGACTTTTGTGGTGCAACGCGAACTGGAAGCTTTGAGATTCACCCACCTAGAGACGACGCACCAGCTGGCCTTGGCCAACGAAAAGATTCGCTCCCTGTCACTCATGATGGAGGAAAACGTTAGTTAACACGAAAAAAAAATCCAAGTTTGTGCCTAAAAAGTTAAACTTTATTTGCAGCATTCTTCACGCCAGTCCTCGATCGAAGAAATCACGCTGAAACAGGAGCAGCTACAACAGAGGGAAGAAATGATCGAGTGCTTGCAGGAGGAGCTGGTGAAAGTGAGGTTAAGGGAGGCGGAAAACGACGCCTTGATTCGAGACTTGCGGTCCAGAATACACGAACTCGAAGAGGTTTGTTTATTGTTAAATATTTGGGGGGCAATTCTTGGGATATGATGAGGAATAAATGTCTCTCTTTCAAACTTCTTTTTAGTTCCAGATGTTTCGATGCTATTTCGCATCTTCATCGGTTTTATATGTTTATTGTTAATTAATTAGGTCCAGTTTTGTGACTGACTAATTTTGCGTAGGATAAAAAAACTCTAAGAGAAACCACCCCAGATAACAGTGTGGCCCACTTGCAAGAAGAACTGATAGCGGTGAAGCTGCGTGAGGCCGAGGCCAATTTGTCCCTCAAAGATCTGAGACAAAGAGTGTCTGAGTTAAGTAATCAGTGGCAGCGACATCTGCAGGTACGTTTTCTACTTGGTAATTAATTCAGTGTAAATTGCATTGGAATGGTTAGGACCATAAGAACAAGCCAGAACCGGCGGCCTCGAGCGACCCACTGAGCACCCCGAAGAAGCTTTTGTTCGGCAATAGAAACAACGAAATACAGAAACTGGAGGAGGAGCTCATGACCACCCGGATCAGGGAGATGGAGACGCTCACGGAGGTCAAAGAACTGCGGTTGAAGGTGAGTCGTTTGATTGCCACTCAACACTTTTGTCTTGTAGTACCTGATGCGCTTCGACTCAGTGATTTTGTTGTGGATGATTCAAAAGTCAAAAAGTTTCTGGTTTTTCGATATTAAAAACCAGTCAGATATCGCAACCGTTGTGTAATAAAGCCTTAATGATGGCAGAGAAGAAATTAGATACGTTGGGAGTAGCATTAAAAAGGCTGTGTAATCGCTCTCGTTTTTCTTTGTAGTTCAATTATTTTGGTAATTAGTCTTGTTCTCTAAAGTGTTTTCCGGACTTTGAAGCCGTGGTCTAATGGAAGTTCGTCTGGGCAATGGGCGAAGTGATCGCCCATGTTTCCCGACGTTGACTGATTCGAATTTCGACTGTGGAGAGCTTCGTGGTATTTATTCCCCCGCCGTCGCTTGCAGTGGAGGGACTGGGGTGGGGGTAGTCCACTCTGCTTTTGGAAACGTAATTTCCTCCTTCCTATTGAAATTGTTGTCCTCTTCTTATTTCTTTGAGAATTCTAGTTTTTCAAACAGATAGATCTCTGAGGAAAAATCTGACCAAAACATCTACTAATGTCTAGACTTATTGTTCTCATAGCAAACTATTCAAGAGCTCTTAATTTGCTTCTACCATCATTTTTATTTTAATTTCTTGCAAGAATGGTGAATGCGTTCTCGATCAATATTTTTCTTGATAAATGTTTCTCTTTTTTCTTTGAAAATATTAGTTTTGTTAGACACACAATTGTTCACAATTGTTCCCATAGCAAAGCTATTCAAACAATTTCTTGAAAGAGTGGTGAATTCACCATTTTTCTTACTCGAGCAATGTTTTCCATTACGTTTTTCCACCACAATTATTATGCTAATTTCTTGAAAGAATGGTGAATGCGCAGGCTCTCCTTATCGATCAATATCTCTCTTGTTTTTTTGAAAAATATATTTTTTTAGACGGACACCGCACAGAGAAAAATCCTGATTGAATCGCCAACGATTGTTCCCATAGCAAATTTTTTGAAAAATGTAGTTTTTCAGACAGACGTAGCCCTGACGAGGAACTTGATCGAAGCGTCAACAAGTGTCTACGATTGATCTATTAAAACTATCCAAAAACTATTTTTTTTTCCAACACCATAATTGTAATTTAATTTCTTGGAAGAATGGTGAACGCGCTCGCCTTCTGTTCCAGCAACGTACTTCTTACTCTCTTATGTTCCTTTAATTTCTTTGTGTTATTTAAATGTAGATTTTAGAGTTATTTGGGTCTCTTGCACAAGAGGAGGATATTAGTTGGGGCGCTATTTCATTGGATTCTGTAACACATAATTTTTTAACAGTGAGACCCTTCACAATGAGAGTTATGGAATGTTTGTATTAAGGCCCACAGTTACAAGTTCAGTTTAAATTTTAGTTTTTTTTTAGTAGATCAAATCTGGAGTTTGAACTTGAAACTGAAACTTTACTGATAGTTGTAAAAGTCGTCCTAACCTGTACTAAAAAAAAATAGTTAAGAAAAAAGGAAAATTATGAATCCTAAACAATACCTATAAGTAAGTATTGTGTTTGGAAAATAGCCATAATTAATACAAGTTTTAATTAGCTGTTGTTGAATCCTTGCTGTGTTTAGGTAATGGAACTCGAGACCCAAGTTCAAGTGGGCACCAACCAACTGCGTCGCCAGGACGAGGAAATCAAGAAGCAACGCGAAGCCCTAGAAACGGCAGAGCTGAGAGACCGCCAAGCGGCTTCCAGGCTGCTCGAAGAGCAGAGACGCTACTCGGACCTCGAGAGCAAGATGCAGGACGAGCTGATGAAGGCGCGGATCAGCGACGCTGAGAAAACGCAGGCGGTCGCCGAGCTCACTCAGAAAATCAGCCAGCTAGAGCTAAAGGTAAGAAAACGAAAGAAGTTTTGTCTTGAAGATTAAATATATCTCAAGCTCCGCCTAGCTCCACCCCTTAGTTTTGAGAAACTCTCAGAGTAATTGGCATCTTTATATTCTTAATGAGAAAACAAAGGATGGGAATAGTCTCAGTTCACTCTAAAGCCGTTATTCCAATCATTGCGCATAAAGTTGTGCGCCCTGGCAAAAAATTCGACCTGGTCCACGGCAAAAGATTGACGCTCGTAGTATATAACTAGTAGGAATATGAGTGTGATGTCAGTGTCGCTTTCTTTTCTCTCATGTATGATGTAAAGATACATTTTTCATGGATACTTCTAATTACTCTTTGTCGTGTCAAAGTAGCCATGGACCTTCATAAACGATATTTGTGCATAATAATTTATTTTTTTCGTTGGCTTAAGGTAGTCATAAATTCTATAGGATAACCCTACAAGCATGGCGCTTTACTAAGCCTTGACAGTGCTTGACAGCACGATTGCCATGGTGACCGACCGTCTAGCCAATAGAAATTCATTTCCCGCCTTAAAGGCCTATCATGAGTTACAGGCTTGAGTTTATTTACTCTTGGAGCACTACATCAATGTATTGGTAATTTTAGCAGGGATATACGGGGTGTTCATTCGAAAAAGTTATCGAGAAGGCTACGAACTTTTGACAGAATGGATGACATAATCAAAGTAAATGTTTTGTTCCTCATTTTTTCTTTTCCCTTGTTCTTTTCAAATGAATATTGCGTAAATTTTAGCAGAAATATTCATAACTTTAAGAACTTAAAGACAGTCGCTTAACACCTTTATATGGTTCTATATCAAAATTCAGAATTTTAGCACTTACCGCCTTTGTTACTTCCACTCTGCATATAGTATTAAATCATCAGTTTATTTGGAATATTGGAGCGGAATATTGTTTTATGTCTCCATAACATTTCAGAGTCAAGAAATAGCTACCGAAGGCGAACTCCGAATCCACTCAGTGGATGACAGCGATCGAGTCCGGGAGTTGCAAGACAAAGTGGCAGATCTGCAGGCAGAAGTAAGTCTTAGTGTAGCTTTTAGTTGTACAAACTAACCAGCACATGGCTTTAATGCAAATCAATACACTAATTAAGGGTGTAAATAATTCGTTGTTAACGATCGCTAACTCACTCAAGCCTCTGAATTTATTTGATGTGAGTGTCCCTTTAGTTGGCTATTTTAGATGCTAATCAGCGTGGTGGTAGTGTGATTGTCAATGGAAACTGATCCTTTTAGTATAAGTTATGGTTTTTATTCTTTGAGGATAAGATTGACAAAAAGTTTTTCTCCTGTAAATAAGGGAGAAGAGAGTTTTTTTTTATCGAAATTGCACAAAAGACACTCGTTTCAATCTAAATTCGATGGCTTCTTTGAACAAATCCTTGACGCTTCTTAACAAGGCATTTATTTAGTTTCCAACGCCAATCACCAGTCCGGAAATTGAGCCTTGGAAATGGCTCGGTTAGGTCAGTAACCCGAACTTTGATTTTATGTAAATTAAGCCTTGTATGCTTCTTGCCGTTTTGTAGTTTTCTGTAGCATTGCAATTGAGCCTACTATAAACCATTCACTTTTATTGCCGTCAAGTAGGCGTTGGAAATCTGACTTTGACATTTTTATCGTATCTTCTCATCATGTGCGGAAAAGAGATACATATAACAAAAATGAAGGGTTCAAAGGTAACGAGATGCCAAAAATAAGTGAATATGGTATAGAATCGAAACCTCTTAAATCCACTGTTGGCCAAAAATGAGATGAAAAGCGCCATATTATTCTTTCCTTAATTCTGAACCGTTTAACACATAAGAATAGCATATTTTTTATACAAAGTAAATTAAATCTAACAAAGTAGTTAAACTGTGGAGAAGTAAGGAAAGAATAATATGGGCTTTTCGTCTCATTTTTGACCAAAAATGGATATAAGGGGTTTTGATTCTAGTAGACTCAATTATTACTTTTCAGCCTCAGAAGGCGCATGGGTAAATGTTGTTTTTTGTGAATATTATTGCAACAAATAGTTTTTTGGTAGTATATGAAGGTCTGCCTCGTACATACCCCATTTGGGAAGTTTAATGTTTGATTCGTGGTTTATTGTCTTTGTTTTCTTCGTTTATTCATCATATCTTAGCTATTCGTAAAAAAGTTGCATCTTAAAAGCCACAAACTTTGCATATATTTCTTTTTGCTTTTGTTTATGTCAAAAATTTATGTAAACGATGTTAAAGTAAAAGTATCAAGCAAATACTTTCGTGAAACTAGTAATAGTAAGTGTTGCATGTATTGTAAATTTGTTAGAAAACTTTTTAAGCTGAAGTCGAGTTTCAATTAATATCTAAATGAAATGTAGTGCGAGCATGGAAGACACTTTGCACCTAACAATATTCGTTAAATCACATTGTTAGATCCTGCGTTGGTAAATAAGTGAATAAGTCGGAATTAACACAACTCAATCATTATAAACGCAATACTCAATAATGCAGGTGCTTATAGTAAAACTAAAATCTACTCATAAAATGACTTAACACTTTTCAGTTAGAATCTTAAGATATCTTTGCTGAAATTCTTCAACTGATATATTCTGCATTCTTTGTCCAAGTTTCCAGAACACATAGAACGATGGCTAAACGTTTATCCCCTCGCCTCGCTCATTAACTAATTACCTGAATATGGCGAATGCGCGTTTTATTAGGGGATTCATAACAAGGTATAATTAGTTGTTGGCTTAAGGAAGCTCTCACTTTCGCTACTACTAAGCATTCTCTTGAAACACAGGGTAGAAATAATTATATTTGTAATAATGAAATGCTGAGAAAAACTCTCATTTCGTGCTTAAACAAGAGACCTAATCATCGTTTTTTCTACGTTTCTCTTTAATTTTTACATCATCTGATCTCTGACAAGGTCATCTCTCTTGTAGCATCCTTTTTTTCTTTTAAAACAAAGATGTAATGCTTTCTTATGTCACCGTTGGTGTCCTCGATTGGCCCGTTTGTCGATGACAAGGATAAAATATCGCAATTGTTGAAGATAAAAGAGATAGACTAAAACAATTGTGTCGTAGATATTTTGGCAACAAGTTTTATCGCCATGTTGGTGTCTACTAATAGAAGGTCTCTGCTTTAAACATACCCAGTGGTACGGGCTGCGATCTTTTTCGTGACATTGCGTACGTTCCGCCGACGGCAGCAGCTGAAGCGTTTAGTCAGCGAACCCTGAAATTGGCCAATCAGGTGCCGATTTTCAGCCTTCGCTGTCGAAACTTCTAAGCTGCTGCCGTCGGCGGAACGTACGCACTCTCCCACTTGAGAAACTTGACAGAGTGAAGGTTTTCAACAACTAACACAATCCTCTTGGGATCTACGTCGCACATCCACACCGAGTCGTCTCAGTACTTACTGGCATTTCAAAGAGTTCATTGTTTGACAAGCAAAACATATAGCAAGAAAAGAAATTGTTAAAGCAAGAGATATGGAGCATTTCGTAGCAGAAAGAAATGGAGAAGGATAATGCATGAAGATTTTTTCGTGAATTATTACTTCAAAAATACTCCTTGATAATTCCAGATTTCAGGCGGAAAAGACTCGGTAGGGAATGAAGTGGCTGTGTCCAGTATAACACGAGTTGAAGTTTGGTTTACGAGGTGGCTTGCATCCTCTGACTGCACAGCCTGCACTGCCCATATTGTCTAGATAACGCGGTTTATAACTAAACACTAGAAACTAAGGGCCGCTCGCATCAAGCAATTTTTAAGTACACTTAGTTAAGGCTTCCATCATTACCATGGTTACTCGTGCTAACAACTATGGCTTAAGGGCCCTTAACTTTAAGTTTACTTAAAATTTGCTTGGTGGAAATGGCCATTAATTACTATTATAGCTATTATTAGAAATTCCTCTAAACAGTAAGCACACTGAAACACTGCATAAACACAGTTTAAACTTAAACCAAATTCAAATTTAGAAAACAACAAAATAGCGTTGCACTTTGCAATTTGCATCTGGACGCCTATTCTATAGGAAAGAGTGAAAGTGAAAGTAGAGAATTTTGACAACCTTGATTGGTCAAAAAATTCTGTTGACGAATTCTATTGGCCAGCAATTCTCACTTTCACTCTTTCCTATAGAATAAGCGTCTTGATATTTGTATTGTAACAAACAGAACAGTAACCATGGCAACAGAAAGAAATTCGAGCGAAGTGACTTAGTGCGAGTTTGCATGAGCGCAACGAGCAAAACGGCGGAACGCGAATCTCAGTTGTGATTGGAGTTTGACTTGTCATTTTTTAAAATTGAATATTTGGCGGTAATCCGTCGCTATTGCGCCCAACTAATGCCGCGATTTTGACATTTTCGCATTTTTGCCCGTTGCGCTCATGCGAACTCGCTCTTATTTAGAATACAATTAGCGCTACTTTATATTTTCTTTCATTCCCCGCCATCATGTCTTCGCACCCACGAGGGAGATAGACCAATGTTCGCTCCGTCTAGAGATTTTTGACAAATTGTCAAACATGGTCTGCCATCTGGTGTATGACTTTTCTAACTAAAGTTGAGTTCGGTAATTACATCCCGAGCGCTCGGGATATCAGTGCATCTCACTCTAGCTTGTAAATATTTTGGGAGATGATATGGGTCCGGAGCGCTCGGATGGAGTTACCGAACTCGGCTTAAGACTTTAAAAAATGTCAAAAAACCGGCTTCAGACCCGCCATTTTTGATTTCACTCTATAGGTTTCGTGCACGTGACGTCACAATTTGAACCTGGGGGTATGACAACATAACCTCACCCATTTAAAATACATGTAAATTAATGACATCTTTGCATTTAATTAAATTTTTTTCAATTATCTTAAATCGAATGAAACTTAAATTTTGCTGGAGGCCTTCTAGAATCATCATTCTTGACAGTGAAGCAAAAAAGAATTACCTTTATGCCGAAATAAGTGGTAAGGAGAGCAATATTTTGTGGACTAGCCCTACCACCAAGTACCACCAACCTTTTTATGCCTCAAAACTACTTCAAATTCAGACAATGGAGCATGGAAATAGAAGTTTGGCGTTTCCAGTAGATTCTATTGCCATAAAAACTAGAAAGGAATGGATTGTTAAAAGGTATAATATGATTACTTGGCTAGAAGCTGGAATAAGATATTTATTTAAACATTTGTAGGTGTGAATTCTAAGTCATATATGCCCTGGACTTGAAAATCGTGCACCAAATCCAAATAAGTTAAGCACTTTTGTGTATGCAAGGAAATAATTATAAAAAAAATTTGATGGGTGTGATCAGGAATAGATAACACGAACTGTAACAGTTTGAAATACTCGAAACCTTTTTATGCCTCAAAACTACTTCAAATTTAGACAAAGTAGCATGGAAATAGATGTTTCCCAATAGATTTTAGTGCCATAAAAACTAGAAAGGAGTGGATTGTGAAAAGGTATAATGTGATTACTTGGCTGGAAGATGAAAAAAGACATTTAGACACTCGTAGATGTGTCTAAATACCAAATCCATATAAATGAAGCACTTTTATGTCTACGAGGACATAATTGTGGAAAAAATTTGGTGATTACTGTGGTCAGAAATAGATAACACTTGAACTGTGCGGTGATAAATTAAGGCAAAATAATTTTTAAGATGTATTTAGAATAAATTGTAAATGTTGCTCCACAATTTAATATAAAAACATTGTTACTTTAGAGGTTATAATTGTTTATTGAAGAATTTAAAACAAACCTGTCTGTTAATGGAACACATTTTATTATAACAAACACTTATTCAAAGATTTTCTTTAATACAATCTCACTGATACTAAGTAAATATGTTTAAGAATATATGCCACAAAGCCCTTTTGCTATCTTCTTTTTAATATATCTTTGTCCTTTTGTTGCGTTACATACTACTTATATTGAATGGCTTCTGTTTTCTTACTTGGCTACTTATTTGTCATTTCCATACTCTACAACAACAATAAAGCTATTAAGATATTAAAAACATAACTCCAGTTAAACAATTACAAAAAAAGAGTAAAAATAATATGATTGGAACTGTATGTTAAGCATCAATGAGGGTATAATTCTGTACTTAAGCATTTAGTAATATTGTATCCACCTTGGCCTTGGTTAAGTTAAGCACTATGAAGACAGGCATTGCAAAGTAGAAACCAACAAAATTCTGATTTCAGCATTTCTTATTCCCAAAATATTTGGAGTTGAAATAATGGGCTTCTTAAAAGTTGTTCCAATCACGCAGTGCTCAGATATCAATAGTGTGACTTGAAAGTACATTTTTAAACTGTACCTGAAGCAGATTAGGGTCTGTGCAGGCAGAATCTGCAAAGTTCCAATTTTATGTAATAATGTAATTCCTGTACAGTTATGAGGCAATGTTACCCAATAGCTCCGACCTGGATATGGGAAATGTACTGCTTAGAACAACTCACTTTTGTTTCAGGGTAAATATCTTAACAAATATTATAGAAAAACGGATTTATATGCATGAAGGCAGATTTTTTGTCGTCAATGTAATTTTTTGAGGTTGTTTTACCACCAAGTTCGATGACAGGTCACGTGCTGCACGAAACCTATTATTAGGTACTGTATGTGAAGAAGTCAGGTTACGTCACGTACGGCGGCCCCTCGTGTTTTCTCAAGAGTCAATTTTATAGATTTTTACTCTATTTGGCCAATCAATAAGAAACTTAGTTGAACTGAAGCATTGGGAATTGATGATAAGAGATTCCCCCGGCGTGTAAAGTTGCTAAAGTGCTCACCTGTGGACTGTGGCCCGTTTTCTTGGCACATTCGCCGTGAAACAAGCTGTTGGCCCTGCTGCAGTGTTAGATGGCCGTAATTCTCTCGAGCCGATAGATAGTAAACACTAAGCTACAACTGCACACCTGTTGGCTTCTTCACAAATCAAGGTCAGATAGTTGTAAGATTTTGTTTTGCCTATACATGGCGAACAGCAGCTAGGTTGGCCTTTGTCTCTAAACTTTTTGGGACCGAAACTCTCCCGATATAAATAAACTATCCGTAGCATAGGACCTATCACGGACCTATCACGTAGAATTCTTCTTATCACTCTGGTTTAATCGCATCCAGACGAGTTTTTTATACTCATTCAAGTGATCAACACTGACGGTTTTCACCAGGGAAGACTATATATTTTGCAGATATCGTTATACCTCGCTTTTAAATTGGACAAAGTTTCTAGAGTTAAGTTTTTTTTTTAATTAATTACAATTCATACGTAACGCTAAGGACTACTGGATATACGACAACCCTGTAGAAACAGAAATACAAATCACGACAACGTTAACGCGCGACAGATCACTTCGCCCATTGCCTCATCGCCTTTGATACAATCTGCTGCAGCTGTAGTCGAAACGTCAGGAAGAAATTCCATTGGACCACGGCTTCAAAGCCCGCGAAATACTTTAGATTGAACTTAATAGAGTTAGAAAATTATTGCTGGAACAGAAAAAATGGCGCATTTACCACTCTAGCAAGAAATATTTGGAAACAATTGCGGATTATTCTTTCCTCAGGGTCCTATCTAACACCAAATAAATTTTACAATTTTTTTCGACTAATAATGCATGAAAAATTATCATTAAATTTTCCATCGAAATAAGAAGCGGAACATAAAGTAAGAAACATTTTGCTAAAGCACGATAAATGGCGCATTCGCCATTATTTCAAGAAATAATTTTGTCGTAAAAAGAAATAGGGTTTTAGATAGTTTCACTGAGGAAACAATTTTGACATTTTCTGTGGTTTGCTTTTACCTCTTTCCGAGCCTCTATCCGTCTGAAAACATACATTAAAGGTGTCGAAAGAAATATAAAGAGGAATTAAAGAAAGGAACTGGAACAGAAAAAAAAGCAAAAAATACTTGGAAGCAATTGACGGTTTTTCTTTCCTTATCGACGAATGTTGGAAGGCAACATCCATCTCTTTAAAGAATTAAGCACTTTAATCATGTGATTTTTTTTCGCGTTTCATTATTCTTTTTACTTCGGTGCTAGAGAGCCACGCTCTGGGAATACCTGGGGACAAATATGACTCGATCAGCGGCTACAACATAGCTGAACATTTATCAGATGAAACATAAAGAACATGGTTGGGTTTCAGTTCTGTCATCAATTATTGGTTTACTGGTAGAATTGTTGGGACAAAATCCTGCTCACGGGCTATTCCTAATTCCTATAAACCCTAATCATAGACCCATTTTAACTACCATACTTTACAATTAAAAACCAAGCATGGTAGGTAACTTCCCACATTACTTAGCTTCTTTTTTTCTGTATAGCTTTGATGTCATGTTTGTACATATTTTGTTTCTCACTTGTTAATACTCCAATAACCAGAAAAATTTTAAATATGTGTTATTTAGGTAATTAGACTAGAACGTCGTTCGGTACCCAACGGTCCCGGCGCCGGCACCCGCCTCCAATCGGAACGGTCCTCATCGATTGACAGCACGGACGAGGACAGCAAATACGATTACCAGTTGACCATAGCACCAGTCTCCCCCACGGAACCACCCAAAACCTCTTTTGCAGAGCTGGGAGCGAAGGACGTCCCTAAGGACGCGAACATGAACAATAAATATAACGTATGACAACTATCCTTGTTGATATAGCGTTAAGCAATATTTGAAAAATGACATTTCCGTTAGGCCCGTTTGTACTAACTTGTGTTTCAGCTGAGTGTCGTGCAATTGGGCCTTAACGTTAGGTGCTTTTAGTAGCGCTTTTTTTAATGAGGTTTTATTCAGGAAATTTAGTTTTCCAGGATCAAAGCCAGATGCAATCATTAACTAACAGTGGCCAAACATAACGTAATATTATGTCACACAACTACTGTCTTTTTTTGCAAATGTAAATAAGTCGGGTTTAAGAATATGCAGGGTGCGTTAATGTTAGAAAAGTACTGGCTGTTTAATGGCATTTAATAGACAATGAAAGTAGTTAGTCTATGAGGGCAGTCCGCCCTTCATAGGAACGCGCTTATTGGGTTCCCATATAAACGCTTTTGTACTTAATGATGTCGGTATTCTCGTCTTGATAGTATTTTATTTATTTCAAAAACAAAATTTTATTTATGCACTCAATTATGACAGAAATGTTCTAGTGATAAACTAAGTATATTCGTGTTAGGAAAATAGATTTTTTATTATTATGTAATGTTAACTAATGGTAGTATTGATTTTTGGCTGTATCATTACTAGAGGTGATTGACATGACCGATTAGGTAATAGCCGTTTGTCTAAGCTACGGTTGGCTGCGTAGTTTAATGCCATTTTTTTTTAATTAGAGCACAACCACAGCCAAAAATAGTTCTCCTAAACCCAAAATTTCATATCCTAAAACATTCCTTAATAATAACAATTGTAACAATGATTTGTTGAACTATTACGAAACACTTTTAGTACATAATACCATTGATAATACTCAAAAAAAAAGAGATGCGTATAATATATTAATACCGCTGCACTCTATAAATGTAAAACATTGGTGTGGTTATAGTAGGAAATAATAATTTTACGTTAAATTTATTTCGTCCACCGTTTATTATTTATTATTGAGTCCTACAAATTTTATTATATATTTTAGTATTATCGTTGTTGGAGCTGATTGTATGCAAATTTTATTTTTTCTATTGTACCGTTCGGCATTTTCCCAAGTCTCACAGTATTTTTGTTTTTAATAGTGTAATTGTTGAACTATTTTTTACTGCTATTTTACTAAATTATTAATGTTTTCTATACAGGGTGATTCGAAATACCATGTGTTCAATAGAACCCGTCATCTAGCCAGCTATGAAATTTATTTGTTATTTTGAAGCATTTCGTGACTTACTCCTTGGTACTCCTTGGATATATTAACTGTTTCTTATGTCAAATGTCAAAATCCGTGGACATCGACGGATCCACTTTGAAATTAAATTCATCCTTTCTTTTCTCGATATGAATATAAGGATGAGAATAGTCTAGTGCTGGCACCTTAAATGACAGCTAATAAATAAGTGACAAATGTCAACAAGTGACAGTAACAATTAATAGATGACAGGTCAGGTTACAACGTGCCTTTATAACTCTCTTGTTTTCGTTTTATAATGAACATCCCGTACTATTGATCCAAATAGGTTCGCAAGGAATATCAGGAGATCGAAATATAGAACCTTTGCATAGCCGACTAGAGAGAATTTTTAAGTTTTTGGCCATCGAAAAGTTCGAACCATCTCATTTTCAATATTGACCATTGTGTACTGAACTTCGAATCACCCTGTATAATTTTTATTGTATTATTTTTTACCTAAATAAATTAATAATAAATTTTTTGTAAGCAGATAAACGGTGTATTTTTTAAACGCTACGTGTCATCAAGAATGAAGTGGGAGTAGAGAAGGAATTGTACTTTATTTTCACCAAAAGTGGATCTTTCTCAAGTAACTTAAGTTGTAGTTAAAACTTAAATGACTTAAAACTTTAAGTTTTAAAATACTCTACAAGGGTTCTTAAAGGTTAAAACATAAAACCTGGGATAAAACATTTTACTCTGGATAGACCCTTCAAGTATGGCTTAAAAAATTATTTACGAGTAGAAAACAAAAAGGACCTTCCACTTCTTCACTTTCCAATCATTAATTTCTCTTTTTTCTTCTTACTCAAATCATAGTAGTTTCTTCTTCTGTGTATTATAATCAGAAGTAATTAGAGGCAAAGATCAGAAGATTAGGGAGAAAGCGTTCCTTTCAATTTAATTTTTTTAATCTCGTTTTTGATGCGTCTCTTTCTTTTTTCAGTTTGGCTCATTCTTTGTCCCTTAGAAAAATTTAACTGTAGAGTAACCAGAAACAATTAGGTTAAAGGATCAGAGGACTAGTGAGGAAAAGTAACTATTAATTGCTGTCCACTTTCTTTCATTTCTTAATTTTTCTCAGGAATATAAAGTAAAAAGGATCTTCTACTTCCTCACTTTCCAAACATTAATTCCTCTTTTCTTCTGATTAAGGGTGACTTACAACTATCAGTAAAACTTCAGATTGAAGTTAAAACACCAGATATGACGTAGATAAGCGATTTTCAGAATATAACACACAAATACTCTTGAGACCAAACACATTAATAAAGGTATAATTTTTTGTAATTCATAGTTTCTAAAGCTTTATTTTTTAGATAGTTCTGAAGAAGGCAGCAGAGAAGTTGCCGAAACGTCAACTAGGTCGATTCGTCCGAGCCCTTTTTAGGGTAAATTGTTTTTTCGCAGTAATTTTACTGTTAGTAGTGCGAAATTCTTTCTCCAACAACGAACGAATCGGGCCCAAAAGTGTATGAGGCTTCACCCAAAAGTAAGTAGTAAAAAATGAACTTTCCGCCTCAAAGATTTAGGAGTTATCTATTATATCTTATATTAAACAATGCCTGCTATGACGTAGCACTCTGGTGTTTTAACTTCAATCTGAAGTTTTATTGATAGTTGTAAAAGTCACCCTAAATCGTAGTAGTTCCTTCTTCTGTGTATTATAACCAGAAGTAATTAAATGCAAAGATCACAGGTTAGTCTTTGATGCTTCTCTTTATTTTTTTATTTTGGCTGATTCTTTGCCCCGTAGAAAAATGTAACTGTTCAGAGTAACCACAAACAATTAGGTAAAAGGATCAGAGGATTAGTGAGGAAAAATAACTATTAATTGCTCTTCCACTTGCTTAAATTTCTTAATTTTTCTTAGGCATATAAAGCAAAATGGATCTTCCAGTTCCTCACTTTCCAAACACTAATTTTTCTTTTTTCTTCTGCCTAAATTATAGTAGTTCCTTCTTCGGTGTATTATAACCAGAAGTAATTAGATGCAAAGATCAGAGAGTTAGTGAGAAAGCGTTTCTTTCAATTTATTTTTTTTTAAACTAGTCTTTGGTGCTTCTCTTTCTTTTCTCATTTTAGCTCATTCTTTGTCTCATAGAAAAATTGAACTCTTTAGAGTAACCATAAATAATTAGGTTAAAAGATCAGAGAATTAGTGAGGAAAACTGGAGTATTCCCAACAAATTTTACTTGTGTTACAGGACTATTTCAAGTAAATATTTGTTTGTTTATTAGAGAATATTCCGAATTATCTAAGATTATTTTTAGTTGTGAGTGTAAATTTCTTAAAGTGTCTTCAGTCCTCAAGGCCTGTAGCCTAATTAGGTATGAAGCAGGATATTTCTACTTTGGCTTCCGATGTATGTTAAGTTTCTACCCCCCCCCCCTTCCCTTTCCCCCCGGGTGCACTACTAGTTTTAGGGTTAGTTGGAGGTAAGCAAATGATTAAAAATCTTACTTACTCTCCCGCGTTTTGGACAAAACCAGTCATGTCGCTTTCTGGTGCCAAAAGCCCACTCGTTCTAACAAAAATACATGTTTTCAACGTTGGTTGCTGTAGGTTTTAAGGGTCGAATTATTTATTTATTGTAACTTGTGACAATTACGATAGTGATGGGTGTAAACTTTGTAAAAATACGTTACTGTAATAATTTTTTTAAATGACAAATCTATAGCAAATTTTCTTGCGTGCTAATTGAACGTGCGAAAAGCTCATGGGAACTGCACTCTTGAGTCCACTTATTCATTAGTAACGACCTGCAACGCACACATAAAATATTTAAATTAAATCGTTGAAATAATATGTATATTTCAATTAGAAATCGTTTAAAATTGCCCAATGCCTCGTTGAAGATGTGGGTACAGTCCTAAGTAATATTGCTTCACATTTCACTTATAACTCAGTTTACCGAATTTTGCTCCTCTCCAATGCGGTGTTTAATGGAAAGGTCACTTGGTCATTATTGTTTTTCTGGTAAAAGTCTCCCATAAAATGTCTGATTAAAAACCCAATAAGTACATTTCTGAGAAGCAAGGTCAATGGTCTTTAAGATGCAACTTTTGGTTATAGATGAGCTGGTTTTTATTTTCGTGACGTCATTTTGGTCAGGGTATTGGTTCATGTGCTGCCCTGCTCTTACCTCACATTCCTTTATTAGTCACTGAAAATTTTCAATTAAATTATAATGCATGCAATTAATGGTGTTTAGCTTAGTGCAAAGCGTGCGACATTTAATTAATAATAATTATTACTTATTGATAGTTGATGAGGATTTGAAATTCCTATTACTTCGTTGATGGGTTTAGCAACCAGTGGCTTGAGAAACGTTATTATCAATCAGCCGGGATTACATATTTTTTAATTAAATTATTTCAAAAGAAGGAACTAAGTAGATATATTGCTTGTGTAGGCACACGTTCTTATTATCGCATTTCAATCGTCGTTTACAACAAATAGGAAAGAAAAACGCGCCCGCACACTCCCGCCTACAACAAATAATCCTCAACAAAACCGAATCGACTGGAGTAACAACAAATTACGGCTTTGTCATTACAAAATAACAAAACGGCTTGACACATATGGAGCTGTAACCTTCTAGGGAACGAGACAACTTTGAACTTATGCACTCTTAACTGTTACCTATACGAATCCTTAGGTGTGAAAAAATTACACATCGTGTGTAAAACTCCCATGTAAACAGTTAAAATTCCATTGTTGAACCAAATCTGCCTTGTTAACACACGAAATTTCGGCTTAAAATTAATTGTTCCTGGCCAAAAATGGGTTCGTCTTGGTGGGTACGCAAATTATTTGAATATAATGGGTGATTTACTAAACATTTATAGCTGTGTGACTACTAATTAGCCTAGTAGTAGATAGTGTCCAATGGGAAACGTTCTAATGCAAATTACAAGTCTAAATTCACGACTAAATCATCTTTACGTGAATGTTACCCGGACATAATGGGGCCTGATTTGTTCCTAACATGCATGCACAATCATTGGGATAACTTAGTCAATCTAAGTTGCATCACATAATTTCAGACTTGCAGGGCCATGTAAAAGGAAAATGCGTCTTTTATGATACCGTAAAAATGGAGAACTAATTTGCCGCGTAATAATTATTGTTTAAGCTAATCAAAAGTATCCTTGGAGAGTAACAGGATATGTCATAAAAAGGTGGATGTGTCATTGGGAAAATTGAATTAAGTTTTAATAACGAAATGTTTCAATTAAAACATCAAACATAAGCAATTTTTTGATTACATCCGAAAGGCATGAAAAGCTCTTTAACAATGATTCCAAAATCAAAATATTTGTGGTGGGTTGTAATTTATAACCTCAGCCTGACCCACATAGAATTGACGGCAGAATTAATAATTACCCGAGGTAGTAATAAACCGAGAAGTAACGTAGTAATAATGCGATTAAAATTTATGTCTTAGAAATCCGAGGCACATGATTTTAGAAATGACTAAAAAGTAACAAATAAGTAATAGATTTGCCGAGTACTAATCTTATTAATTTATTACCACCTCAAAGCCGTTATTATCTTTCAACAAAAAGCTTTCTGACAATCATTGCAAAAACCACAAACCAAGATTTGTAGTAGGCTGTACTTTATTACTTCAGCCCGACCTACATAGGATTGACGATAGAATTACGCGTGGCGGTAATAAACCAAGAAGTAACGTAGTAATAATGCAGTTAAAATGTATGCCTTAGAAAGCCGAGGCACATGACAACGTATTTTAGAAATGACTAAAAAGTAATAAATAAGTAATAGATTTGCGGAATACTAAGTTGATAAATTATTAATTTATTATTACCTCAAAGCCGTTATTGTCTGTAAACAAAAAGCTTTCTGACAATCACTGCAAAAACCACAAACCAAGATTTGAGGTAGGTTGTACTTTATAACATCGATCAGCCTGATCCACATAGAATTGACGGTAGAATTAATAATTATCCGAGGTAGTAATAAACCGAGAAGTAACGGAGTAATAATGCGGTTAAAATTTATGTCTTAAAATTCCGATTCACATGGTAATGTATTTTAGAAATGACTAAAAAGTAATAAATAAGTAATAGATTTGCGGAGTACTAAATTGATAAATTATTAATTTATTACTACCTCAAAGCCTTTTTTATCTGTAAAGATCAAGCTTTCTGATAATCATTGCAAAAACCATAAACCAAGATTGAAGTTGACCCACATAGAATTGACGGCCGAATTAATAATTACCCGAGGTAATAATAAACCGAGAAGTAACGTAGTAATAATGTGGTAAAAATGTATGTCTTAGAAACCCGAAGCACATGATAATGTATTTTAGAAATGACTAAAAAGTTGTAAATAAGTAATAGATTTGCGGAGTACTAAGTTGATAAATTATTAATTTATTACTACCTCAAAGCCGTTATTATCTGTAAACAAAAAGCTTTCTGACAATCATTGCAAAAACCACAAACCAAGATTTGTGGTAGATTGTACTTTATATAACATCGATCAGCCTGATCCACATAGCATTGATGGCAGAATTAATAATTACCCGAGGTAGTAATAAACCAAAAGGTAACGTAATCAAAATTTATGCCTTTTTATCTTAGAAATCTGGGGCACTTGATAATGTACTTTAGAAATGACTAAAAAGTAATAAATAAGTAATATATTTGCTGAGTACTAAATTGATATACTATTAATTTATTACTACTTCAAAGCCATCATTGTCTGACAACAAAGATTTCTTTCACAATATCATTCCAAAAGCCACAAATCAAGATTTATAGTAGATTTTACTTTATAACCGCCACATGACCCACATAAAATTGACGGCTCAACTAATAATTAACTTGACTAATAAACCTAGAAGTAATATAGTAAGATAACGGTTAAAATTTATACTATGAATCTTAAAAAAACCTGGAAAGTAACCAACAATAAATAATAAATTTTCGGAGTACGAAATTTATATATTACTACCTAAAATTTGGCCTTATCTGACAACAAAGAGTTCTTTGACAATCATTTCAAAAGTCATAAATCAAGATTTATAGTGTGCTGTACTTTGATAACCCCCGTCTGACACACATAGAAGTGAAGGCTAAATAATAATTACTCAGGCTCTTAATAAACTAAGTGAAGGTAGTAACCGTAGCACCGTAAGAAATGAAGTAACGTAGTAATAAAAAAATTATTACATACCTCATACACAATTTATTACTACCTTAAATCCTTAAAAACGACACGGACAGTTATACATCAATAACCGCGATACAAATGTGATAACAACGTGTTACTTCTACAAGGTCTCTCAACAGTGTATAAATGCAAAATCTTATTTAGTGTTAGATTTATAGAAATTGGGAAATGTTGCAGGAGAATCAAGTATCGGGAAAAACTAGATTGATCTGGTAACTCAGTGATTGGCTCGTTACCAAGGAAACCGATAAGCGGCACAAATTACCCATTCACTTATTTTTGTCTTTTGAAACCTTCATTTTTTTTATAGCCTTCTTCTTTTAGCACATGTTGAGAAGATACGATAAAAATGTCAGTCAGTTTTCCAATGCCTACTTGAAGATAATAATAAGTGAATGGCTTATAAAACAATTTTATTCTTTGAAGGAACTTCTACGAAAATGAGAGCATTTCACCTTCCACCTCTGTACTCATCACTAATGTAAATTGGGTCATAAAATACGAGAAAGAATGGGAGCAAAAGGTCTGAAGAAAAAGTTAATCGGTTTATGTAATAAAATATCTTATCGACAAATGAATAAAACCGAGTGGTTGTTGTAACTTTAAGTCACGATTTGCTATAGTTTGAGCACTTTTTAAATGTTTTTATTCAAATGATCGCGCATCCTTTCAAAGCTTAAGTAACTATTCAGAAGTCGCTACCGAAGAGAAGATATGCGTCAGGCTTCCAACGCAAGATTTATTAGTATTGTGAGATGAGATGATCTACTAAGAAAACCGCTTTTAATTACTTATTTGTTAAATTTATCCCTGCGATTTTTTTATTATCGTTAATCGAACCCCATAGAAGGCGGTGTTCTCGATCGATATTATTTACTTTGATGAAACTCCTTCGTAAGAGCAATTAATATTAATTGCAGACCTGGCACGTGTCTTCAATGCTTCAATAAACCATTAGCAATCGCGTTAATGACTGACATTTCGACTTAAACGCACACCGCACTTATGCGCTCGATATGGGAACACCAATGCCGACGAGGATGCGAAGCTTCTCACGCACTAAAAGCGTCCACGCTATGCCTTAGTTTTGTCATAATGGGCGGCTATTTTTTCCCATGTTTAAGCCATCCTTAAACTTTATCGATATGGAGAAAGAAAACATATGGCTGAAGACGAGATTTTTTGCAAGGTTTAATTTGGAAAATTGGAGCTGGTACCAAGAAAATGGTTTAAAACTATTTATTACTTCAAAGCACCAGCTGCAACTATTGTTGGTTGAAAAGCACCTCACAGATTACTTCTAAAACGCTCAGTATGCTGTTTAAGCAAGTTTTCACACGCAGCGCCACCTCTGGGAGCGCTACGACAACTTGCAACAGCGTGTCAATATACCAACTTCCCACTGTAAAAAAAAAGTCTTGAAGTTGCTTCCAAGACAACTCTGTTGGAGCAAAATTTGCTATCTGAGTCTTTCTATTTTCTGAAGTTATTTCTGAGATTTCAACAAATAGAACTTTGTTTTTTAAGTTAGTGAAAATTAGATTATTGGCTCTTTCTGAGTTCTAAAGTTACTTTCTGAGCACTTTTGGTTTAATAAGTTACTGTCTGATTTTGTTAAGCCTAAATGTTGTCTGAGTTTTCTGCTTATTATATGTAGTTACTTTCTGAGCTCCGACTTTAATTTTTGTATTATGTAAAGTGTTCTGAGATTTTAACATATAATTTTTTTTTATAAGTGTGTGAAAATTTATTCTTGACTTTCTGACTTCTGTATTTACTTCCTGAGTACTGTGAATTTAAAAACTTACTTCCTGACTTTGTTGAGCCTAAATATAGTTGAGACAATATAGTCTGAATTTTCTACTTTTTTTAAAATAGTTGCTTTCTGAGGTCTGACCTCACGTTTTTAGCATGTCATAAGTGAATGGTAATTCGCTTCTTGATACTCTCAGAGTTCTAAAAAGACTTTCTGAGTACTCTAGTTTGAAAAATTACTAAAAAACTGCCTGACTTTGTTGAGGCTAATATAGTTATTGTTCAACTTTTTTGCCTTTATATGTATATAGTTACTTTCTGAGCTCTGATTTAAAAAAATTGAGCGATATAATCTAACCTGGAATTTCAATACACAAAACCCTGTTATAAGTTGTTAGTGGGAATTTGATTATTGACATTTTCTGAGTTCTAAAGTTACTTTCTGAGTGACTTTGTTGAGTCTAAATCTAGTTGAAATTTTCCACTTCACGTTCGCACGTTAATTTCCAGTAAATTGCCTAAGTAGTTGCTATCGTTTCTTTTTGAATTTTGTTAACTTCTGAGCTTTCATACTATGTTTTTGTAGAGTTACTTTCTGAGTTCTGAGGTTACTGTTTGAGTAATCTGGGTTTAAAAAGTTACTGTCTGATTTTGTTAAGCCTAAATATAGTTGAAACAATATTATCTCAATTTTCTGCTTTTTATATGTATTGTTACTTTCTGAGCTCTGATCTTACTTTTTGAGCAATTTAAGGTTTTCTAAGATTTTAACATATAAAACTCTGTTATAAGTGGGTGAGAATTTATCTCTTGACACTTTTTGAGTTCTAATTCATATTGTCTGAATTTTTTTGGTTATTATATATAGTTACTTTCTGAGCTCTCACTTTAATTTTTTAACTATGTAAAGTTTTCTGAGATTTTAACATATAAAATATTGTTATAAGTGTGTGAAAATTTGATTATTGACACTTTCTGAGTTCTATATTTACTTTATGAGTTTCTTCGTTTAAAAACTTACTGTCTGACTTTGTTGAGCCTAAATATAGTTGAGACTGTCTGAATTTTCTGCTTTTTTTGAAATAGTTACTTTCTGAGGTCTGACCTTATTTTTTTAGCGATATATATAGGTTTCTGAGGTGTTAACATATAGAAGTCTATTATAAGCGAATGGTAATTGGATTCTTAAAACTTTCAGAGTTCAAGTCACTTTCTGAAACTCGAGAGTTCCGAGACTACTTTTTGAAGTCTTTGCTCTTACTACCTAATTTAGAATTTACAGTCTGAGCGTCAGGATATCACTTTACCTCTTGTTAAACCTTTTTTCTATCACCTTCAATTAGTGACGTTTATTAATGATGAAGTAACTTTATTTACCTTAAAGTTATTTTCTGAGCATTCTAGGCTAAAACCTTATTTTTGAAGTTTGTTAAAGTTATTCTCAAGTCCAAAGTTGTCAAAATTGTCCATGCAATGGCGAGACATTTTAGTTTTCTGAGCATATTTTGCAACTCAAATTTCCGTTTGGGAAAGCTTTGAGAGTTCTGATGTTACTTTTTGAGTACACTGAGACTAAAAGTTACTTTCTGAGTCCTAAACTTTCCTGTTTAGTGTCTTGTGTTTAACACATATTTCAGTAGTTACTTTCTCAGTTTACTGAAAGTAAATTAAAGTTCAAAACTACAAAGGTTGTGAAGTAACTTTCTGAGTTCTAGAGTTACTTCCTGAGTGCTTTCCGCTTAAGTCTTTATTTAGCACTTTTCCCTGCGTTTACTGCAGTTAGTCTGTAAACTGATTTTTTTTTGCGAATGAAAGTCTTTTGGTTAACCCATAATCCTCAAGGGTTTTGAGGATATTTAATAATGCAAATTTCCTTTTGAGAAAGCCCACCGAATTTAGGTTAATTTCTGAGTTCACGAACTGTAGGACATAGGCCACAGAAAGCTGGTGTCTGTGTTTTTTGAGCTTTATGGTGCTTCGTAATTAGCTTTTCTGTTGCAGAAGTTACTTTTTTAGAAGACTTATTTAGTAGTTATTTGCTCTCAATGACGAGATCTTTTGGTTGACTTTTGACTTTTGACAATGCGCACGAGTATTTTACAAATGCAGTTTTGGTTTGGAAAAGCTTTTAAAGTTCTTAAGTTACAAGTTACTGTCTGAGGTTTTGAGCTTTACAATTTTTTTGCCGATAAAGTAACTTTCTGAGTGCTTTTCTTAAGTCTTTATTTAGTACTTTTCCTGAGTTCACTGAAGTTAGTTCGATGTCTAAAATCAACTTTTCATTGATAAACTCACTTTCTTCGTTGTAAAGTTAAAGTTAGTTGCTTAAAGTTAAAGTTTTCTGCTTAAGCCCCTGTCAGTAGTTTACCTAAGTTACTCTCAAATCCAAATTAGCAAAAAAAATCTTATTTATCGTTGCAAAAAAGGACAAATAACACAAAAACAACGGCACTTTAAAATATTGTTTACAACTTTACGAATACCATTTCCTCTTTCAAACCGGCATTGATAATGAGCAAACACGTTAAATCCCCAAAAAAAAAACCTGAAGACATTGATATAAATGTGATTGACTTTAATGACCACCTGGACGTGATTCTTTGTCGCCCATCGGCGTCTAGTGACAACAAAGGCCAGTAAATCATAACAGTGTGCCAACACAGTACATTAGTTGCGTAACCATGAGCAATCCACTGAAGGACCATCTATCTGAACGACTATATAATTAGCTATAAATGTCTCTTGTCCAGTGCGTAGAAATAAGATGGTGACAATATTAGTCTGGGTAGGTAGGCAATAAGAATTCAAATAAAAATTTTATTTGCTCTTTTATAAGGCGTTCGAAAATAATTATGCTCAACTACCCATCGGGTAATTGGAGAGAAACGAGAGCATGCTGTGACGTCTATGGGAAGATCATCCGAGTTCGATTTGATGATGCGAAGATATTACGCTTTTCTCTTAAAACAGTAATTGCCTAGAAGGTGCTAAACTGTACCAACATCGATAATGCGCTGTTATTACACTTTATTGATTGCCTTTGTTAATGGTCATGATCTGCATATTATCTCTTAGGCAAGACAGGTGATCTCATTTTTTCTTTTTCTTTCATCATCAGGCAATATTTCATGAGAATCATCGAACCAAAGTGATACAGTTTTACATTATTTCCTTATGGCCTCCTCAAGGTTTACGTCTCAATAATGTATAGCTGAAGAGATTTAATGGACATGAAAAGTGATATTGATATGCTCGTTCTTTTTTCTATGATGAGCAATCCTAGTTTGGTCACAAGGACAATGGCCATTGATTTACTATAAAAATAAAAGCAATTATCTGGCCCCCTCGATACCACTCGAAACTGATCATCCAAAAGGAAGACACACCTTACAAAATCGCAGGTATTTCATCTTAATTGAATTGCACACGATCAGTCTAGGAAAACAGGTTAAAAATTGCGAAACGATTTTGATGACACGTAAAATAAATAGTGGCTGACTGAATATAGGCCATTACTAGTGCATAATAATTTTGCCTGAAATTTCCTAATCAAGACGACTACCTAGGCAAGTTGACATCATGTACCACCGACTTTGCCATCGTAAATTCTCTCGTTGAACAGCCGATTTTTATGCACGCGAGCAAAATCTAGATGCGCCTTAATTGTCTCGTGTATGAAAGATTAATTAGATTTAAATAAGGCCTAATTAATAGGTCGGTGCTTGCGAACCATTGCAAAACGGTTTTGCATCTTTGAATATTACGCGTTTTAAGGTCAATTTGAATAACAAAACAGCGAGAACGGTGCTGCAGTAATAATAACGGAAAATATTTTTACTTTTGGGTGCAACTACTTCTAGGAGACATTCTTTATTGATTCGCTAAGAGGAAGATATTCGACACAGTCAGAACCAGACCGCTGATGAACACTTGCGTATTTTTTAAACAGTGACTAGAAGCAAGATTAGAGAATCTGAATTTGGTTTAAAACTCATTTGAGCTGTTTTTGGAAGTAATAAAGTGCAGCAATGTATAAGATACAAGTAATAAATTACACAAAATTTATTACTTGAAATCAATAAAGTTTACAAAATTTATTACTTACAAGCAATACATTATATAAAATTTATTACTTAATTCAGGTAGATTTCTAATTTAAAACAATTCTTTTAGCCACTTTGTGACTTGAAACTCTAATTTTTTTCAATAAAATTTAAAGATCATGCTTACGATGATTTATTACTTACCCTAATCAGAGATATTAAATAAGTAATAAGTTTTGTAAACTATTCAAAGAGTAAAAGCCCAAAAGTTATAATCATTTTGCATGTGCCAAGATTTTATTACTTTAGTAAGTAGACAGTTCTTGTAGGTAATCAATTTTACAAATTTACGATCATTAATTATCTAGCTACTTTAGGAAAAACTTAAAAACCAGTTGAAAGAGTATTTTTATGATGAATTTAACTCCATCTGAAACTTTAAACCATTATTTGAAACTTGAAGCCCATAATTTATTACTTATATTGTTAAAACGGCACAAAGTTATTATAGTACCATTTACCTAAGTAACAAATTACAAGAAGCAAAAAATGCCGAAAAAAAAAAGAGTATGTTACAGTTTAATCAATGTTTCGGTCGCTTTTTTTTTCGAATTTTATTGTTTTTGTACAGAACATACATCTATAGAACTTTGGTAAGTAATAAATTCTATGAAATCGTACTTAAGGTTATTACTTATTTAACATTTATTGCTTATTTTAAGCCAAAGGATTACCTATCAGGAAAATACCAAATTTGCTTAATTTTAATCACTTTAATTATTTAGACAAGAAACAATTTATTACTTATCTTACTATACGTTTTACATCATTTATTACTTATTTTTAACAACTGTTACTAGCACATATTTAAATACATACATCATATGCTTCATCATCAAACCTCGAAGATTATATTCTTTATAAACTCGCCGAGTAGAGAATGAGCTTTATTACTCATTTTGACCAAAGTTCAGATTACTAACCACCTTTTAAATTTTTTCCCTTTTATTTTGAATTGAAAGTAATTTCATTTATTTGAAAGTAATGAATTTTGAATGTAATAAATTATGCATACTTGTGTAAAAAATTATTACTTATTAGCATACGTATCTTCTACATTTGTTTAATTAAAATATCAATGATTTATTATTTAGCTTAGTAAAATATATCGTTTCGCAAGTAATATATTGTATAAACTTGACATAATGGAAATAGTCTACTATTATGCAATATATTACTTACTTTACTGATATTTATTACTTATCTTATTTAACATAAATATTTGATTTATTAAGTGATTTAGAATCAAAGTCCCAACATTTTTTGGATTAAATAGTTTAATGAACCTGGAATATTGCCATAGATGTGAGACTAAAGACCATATTTATAGTTCTTGTTTATTACTGCAAGATTATTGCAAGTAATAAATCGTAGTCATTTTTAAATTAGAGAAATTATATCGTTTATTACTTCTTATTACTATTTATTAGCGTACGCATGTTCAAACTTTTTAACTTTAATTTACTTTAAATATTTAAATATCAATTAATTAATTTTCAACTAAGAAATATATTTATAATTTAATACTTCTCTTTGCAATGCAATTGCAAAGCATTGCATGCAAGGAGTATAAAGTATAAAGTTGGCAGAATTGAGAGAATTGTTTTATGTGAAATTTATTACTTATTTTTTAGAAATTTATTACTAATTTTATTAAACGAAAATTGTGATTTATTAGATATTTTAGAGTCCCAAATATGGCACCATTTTTTCAGATCTTAATTAATTTTTATTTCGGATTAAAAAACTCTTAGAGCGCGTGGTTACTTCAACAATTGCAAGTAATAAATTGTGCAAATTGGTAAATCATACGTTTATGGGAAGTAACAGATTCTATAAACTTGACAAAGATCTAGGAGAGAATCTATGTAATATATAATATGTTTTCCAGCAATTAATTATTTAACTTGTTAAACAAAATATAACGATTTTTCACCTATTTATGGCAAAGTGCCAAAGATGCCAGCATTTTTTAGATTTAAATAATTTAAAATGATTAATGGTGAATTAAAATAGCATTTATACTGTGACAGATGTTTCTAATAATTTTTGCTTACTACAATCACAAATTTACAATAAGCAGTAATTTTACTTCAAGTAATAAATTGTCGTAATTAGTAAAGCATATGTTTGTTTCAAGTAATATATATTCTATCAACTTAACAAATTGGAGAAATACTACTCACATGCAATGCAATACTCATTTCCAGCAATGTATTACTTATTTTATTAAACAGAAGTTCGATTTATTACTTATTTGAGACAAAGTTCCAAAGCTGCCAGCATTTTTCCGGATTTAAATAGTTTAACGAACTTTGAATATTAGGACTATGACAGATGTGAAATTAGAGTAACCTAGACCTAACCTAGTAAAGTTAAATCAAGTAATAAAACGTCGATCTATTAAACCACACCTTTGTTGTAAGTAACTTATTCTTTAAATTTAAAAAAATGGTGATAAACTACTTAAATGCAATATAATACTTACTTTCCAGCGATTTATTACTTATTAAATAGAAAAGTGCAATTTATTATTACTTAAGACAAAGCTCCAAAACTGTCAGCATTTTTTCGGATTTAAATGGTAAAATAAATTTTGAGAATTTAAACTGTGCCAGGTGTGAGATTAGAGAAGGTCTCTATTTTTTTGTTCAATGCTTTGTGCCGTAAGTTATAGTAAGTAAGTAATAAATTATGGAAATTGGTAAATTATACATTTGTTACAACTAATATATTCTATAAACTTGACTTAATGTAGAAAGCCTACTAATAGGAAATATATTACTTACTTTACAGTGATTTATTACTTATCGGTTTAATTTTGTTTCGCCTTAAGATTGAAAGTTACCAGATTTTTTTGGACTTAAACCGTTTAATGGACTTTGAATATTTAAACTGAATTAGCCTGTGACAGATGCGAGATTAGAGTGCTTAGAGTTTTTGCTAATTACAGCGAGCAACAGGGTAACTTCAAGTAATAAAGTATGCGAATTAAAAAGCCGTACGTTTGCTGCATGCAATATATTTTATAAATTTGAGAAAATGGTGAGAATCAAGTCACATTAATATATTGCTTATTTGACAGCAATTTATTACTTATCTTATTAATAATCGCAAAGTTGCCGAACTTTTTTGATTGAAATAGTTTAATGAAATTGAATACATAGGTAGTGACATGTGCCATATTAAAGAACGTGCCTATAATAATTTTTGGTTACTACAGAAGTAGTAAGGTTACTTTAAGCAATAAATTGTTGAATTAGTAAACGATACGTTTGTTGAAAGTAATATACTCTATAATATTAAGAAAATAAAGACAAACTGTTTGCTCGCAATCTAACACTTATTTTTCAACAATTTAATACTCATTTTCCAGCAATTTATTACTTATCAAACAGAAAATGTCGCGTTATTATCCATTTGAGAAAATTTTCCAAATCTGACAGCTTTTTTTGCATTAAAATGGTCTAAAGAACTTTGTATATATAAACTGTGACAGATGAGAGATTGTCAGTTGTCAGAGAGCAGTAGGGTTACTTTAAGTAATACATTTTTAAATTATTAAACCATTATTTTGTTACAAGTAATATATTCTATAAACTTGACAAAATGGCGACAGTCTTGTCACATGCAACCAAAGCTGCCAACCTTTGTTGAGTTTAACTATTTAGATAGTTACTTGGCGAACGTGATAGTTCTTACTTATTGCAGCAATCCATAAAGTTATTGCAAGTAATAAATTGAGAAATTTGTGAACCACACGTTTGTTAGAAGTAATATATTCTGTAAATTTGACACTAAAGAAATTCTGCCCATATTTAATATATTACTTATTTTTCAGCAATTTATTGCTTATTTTATTAAAACGAAAATTTTCATTTATTACTTTTTTTGTTTGTTGCCACAATTTTTTGGGATTTTTTATTTTTTTTTATTTCAATTAACTTTGATTAGTTACATAATTATTTAAACTTGGCATTAGTAATTATATCTATAATTGATTACTCATCTTTGTAAAACAAGTGTTGCAAGTAATACATTCTTTAAACTTGATATAATGGAAAAAATTACTTATATGCAATATATTGCTTATTAGAAGTAATTTGTTACTTATCTTATTAGTCAGAAAACTTTGATTTATTACTTATTTCAGACCCAAAGTCCCAAAGTTTTGCTGATTTAAACGGTTTAATAAACTTTAAGTATTTAAACACTGATTAGTGCGCTAGAGAACATGATAAGTACGATAAATAAATTCCCTAAGTTATCTCATAATCAATTTTCAATGCCTTATATTTTGCCTTATTAAAGATTACGAATTAAAGAAGCTGCCTAGCGGTCTTTCCAATTAGCAGGCTTATTTCTTTTGCTGTTAATATTGCCAAATAATCAACAATAGGTGCATACATCAACCGAGATCACTTCATTAAGACGTCGTGTCGTAGTCCTCAACCAAAAAGTAGACTTTTTAGAAATAATTAATCCGTGGAAATTTAGAACGCACTTCCTAGCCATTGTTAAGTTCATTTAACGCCGATTAACTCTTCAGATTTTTCAAATTCAATACACTGTTAATAAAAAGTTTCTTAACATGTTTAGTAGTAGTAGTGTTGGTTTGGTACACAATAGAGTCTGACCTGATTTTATGATTACAGATTTAGATTTTTGTTGTAAAGCTCCTAATTATTTGACATTTTTGATTTCAGCAGTTGATGTTATGTAATGTATGAGTACTTAGTGTAAAATATCGAATAATAACCCAAAATGAGCGGCTATTAAACAGCACTTTTATAGTCATCAACACTCCTGTCGGAAAGCTCATTAGTATTTAATACATGTGTAAGTTATTGCCCACTTTGACCAAACAGGTATCATCCTTTAGCATCTAAATTTCATTTAATAGCCCGCAAGTGTAGACAATTTCCTTTATCGTAAGTGGGATCTTGAGTGCCCTTTGAAATTGCTGCAATTTATCCTTCAATTTATGAACCATATTTCCTGAAAAATTATTGTTATTTGCATACGAGGATTCGGCTCTTTGATGTCTTCTTTTAGTCAAGACATTTTAATGTGAAATGCTTTAAGAAGGAAACTGTGCATAAATACTTAAACAATAGCCACAGTGAGATATCCTGCAGTATCTTTCCTCGTCTCGATGCATATCAATGCAATATTTATGCATCGCCTACAGGGGAAGTTGTATCCTTGAAACGAACAAGAATTGTCAAAATCTCGTCCCATTGTTCGCGTCCATTTAAACTGAGGCAATTAATTTTCTTTAAACAATTAGTTAAGGTATGACACAACAAGAAAACGAGACAAAAATACACTATTTTCCATAAATTAAGCCACAGTGTGGGACAGAGGATCGTTATTATTGTGGGAGTGCTTTGTTGACTATGATACTATTACACGCAATGAATGGGCTCTCACATATGGTCCGGCTGTCGTCAATATGGTAAAACCAACATCGATGATCCGTCTGTCTGTGACTCAAAAATCAATCTAAATCGTAGGTGGTCGCATTCTTCTTCAAAACGAGCAATTTCTCAATGGATCCTCGTACCTATGGGTTTTGACAAACCGGAGAAGCGAATTTATTTACGTGTGTAAACAATGGGCAATAAAGATAAGCAAATTTCGGAAGCTGGTATAATTTCATTTCGACACTCTGACTGCTTTTCTTGTCGACCGTAAAGAGTTGGTTAACTTGGTGCAATCCTGCTTAATTAGATAAATGAAATTGTTGAAAAGAGGACCGGAGCAGGGAACGTGCTTCTAAATCCCAAACCCATATTTACAGATTTGCTCGTAGGTGGTTGATTTATCTGCAAATAAGTTGAAACAAATAACGTTTTTGGGAAAAAATGCAAATTCATGGTTATGCAGTCATGCCTCGAATCAGTAAACCTTCAAATAAAAGTGGTAATTTTGGCTTATTGAAATATTTCATTGCATCGTCCCGGTTATCTGCAAGTGTGGCCTACGTACGTACGTGCAATATTTAGTGTTTATTGCCCATCTCGTTACGTGCTCAACAAGGCCGAAGTGATAATTGCTGTCGGCGCAAATAAGTTACAACGTTGGTTTCAGCTATTCAGTAAAAGTCCCATTTGCGCAAAGAAAGCCCCAAAAAGGGATTTTTTTATGAAATTCTACACAATCGGTTTGAAGGATAAAGCAATGTTTAAGCGGTCTTAAATGGGTGACGTAAGAGGGTCATCATGAGTAGTCTTACTTTCTGTTTTTAACAATCAGTTAAGGAAAATATATCAATAACACTTATCTTGCTTAATTGCATGGATAGCAAATCAGTTCGCCCTGATAGTGCCTTCTAAACGTTAACCTGGAAAAATATTGTACACGGAGCTCAATGTTTATTGGACTCCATTTACATACAAACACGGAGCTGGGCCTCATTTATGCATATTTGCGAAGCTTAGCGTTGGTTGGGCCCCATTACGGACTTTATCTCATTTACTGACACATAGATAGCTCATTTTGGGGCTCCAGATACCCCAAGTTTTACTAGTCCTTTGGAAAACTTTTGCTTTAATTTTTGTTGTTGTTCTACTGGTCTTCTTGAAGTTTTAGGAATTAGAGGAAAGTTAAAGCCCTGAGTGTGGACGGTCAAAACGTCGGCAGTTTCCGCTTATTTTGTCGAAATTTCATTAGTACTGTTCGAAATAACCACCTCTATGCTTAAACTCTTCAAAATTAATGCAATGTGTCATATACCTGACCTTATTTTTTACCTCAAAAATCAATACACTATTCGGTTTAAGACATTAATTAATTATTCATTGAGGTCAAGAAAGCTTGATTATTGAGAAAAATTATTTAAGTTTTTTATTTTATACATAAATTATTTACTGTTATAAGATGAATCTTTCATTTGATATAATTTGAGACATAAATAATTTATTGATCGATGATAAAAAATCAACATATTTGTTCAATAAACCTCGATTTATTGATTTAGAACACCAAGAACCTCATCATTTTTTGACTTTATCATACATTATTTATTGATTTATTATAAAAAAAAACTTTGATTTATTAAGTTTGAATCTTAAACACTTTTTGATTTGAGACAAATTATATATTGTTTTTTGAGAATTTTAATAACATTCAAAATTGTTAAATGCGCTGAACTTCAATAAGTGAAAGTGTTGTTTTACTGAACTGTTTTATCAAGAAATCAAGTTTTTTCCCCTAGTTGCTTCTAGAGTATCCAAAATTGCAGCTCATCAATTTACTATTGAATTGTTTTCCTATTTAATCAATTTATAAAAATATTAAATTCTGCTTATATTCAATTAAAATGTATCGAAAACATTCGATATTATCCTCCCATTAAACAAAACATGTTTACATTGGTTTAATATATAAAATTAATTTTGTTTCAGTAACTTTGACGATCAAAAAAGATGGCCAAAAGGCTGACCGTTTAGTTGATTAAAACTCTGATTTATTGATTTTTAGTGTAGCAGACAACTTCAAGTAATAATTCAATGTCCAACTATTGTCTAAAATCGAAATCTGCTGAAACTTTGCTACATTGGATTTTTGCAAAATGGTTGAATTAAAACCATACTTTGATTTATTGAATTTGAATCAACATTGAATCAACAACAAGATTTGTGATGGTTAGTTGATTGAACCTTTGACTTATTGATTTTCATCCTAATAGAAAACTTCAACTATTAATTCAATGTTCAACCGGTGCAAGACCGTAATTTGCTGCAAATTTGATACATTGAATTTTTGCAAACGTCATTAATTAAAACTAGACTTTGATTTATTGAATTACTATCAATATTTTTATGAGTCTACTTAAAGAAGCAATTTTAAAATATTTCCTGAATCGGTCACAAACTTGGTTTATTGATTAAATTACATTTTGATTTATTGATTAAACAAGACTGCCAAGCTATAAAATTACTTCAATCCAATCTATACAAAAATCACATCAATTTAGTGGCTAGAATGGCCGAAAACTGACAGTATAGTTAACTAAAACCCTCATTTATTGATTTTTAGACTAGTAGACAATTTTTTAGTTTCAAGTGTTAATTTAGTGTTCAACTAGTGGAAGATCGAAATGTGCTGAAAATTTGATACGTTGAATTTTTGCAAAAGAAATTAATTAAAACCAGATTTTTATTTATTGCACATTGAATTTTTGCAAAAGGATTTAATTAAAACCAGACTTTAATTTATTGAAGTTGGATCAATATTTATCTAGGTCTTATGTAAGCAATTTCAAAATAGCCACTTAATAGATAGCAAATTCTTTTGATCTGCTGCTGCAAGCGATCACAGCAAAAATTTCGTTTTATTGATTAGACAAGACTTCCTAGCATTTGTGCATAGTTATGATGTTTTGCAGATTGCCAAGTTTAAACAAAGCAAAAAAACCCAACAGAAATTTTTGTTTAGCCGATTATGCAGAATTGAGGCTTTTTTAAGCTTCAATAAATCAAAGCAAATTCAAAATAACTACTTAATAGGTTATTAATTTGGTTGATCTGCTACTCCAAGCGATCAAGGCAAATTTTTTTATTTATTCATATATATATATATATCAATGCAGTGGCTAGAGTTGTCGAAGTAATGACGGTTTAGTTGAATAAAACTCTAATTTATTGATTTTCAGCCTAGTAGACAACTTCAATTGTTATATGAAAGTTCAACTTTCATATAACAAGATTGAGGTGCAAGACCAAGATTGATTTGATGAATTTGATATATTGAATTATTGAAAATCTAAGTAATTAAAACCAGGTTTTGATTTATTGAATTTGAACTGAAAAAAAACCCAACAGAAATTTTTGTTTAGCCGATTATGCAGAATTGAGGCTTTTTTAAGCTTCAATAAATCAAAGCAAATTCAAAATAACTACTTAATAGGTTATTAATTCGGTTGATCTGCTACTCCAAGCGATCAAGGCAAAATTTTGGATTTATTCATATATATATATATATGTATCAATGCAGTGGCTAGAGTTGTCGAAGTAATGACGGTTTAGTTGAATAAAACTCTAATTTATTGATTTTCAGCCTAGTAGACAATTTCAATTGTTATATGAAAGTTCAACTTTCATATAACAAGATTGAGGTGCAAGACCAAGATTGATTTGATGAATTTGATATATTGAATTATTGAAAATCTAAGTAATTAAAACCAGGTTTTGATTTATTGAATTTGAATCAATAGTTATATAAATCAGTTTTATGGAAGCAATTATAAAACATCTACTTAATATGTTACAAATTCGGTTGATCTGATTCTCCAAGCGGTCAAGGCAAAAATTTTGATTTATTGATTAAACAAGACTTCCTAGCATTTGTGCACAGTCATGATGTTTTGCAGATTGCCAAGTTTAATCAAGGCAAAACCCTGACTTATTGAAGAGGACCATAATAAATACATCATCTTAAATATTAAAGAAAAACTCAACAGTGATTTTTGTTTAGCCGATTGTGCGTAATTGAGTGCTTCAATAAATCAAAGCAAATTCATAATAACTACTTAATAGGTTATTAATTCGGTTGATCTGCTACTCCAAGTGATCAAGACAAAAATTTTGATTTATTCATATATATCAATGCTGTGGCTACAGTAGCCGAAGCACTGACGGTTTAGTGTTGAATAAAACTCTAATTTATTGATTTTTAGCCTCGTAGACAACTTCAGTTGTTAAATGAAAGTTCAACTGGTGCAAGACCAAGATTAATTTGAAGAATTTGATTTATTGAATTATCTATAAGTAAATATCTATAAGATATAAGAATATATCTATAAGTAATTATAACTAGATTTTGATTTATTGAATTCGCATCAATACTTTAAAATCAATTTTACCTCTAGAAGCAATTTTAAAACATTTACTTGTTATGTTACAAATTCGGTTGATCTGATTCTCCAAGCGGTCAACGCAAAACATTTTATTTATTGATTGATTTTTGAATTTGATTTATTGATCAAACCAATGGGTTGAATATATGTAATGCTGGGATGGGCTGCCATGGGGGAAAAGTTTTTAGATTTTAGTTCATAAATAGTTGGTCTCAAATTAAAAAAATATGTTGATTTTTACAGTGCAAGTATAATATACAAAAGTTGTTATCTTTGAGCAAGGAAACACTTAAGTTTTTAAGAATTTGATTGTTTTTGAGGTTTAAACTCAATTAAGTAAAAGTATCTTTATCTTAAATCAATACATAATTTATCTCTCAATTTAAAAAGAGGATTGATTTCTCATGTTCAAACTCAATAAACCAAAGTTTTTTATCTTAGATCAATGTCTCAAATCAAAGGTTAATCTGATTTGCGAAATTTAAATCAGTAAAAAAAATATGTTATTGATTATTGACTTAAAATAAAATATTATTGATATTAAGTCAATAACTAATTAATGCTTGAATTCAAAGGTGTATCGATTTTGGGGGTGTACATTAATAGTTATGAATTTTGCGATTTGGTGACTTTATATCTAGAGTTCTACAAATAAATGTTTTTTTTATCTTAGATTATTTGAATTTTGTTTCAACAAGTGAATTAATTGCGAAGGTCAAATTCAATAAATTCGAGTTTGGTTTTAATCAATTGCCATATTTGTTTGTGTCCTATCTAGCTTTTGCACAAATCTTAGGAATGCATTTTGCATTCCCGGCATCGAAGAGGGTTTTCAGGGGATTTGTGAGAATAATATATATCAAATTCAATAAACCCAATATCCTTAAATTTACGGTATAATTGCCCAATTTTTGAGTCATTAGCGTGAATCGACTAAAGGAATTGAGTGGGTGAAATTCAATAAATCGTATTTTTTGTTAATCAATTAAATTTCCAATACTTCAGATGTCGACAATAAAGTTTTTTGAAACTGCAGCCCTGTACTTTATCTACATACTTACCAAACAAATTTTGATTTATTGATTATTTAGTAAATATTTCCCGTTACGTGAGTCAAATGTAATAAATAAAATCTTGAAAATAGTGTTGAATTGGTTCAATTTTGAGCAAAAGTGCCAAATTTGTGCTCAATAAATCGACGTTTTTTGCTTAGTCAATTAAGCCAACCATTAGCGATGATTACTATTTTATCAATACTTAGGATAAATTATGTTGTCTATAGCTTTTATACTAAATATAACTAGCTACTAAATACGCTTGACGTCCTTTGATTTATCAATAAATTAAAGTTTTGCTTTAATTGATTAAAGAGACCCTCTCATTACTACTAAGACTACTTCTTACAATCTCTCTCAATGTTTCAAATTCAATAATGTATCTAGTCTAACAATTAGAATGATTTCCGAAACTCAGATTCAATAAATTACAAATTAGCCAAGGAGGTGATAAAAAATATAGTTTTGTTATTGTCACATGACGAAACACGTATGAGTCAACACGTATGAGTTAATCATTTGAATTTGCAATTCTTCAACATGTCCACAACAACGTTTTTTGGAACTGCAGCCCTCTACATTAGCTACATACTTACCAATGAAAGTTTTGATTTATTGATTATTTAGTAAAAAGTTTCCGTTACAAGTGTCAAATTTATTAAATGAAATAATCTTGAAAATCTATTTTTATACAAAAGTGCGAAATTTATTCTCAATAAATCAACGTTTGCTGCTTAGTCAATTAAGCCAACCACTGGCGTTGAGCAGGTACTATTTTATCAATACTTACGATATACTACTTGCAAAAACGCTTTACGTCGTTTGATTTATCAATAAATTAAGGTTTTGCTTTGATTGATGAGTTAACTACTGAAGTGTCAAAAGATTAAAAATCAATAAATTGTATAGTCTAACAATTGGAGTGATTTCGGAAAATTAGATCAATAAATAAAAGAAAAAGGTGCGATATCACAGTTTACCAAAACTGTAGTCTTGTTATTGTCACATACATGACACGTATGAGTCATCACATTATTTAACACCCAAATATTCCCATTGTTTTAATAACGAAAACCATAAATCAACACAGAGATTAACCTTTAAGGCACCCAACAAAGGTAAATCGTACACGACCAGAAACAGATCAACCAACAAATTTTTCACATTTTTCAAGGCCGACAGAGGGCAATTAGTCGTGATGTTTAATCGGATTTCATGGAGTTAACAAATTGCCATACGAAATGGAATTAAGATTGACGCAATATACCGAGAGATGCTCTAAATGTTGACACACACACACGCATCGCAGAAAAGAGACATTAAAACAAAAAGAAAAACGTGTTGCCATCGTCAGGTCGTCTGTATTGTCTATTATCTGATTTGCATCAGGGTTTTGTGTAATTTTAATTTCTCTAGAAGCACTGAAAAAGGATTTCTCCACAGCAAAAAAGAGCTTTTAAAGATTATTTCTTACTATATATTCTGTAAAGCTTTTTTAATTAGCAACAGTCCCTATACGCAAGCTATCACGGTTTAAATAAGAAAAAATCATTGCCCAATACGCAATGCAATTTTCTTCAAACTAGATCTTCTTTATCTCCTCGGCAATTTGACTTGTAACGCGTGCTATTCTTCAGCCTTATTTGCCGACGCGTATTGAAGAAGAAGAACACGAAGCAGAGGGAGGTGGCGGCCGTCGAGTGGTGATGAGTAGGGTTCATCTCTGGGAATCTCGGAGGCCCGACGAGCAAGGTTTTTTGGGAACGAAAGTGTTTCAAATCTGGCCACCCACTATTTCGATCTTTTCAGTATATAAGCTACCGTACTCGATTTCAGTAATCAGATCATCTCGCAGCTTCTTTTTGAGCACTCAAGTTTCAGTTCACGCATCTAGTGCAAGATGAAGGTAGGCAATTAAGTCGTGGTGGTGATTCCGTGTGGGGGTTGTTTGTTCGTTAAGTGTGACGATGGTGTTCGATTTTTTTTTGGAGTACTCGCAGGGGTGGTAATTTAATGGGCTGTAGCCACCACATTTTTTTTTCTAGTTCTTTAAATTGCTAGGAAAGTTTAAGTAATAGTTCTAGTTGATTGCAATAGTAGTTACACATTTATTTCTCTTTTAAACTGATTTTTTTTTTAGTGTTCTCACTTGTTTTTCTGTTATTTACCATCCATTTTAATTTCTCTTTTAGCTTTAGTTGCCTCTTCACTCCTCATTAGGTTTCTTTTTTAAATTCTTCATTTTTGTCTTTCCCCGCCATAATTTATCAATTTTTTATTTGCTTCATTCCTTTTTTTTATTTTCTATATGGTTATTACCTTTCTGCGTCTTCCATTTTGTGCTTAGCAAAATGTAAAGTAGTTTTTACGTCTTTTTCAAATTGTCATTGTCTTTCATACACCTTATTTTTGTTGCTTTGCTACCTCTCACGTTTATTTCTAATTTTACAATAATTACTCGTAATTCTCAAATCATTTTCTATATGTTTCTAAAAGCTTTTTATTCAATTTCTCCAATCTTCTGTCTGTTCATATTTATTTATTCCATTTGTTAATTTTTTATTTATTTTCATTTTATCATTGTTTTTCCCTATTATTTTTCAACTATCTTTTGTTTCCTCAACTTCAGTTGTTTTTCTTCTTAAGGCCGTTTCTTTTTGCACATAAGATATGTGCTTCAAATAAGAAAAATCAATTTATTTTTCGAGTTTAAGCTCAGTAAATTGAAGTTTTGCTACTTTAAATCAATATATACACATATCAATAATTCAAATAACTCCATAAATCAAAGTTTCTTGATTATTACATCAATAAATAATTTACGTAACAAATCAAAAGCTGATTTGATTTTTTATTTGATTTTTGAGGCTTAATCTCAATAATATAAAGTTTCTTGATCTGTAGTTTATGTTTTTAATCAAAAAGTGAATTGATTTTTTTAGTTTCAAATTCAATAAATCAAAGTTTCTGAATATTAATTAATAAATAAAATTGTTTCAAATAAAAAAAGTACATTGATTTTCCATTAATCTCTTATACTCCGTTCACCTTTCTTCAAGATTGTACAACTCCTTTTATCCTCTTCTTCCAGCTTTCTTCACTTTTATTTGTTTTTTTTTAATTTTTGCTAACATTTTTCCAACTTTACGTTCTTAAATAACATTTCAATAATTTTCAAAAAGTTTATTCTTTCAGTTTTTTGTTATCTTAATATTTTTTATCGTTAACTAAATTATCTCTCTCCCTTTCTGTTCATATTCATTTACTATTTTTTTTTAATTTTCGTTTTGCCAATACGAATTTTTCCAATCAAAAAAGGAATTTATTATTCAGGTTCAAACTCAGTAAATAAAAGTTTAAATCAATAAATAATATCAATAACTCAACAAACTCAATAAATCAAAGCTAATCTTAATCTTATGTCAATAAATAATTTATTGATTTTTGAGGTTTAATCTCATAAAGTTAAAGTTACTTGATCCTAAATCACACAGTTTCACGTTAAGTCGTCATCGTTTTTCTTGTGTCTTTTACTTTTCGATACACTTATTTCTCTCTTCAACTGGCTATTTATTTTCTAGTTCCCGAGACCTCAAATAATTTGTATCTCAAATAAAAAAAATTATATTTGAGATCTAATCTCAATAAATCAAAGTTTCTTCATTCTTAATCAATAATCGATATGTGTCAAATCAAAAAATTCATTGATTTTGAAGACTTAAGCTCAATAAATTAAAGATTTGTGATCTTTAATCAATAAATCCCTTTCTTATTATTTCTTTCTGTTCATAGCCATTTAGTCAACTTGCTAATTTTTAATTTATTTTTATTTTGCCTTAGTTTTTTTGCCAGTTTCTTAGTTTTTCTCATCGTTTACTTATTTGTTTTATTTTTTTAACAATTTTTTTACATCTATTATTTCCACAATATCATTTGTTTCTTTTCTTAAGGAGGTCCCAAAAAATCAATTATATCTCCAGTCAATCAATATATTATTCAGCTTCAAACCCAGTAAATTAGTTTGAAGTTTTGATTTTAAAGAAACACATAGTTTAGGTCGTAAACAGTTGGTATTGAGGTTCAAACTCAATAAATCAAATTTTCTTGATTTTATATCAATAAATAATTTAAGTAACAATCAAAAAGTGAACTGATTTTTCAGGTATAAAATCAATACATAAAAGTTTTTGAATATAAGTTAATAGATAAATTAGGTTCAAAGATCCTCAAATAATGTCTAATCGAAAAATATATTCATTTTTGAGATTTAACCTCAAAGTTTCTTAATTTTTAATCAATCCATATGTCTCAAATAATAAAATTAATTGTTTTTGGAGATTTAAACTCAATAAATTAAAGTTTGTGTCATCAAATCAATAAATAATTATGTCTAAAAAAATTTATTTTTTGTCCAAACTCAATAAGCCTCAATAAGTCAAGAGTCTTGAGCTTAAATCATTAAGTAAATAATGTCACAATTCCAAAATCTGTTTTTCTTTTTATATTAAAACTCAATAAATCAAGTTTCTTTGATATTAAATCAGCAAGTAATTGATATCTTTCTGATTTAATAATGCTTGGTCTCAAAAAATCAATTTATTATTTAGGTTCAAATCCAGTAAATTAGTTCGAACTCAGTAAATTAGTTTTAAGTTTCGATTTTAAAGCAACATATATATATGTTAGGTCGTAAAAAGTGGTTCAAATTCAATAAACCAAACTTTCTTGATTTTACATCAATAAATAATTTAAGTAACAAGTAAAAAGTGAATTGATTTTTTAGGTTTAAAATCAATACATAAAAGTTTTTGAATATTAATTAGATAAAGTTTATAATAAATCAATAAGATAAATTAGCCTCAAATAAAAAGCATATTGATTTTCTATTTATCTTAAACTAATTAGTTCTCGTTTCCCCAAGATCGTATAACCCTTTTTATCCTCCTTTTCCAGCTTTTTTTTCATTTATTTCTTGTCATAGTCTCAATTTTTTGCACTTTGATTTTTGAGATTTAGCCTCAATAAATTGAAGTTTTTTCATTTTTAATTAATAATCAATATGTTGGAAAGAAAAATTAATTGATTTTGGAGATTCAAACTCAATAAATTAAAGTTTTGTGATCTTTAATCAATAAATTCTTTTCTCCATATTTCTTTCTGTCTTAAAAAAATTTATTGATTTTTAAGTTTTAACCTCAAAAAATAATTTTTTTCTTAATTTTTATCAATAATCAATAAGTCTAAAATCAAAATATGAAGTGATTTTAGAGAGGTTTTTACTTTTCCTAAACTGTTTTTTTTTCACCAGTTCCAAGATCCTCAAATAATTTATATCTAATCGAAAAATATATTTATTTTTGAGATTTAATCTCAATATATCAAAGTTTCTTAATTTTTAATCAATCCATATGTCTGAAATACATTTTTTTATTGATTTTGATAAATTTGACTCAATAAATTAAAGTTTCGTGATCGTTAATCAATAAATTCTTTACTCCATATTTCTTTTTGTCTAAAAAAATATACTGATTTTTGAGTTTTAACCTCAAAAAAATTTGTTTTCCTAATTTTTAACAATAATCAATAAGTCTCAAATCAAAATATGAATTGATTTTGGAGAGGTTTTTACTTTTCCTAAACTGTTTTTTTCTGCAATTCCAAGATCTAATAAAAAAAAATATAAATTTTTGAGATTTAACCTCAATATATCAAAGTTTCTTAATTTTTAATCAATAAAAAAATTAATTGTTTTTGGATATTTAAACTTAATAAATTAAAGTTTGTGGTATCAAATCAATTGTTAGGTCGCATTCAAAAAGTTAATTAGTTTTTTGTGCAAACTCAATAATTCAAAGAGTCTTGACTTTCAATCAATAAGTAAATAATGTCACAATTCCAAAATCTGTTTTTTTTTCAAACTCAATAAATCAAAGTTTCTTTGATGTTAACTCAGCAAGTAATTGATATCTAAAATTAATATTTTTTTTATTTTTGAGTTCAGTGGATAGTTTGTTTAATTTTGTGATATTACAGCAACTCTAATTAATTCCTCAACGTTTCGGTGTTTTTTTCTGTCATCATCAGGGCTCATTTACACAACCGTTGGTTAATTCTCTTTCATGCTGATGTTATCGTAACATTCGACAACGTTTCGTAGGCAGTTTTTTCTGTCATCATCAGGACTCCACCACAATGCTGTTTAACGGTGCCCTTACAAAGAATTATTCTCGCACTTTTCGTTAGGTATCTAAGAGAATTTATCTTTAGATGCGTTGTCGTGACATACCCAAAGAAACAATTTCTGAAAAATCATTAAAAAACAAGTTTCCGACGGCAACGAATACCATCATATAAAAACCCATTATTCTCGAGTTTCAAGAACTGACCGTGTAAGGAATTTGTCCGAGTCTAAATACAGAAATAAGTTTAATTAGGTAATTATTATTAGACGTCCTCAATGGTAAAATAGAAAATAAGAAGATCGAAGTGATTTCAAGGTGGAGCGCATTCTTTCTGTCACATCAGTTACGTGCAAAATGTGTAAAGAAAAAACACGTTATATATGAGCCCCTACATGAAACAATCAACTATAGTAATTGTCAAGAGTCTCCATTCATCCGCCCATCTGTAACCCAAAATCGAACCCATCGTACCAATCTAGTATGCTATTATAGATAATTGAAAGTGCACTAACGCATTAAAATTTGCATTTAATGCATATTAAACTGTTACGTCATTTTCACCTACATACCTATATAAACACAACATTGTTCTTTTTTTTCCACATTAGGTCTCACTCCTAATAGTGTCAACCCTTTCCCTGGCCTTAGCCGAACCCCCCTCGCAATACTTACCCCCTAATCAATACATTCCCCCTCCAAGCCAATACTTGCCTCCCACTAATAACTACCTGCCTCCCGTGACTACGCCCAGACCACAATACATTCCACCTACGTATGGTGCCCCCAGTACTCCACCCCCAGTCTACCATCCCCCGAGCACCAGCTACGGGACCCCCAGCAGTACCTACGGAACACCCAACACTAATTATGGCGCACCTTACCCAGGAAAGGGAGGTGGATACGATGATGAATCTGTACGTAATGTTATTAGTGATTAGTGAGCGGAGTTAATTGTGGGTTTTGGGATTAGGAACCCGCAAACTACGAATTCGAGTACCACGTGCAGGATCCTCCTTCGGGCAACGATTTTGGACACAAGGAGCAGCGCCAAGGGGATGTCGCTCAGGGCAAGTACTTCGTACTGCTGCCTGACGGCCGTCTGCAGACCGTTGAGTACACTGCCGATGCCGATGGGTACCACCCAAGGATCAGCTACCAGCAGGTGGGCGGCGGGCACTCGGGCGGTGGGTATCCCGCCAACAATGGAGGATACCAATACCGAAAATAAAACTCAAACAAACAATAGTTAAGGAGAAGTATTTATTGAAGCCTTACGACATCTATGTGTAAATTTTGGATGTAATTTAGGCTTTCGACTGTGTATTAATGAGTTACCAAGAGTGTTCCCCCTCCCTCTCTCTTTATTATGTACGATTCTGATAGTAGATTAGGTAAATGTATATAGAATATAATTAGTCAGTTAAGAACACGAATCTACCTGATGACGATCAACGGATTACGGCTTAAGGACTTCGATTCTAGATTTTTTCGTTTGAGGAAAGCGGGACAGCCTGCGTCTAATCAATTATGATCTTGCCATACGTAATGATTGTAGAAATTAGTATTCGATTTTGTATTTTTTTTTGTATAATAAATGAACTTGTGCAATTCTCCAAAAAATTGTTTTAATCCTAGATTTTTGATATAGAGAAGGCTTGGAAATTATGTAAAGTAAACGTCGAAACGTTGGCTCTATTTCTATCTAGGTAATCTGTGCAAGTAATTTTTTAAGCGTGTTGTTGAAAGAAAAATGCACTTCATATTAAGTATCTTAGACAAACATTTATTTCTCTATATAATATTTGAAGCATACATTATATGGTTAAATCGATACATAATGCTAAAAATAGTATCTAGTACTATTGCAATAATACTTGGAATAAAATAATTATTGAGTGTTGTTGGGATCACTTGGCAGGGCACTCCCCAGAAGCACAACACTTCCATTCTTTCCATCGTTGCACTTGCATTCCTCACCAGATTTGGAACAACAGTCTCCGACAGAGCAGCATTGTTGGTCTTTAGAGCAATTAGAATCGCACTGAGTGCATCTGCACTTTTTGCAGCGACATTCTCCAGCCTTAGAGCAGCACTCAGCGGTGGAACAGCACTTTTTGTCTTTGCAACATCCTCCACAATCGCAATTTTTGCATTTGCATTCTCCAGGAGTTGAGCAGCAATCTCCAGTTGGACAGCACTCCTTGTCCTTGCAGCAGCGAGTTTCACATTCGTTGCATTTGCAGCTCTTGCAGTCGCAGCCTCCTGGTTTCAAGCAACAATCTCCAGTGGCACAGCACTTTCTATCCTTGCAGCAGTCGCTACACTTGCAATTCTTACAGGGGCATTTTTCTCCAGGCTTGGAGCAGCAGCTTCCAGCAGAGCAGCATTGTTTGTCCTTGCAGCAATTGGAATCGCATTGCGTGCATCTGCACTTTTCGCAGCGACATTGTCCAGGCTCAGAGCAGCACTCAGCGGTGGAACAGCACTTTTTGTCTTTGCAACATCCTCCACAATTGCAGTTTTTGCATTTGCATTCTCCAGAAGTAGAGCAACAATCACCAGTTGTACAGCATTCTTTGTCCTTGCAGCAGCGAGTCTCACATTCGTTGCATTTGCAGCCTTTGCAGTCGCAGCCTCCTGGTTTCAAGCAACAATCTCCAGTGGCACAGCACTTTCTATCCTTGCAGCAATCGTTGCACTTGCAATTCTTACAAGTGCATTTTTCTCCAGGCTTGGAGCAGCAGTTTCCAGCAGAGCAGCATTGTTTGTCCTTGCAGCAATTGGAATCGCATTGCGTGCATCTGCACTTTTCGCAGCGACATTGTCCAGGCTCAGAGCAGCACTCAGCGGTGGAACAGCACTTTTTGTCTTTACAACATCCTCCACAATCGCAATTTTTGCATTTGCATTCTCCAGGAGTTGAGCAGCAATCTCCAGTTGGACAGCACTCCTTGTCCTTGCAGCAGCGAGTTTCACATTCGTTGCATTTGCAGCTCTTGCAGTCGCAGCCTCCTGGTTTCAAGCAACAATCTCCAGTTGCACAGCACTTTCTATCCTTGCAGCAGTCGCTACACTTGCAATTCTTACAGGGGCATTTTTCTCCAGGCTTGGAGCAGCAGCTTCCAGCAGAGCAGCATTGTTGGTCCTTGCAGCAATTAGAATTGCATTGAGTGCATCTGCACTTTTTGCAGCGACATTCTCCAGGCTTAGAGCAGCACTCAGCGGTGGAACAGCACTTTTTGTCTTTGCAACATCCTCCACAATCGCAATTTTTGCATTTGCATTCTCCAGAAGTAGAGCAACAATCACCAGTTGTACAGCATTCTTTGTCCTTGCAGCAGCGAGTCTCACATTCGTTGCATTTGCAGCCTTTGCAGGCGCAGCCTCCTGGTTTTAAGCAACAATCTCCAGTGGCACAGCACTTTCTATCCTTGCAGCAGTCGCTGCACTTGCAATTCTTACAAGAGCATTCCTTACCAGGCTTGGAGCAGCAATTTCCAGCAGAGCAGCATTGTTGGTCTTTGCAGCAATTAGAATCGCACTGAGTGCATCTGCACTTTGCGCAGCGACATTCTCCAGGCTCAGAGCAGCACTCAGCGGTGGAACAGCACTTTTTGTCTTTGCAACATCCTCCACAATTGCAGTTTTTGCATTTGCATTCTCCAGAAGTAGAGCAACAATCACCAGTTGTACAGCATTCTTTGTCCTTGCAGCAGCGAGTCTCACATTCGTTGCATTTGCAGCCTTTGCAGTCGCAGCCTCCTGGTTTTAAGCAACAATCTCCAGTGGCACAGCACTTTCTATCCTTGCAGCAATCGTTGCACTTGCAATTCTTACAAGTGCATTTTTCTCCAGGCTTGGAGCAGCAGTTTCCAGCAGAGCAGCATTGTTTGTCCTTGCAGCAATTGGAATCGCTTTGCGTGCATCTGCACTTTTCGCAGCGACATTGTCCAGGCTCAGAGCAGCACTCAGCGGTATAACAGCACTTTTTGTCTTTGCAACATCCTCCACAATCGCAATTTTTGCATTTGCATTCTCCAGAAGTAGAGCAACAATCACCAGTTGTACAGCATTCTTTGTCCTTGCAGCAGCGAGTCTCACATTCGTTGCATTTGCAGCCTTTGCAGGCGCAGCCTCCTGGTTTTAAGCAACAATCTCCAGTGGCACAGCACTTTCTATCCTTGCAGCAGTCGCTGCACTTGCAATTCTTACAAGAGCATTCCTTACCAGGCTTGGAGCAGCAGCTTCCAGCAGAGCAGCATTGTTTGTCCTTGCAGCAATTGGAATCGCATTGCGTGCATCTGCACTTTTCGCAGCGACATTGTCCAGGCTCAGAGCAGCACTCAGCGGTGGAACAGCACTTTTTGTCTTTGCAACATCCTCCACAATCGCAATTTTTGCATTTGCATTCTCCAGGAGTTGAGCAGCAATCTCCAGTTGGACAGCACTCCTTGTCCTTGCAGCAGCGAGTTTCACATTCGTTGCATTTGCAGCTCTTGCAGTCGCAGCCTCCTGGTTTCAAGCAACAATCTCCAGTGGCACAGCACTTTCTATCCTTGCAGCATTCGCTGCACTTGCAATTCTTACAAGAGCATTCCTTACCAGGCTTGGAGCAGCAATTTCCAGCAGAGCAGCATTGTTGGTCTTTGCAGCATTTAGAATCGCACTGAATGCATCGGCATTTTTTGCAGCGACATTCTCCAGGTTCAGAGCAGCACTCAGCTGTAAAACAGCACTCCTTGTCTTTGCAACATCCTCCACAATCGCAATTTTTGCATTTGCATTCTCCAGGAGTTGAGCAGCAATCTCCAGTTGGACAGCACTCCTTGTCCTTGCAGCAGCGAGTTTCACATTCGTTGCATTTGCAGCTCTTGCAGTCGCAGCCTCCTGGTTTCAAGCAACAATCTCCAGTGGCACAGCACTTTCTATCCTTGCAGCAGTCGCTACACTTGCAATTCTTACAGGGACATTTTTCTCCAGGCTTGGAGCAGCAGCTTCCAGCAGAGCAGCATTGTTTGTCCTTGCAGCAATTGGAATCGCATTGCGTGCATCTGCACTTTTCGCAGCGACATTGTCCAGGCTCAGAGCAGCACTCAGCGGTGGAACAGCACTTTTTGTCTTTGCAACATCCTCCACAATCGCAATTTTTGCATTTGCATTCTCCAGAAGTTGAGCAGCAATCTCCAGTTGGACAGCACTCCTTGTCCTTGCAGCAGCGGGTCTCACATTCGTTGCATTTGCAGCTCTTGCAGTCGCAGCCTCCTGGTTTCAAGCAACAATCTCCAGTGGCACAGCACTTTCTATCCTTGCAGCAGTCGCTGCACTTGCAATCCTTACAAGAGCATTCCTTACCAGGCTTGGAGCAGCAATTTCCAGTAGCACAACATTGCTTGTCCTTGCAGCAGCGAGATCTACACTCGCTGCATCTGCATTTCTTACATTCGCATTCTCCAGGTTTGCTACAGCAATCCGCTGTGGTGCAGCACTTTTTGACTTTGCTGCATTTGCAGTCTCGACAGGAGCATTGTCCTGATTTGGAGCAGCAGTCTCCTGGAGAGCAGCACTCGCGGTCCTTGCAGCATCGAACCTCGCAATCGACACACTTGCACGCTTTGCAAGAGCATTCTCCAGAGGGAGAGCAGCAAGCGCCAGCGGAGTAGCAGGTTTTGTCTTTGCAGCATTCCTTGCAGGTGCAGTCTTTGCAGGAGCATTCTTGGGCAGGTCTTTTGTCTGGAAAAAAAATATTTTTTTTATTTTTCTTTGTATTGTTAAATGTTCGTTAAACTTTAAAAAAAAAGCTTTATAGTTTAGAATAATAAGAAATAGTTATTTACCTATTAAGTGGGAAAAGTAGTTTTTACGGCAAGCGATTAAAGTTTCATTAAATAATAGCGTTTGGTGAAATACCTTACACGCACATGTGTAGAAAAAAATGGGAACGTGCGATAAATTGTCAAAGCATACACATTAGGTCCCACGGTAAAGTGCTACTTTCAACTCGTAAATACGTGCGACACTTTACGGCACGCGGTAACAAAAAGGACAAAATCTATTGAATTGAATGACCTGTCATCGGTCATTAATTCGGTCCTGAAAATCAGCTGTAAGGACTCATCTGATTTAATATCACAATTTTTTAAGTTTTTAATTACTGTCCCTAGAACTTGTAGAAAAAATTAATGTTGGCAACACTGCACCTCTCAATCCATCCTGGCAACAATGGAAGCTGGCTGTTGAGCAGCACTAGGTCTGAAAATTGCTACCTCAAGCACCTACGTCTCTCTTTAACACATTTACGAATTCCTTAACGAAACAAAGACAAATATAACGGGGATAGCTTAGTGCATCAATGGACAACAATAGCCGAGTTCGATAATTTCATGCGGTTGCTCCGGACACAGACCATCTGCCTAAATCTGAACAAGCTAGAGTGAGATAGACTGATATCCCGAGCGCTCGGCATGTAATTACCGAACTCAACTAATGGAACGGCTTTTGAGCGGCACTAGGTCTGAAAATGGCCACTGACGTTACCTACGTCTCTCTCTGACACATTGACGAATGCCATAACGAAACAAAGACAAATAGAGTGGGGGTAGCTCCAATGCTACTTAGTCGAAACGGTTTTTTTGATTCTTCGCCAAATCGGGATAAACATGCCAATTTGCTAAAGTGCACTAAATTATACTAAACTAGCTAATGTGATAGACGTTTAGGGAATAATTTGCAAATAAGCACACTTTCTTTAACTTAATAATTATATTTAATTAAGCGGCATAAACAAGGTTTGAAACGATTGAAAAAGGACAGACTATACACGAGTAGTGTGTCAAGCAATTTTTTTTTATTCAATTAGAGCTCCAATTCTATTCACTTTTCACACACAAAAGGAGCACAAGACTTTAAAAGAAAATATCGCAATGATATTTATTGCCTTTACCGGTACTTTATTGCTAATTTTGGTTATAATCTGGGCCAGAACAAAAAAGAGATTACGGCATACCAGTGCACATGCACGCACCATGCGTCATATAAACAAATGAACATCGTCGAACATTCCTGTGGTGTCAGTCGGCGTCTCACGCAAGATCCGCTCGACCCGCATCGAAATCCGGTCAAGTTATGTGTAAAACCCTCAGGAAAACACGCGACAGTGGTACCAAACTATTCCCGGTAATTTTCCAAACCCGAACGGTGTAAATTTACTGTGTCGTCATGGGAGTTTTTGTGTAAAACTCGACTTCAAAGTTGAGTCATAGTGACAGTTGCGCGGGTGGTTTGTGGTTGCTCCGACGCGCGGCGCGGTCGTCGGCTCTGTTATAATATGGTGATCGTCGCCGCTCTGAGAGTATTACCATCCTTTGCTTTCTCAATAAGAATGTAAGGGTACGAGTACACTCAGAGCGGTTAAGAGTGTCCACCCACAAACACTGACTGACTCTTGTATGTTCGTGCCTGTTCGGGTGTCCTGGAGCGTGATTGTCGCTTTCCCGTGTTTTTTTAACATCTTTTGACTGTGAAAACTTTTCTCCTGTGATCATGGCAATAGAAACAGAGCCACAGAGGATTTATCAAGGTAGAGGTCTTTATTTACATTTTTCAATATTGGCGTGATAAACAAACCCTCCATACAGTGTTGCCAGAATTACTTTGCTAGTAAATTGTACTACCCGAACAACCCGCAAGCCTCTAAGTATGCGGTTTGTATATCATGCCAAGTAAACAAATGCCAATTATTTATCATTAACTCCCGGCGTCTGTTTACGGGGTGTTCATTATAAAACTTCATCTAGTTGGCTGTGAAATGTCAAAAGAAAAGGATGGAGAAACCAAAGTCCATTTATTTTGATTATGTCATCCTTTTCTGTCAAAATTTCATAGCCTGCTAGATGAGCAGACTTTTTCAATCGATAATCAACAAAGAAATCGATTCTCAAGATAATCGAAGACTGAAACATCGATTTTTCGGATTATTTTGGCCAACATTTTCAAAACAACGCTGATTGGTTAATAATAATATTTTTTTTACCAAACAAAGCAACCAAAACATTTCTATAACTTTTCAAATAAATTCAGGATAAAATAAAAACGATTTTCGTAATTTTCGTTTTTTTTTTGTAACAGAAAGTGTTCAAGAAAAAGTGCAATTTGTTTTCGACTGACGCTTTGCGCGTATATGCGCAATTTTGACCCAATTCATTTACGGTTTTACATTCTCTTACGATTTACGAGATTCCGTTAAGGAAGCAAACTTGCTTTACTATCCGTGATAAAAACGTTAACATAACGACTTCAAAACTTGCATATTTCATCCTTTAATAACATATTTACAATTTATTATCAAATTTATAGCCATTACTGATGATTTCAACTGTACTTTTAATAATGACGAGGTTTCCACCTCAGTGATTACCTAGCTTTCAGAAGGACGTCAATAAACGTCGAAACGTCGGCATGTTCTACCTACATACTTAACAATTTTTTTTTAATTGTTCTATTCCTGATATCGTACTACAAACATTTAAAATTATTTCTAAAATAAAAAAGGGAAAAAAAGAAAAAATTCAACTATAGATGGTACCAGCATCATGAATCTTAACAAAATTAATCGTATATGGAACATTTAAAATCCCAACTTGCGATACATATTTTTCAAACGGGTTTATAGGGTTAGGCAACCAATAAAACTGAAAAGTACTACTATCTGGTGAGTAGTAGTAATTATTTCTGTAATAAAAAAAGAAAACTTCAACTATAAGTGCACACATAAAAATATTTTTTTGATATAAGGAAGTTCATTCTTTTAAAAATACTGTTTTTGTTTAAAACATTTTTTATCAGATCAAGCAAATTTTTCTTCACGCATCAGTGCACTTTATTGATTAGAAGAAAATTGTTTTTCAGAACTATTGTCTTACTTCAAATTTCCTTTTGTTCAAGTAAAAATAGACATTTCATTTTTTTTTAAAGAGACTTATAATCTTCTTATTGTCTTCTGTTATGAATAAAATATGTTTTTTTCTCAAATTTGTGTGAAATGATTATTTTATATGTAATGCTTACGGGTAAGACAAGTACGTTTTTTGTTAGACAAAATAATTAAATTTGTGTTGTCTTACATAATTATCGCTCACAGTTTAAATGAAGAAAAATTTCGAATAAAAACTATTTTGAGAAAAATACTAACCAACTATTCCCTTTCTTGACGTGAATAATCAATTACATAAAAGTTTTTTTTAATTAAATATATTTCATAGCATTTATAGCTATTCTAATTAATACAAAGGCTCAGTCCAAGTTTTGAAACCTCGAACTATTCTCGAAATATTTACACAATTTCTCATTTTCCAAAATCGATCTCGAAGTCTCTGTTTCTGCATAACTTATTTTTTTCCAACAAACATGGTAGCGTAATGTAGTTTTTTTAGAGCCACAAGCCACTCTCAAGATATTTCATGATTTTCTAATTGTCCAAAATAAACCCAATAATTTTTAGTTAAATTTTCAATCGTTTATCGAAATCTTGGTAACTTCAAACCGTTCTCAAGATATTTAATAATTTTGCGATTTTGCAAAATATAAAAACGAACTAACACGATCGTCTAATATATACTAATAAACTGTTTCCGAGATATCTATTAACATTTTTATTTTCCACCAACAAATCCATAAAGTTACTTCCCATTTTAAGCTAACTTTTTCTAAGTAAGCCAAGTAGGCAATTAATTTTTTTGATTTTTAAATCGGTTTCGAGATATTTACTAATTTTTCGAAATAGACTCACAAGATTGTATTTGTAACTAATTTTTCCCAAACAAAAAATTTCGAAAAAAATTAAAATGAGTTTATGGCCAAAATCTAGCCAGAACTTACATTTTTTATAAACAACAATAACAATTTTTATGTTTTTTTGAAAAAGTCAGGTTCCGATTAATGCCAAAATACGTGAAAATCAATTGAAGTGTGTAAGAATACAAATTTGGAGTTTTTGGCAGAATTCGAACTAACATTATTTCAACAACATTAAAATTAAGTTAAGAAAAGTAGAAAAAAACTAAAAAAAAAAATATCTAAAATATGCAGATAACAGAATAAATTTAAAACATTTCTAGGTTTGTGCCAAATTTCCCTTATTACAATATGTATTACGAATGTGTTCCAACAATACTGGTCAGTTATTAAAAAATATCAATTTTGGGTCAAAATTCTCTCAAAAGAATGAAAATCTAAAAAAAAATTCAATTTAAATTAACGAAAAAAAAATAAAAGAACAAAAATTTAGATCACAATTGGAATTAAAATTTTTTGAAACGAACTCATTTTACTTAAAATAAATTTTGATGTTTTTTGAAAAAGTCATACCGGGATTAAGACCAAAATACGTGAAAAATGATTCAAAGGGGGTAAATATAAAAATTTTGTTGCTTTGGAAAAAATCAAATTAATGTTATTGTCAAAATCAGTTAAAAATTACTCAAACTGTGTAATTGTTTAAAAGTGAATCATTTTATCAAAAAACTGATAGCTTTGACATTTTTTGAAAAAGTCAGGCTACGATAAAGGCCAAAATACGTAAAGAATGACTCAAAGTGTGTAAAATACGAATTTGGATATTTCGAAAAAAAATCAAAGATTAGGGCCAAAATGAACTAAAAATTACTAAAAGCGTCAATAATGCAGAATGAAAGTTTCTGAGCAAGTTCAGGTTAGAACTAAGATCTAAAAATTACATAGAGCGTCTAAAAATGCAAATTTGAAATCCTTGGTGAAATTCGGATTAGAATTATAACTAAAATTGTTTGAAAAGGACCTATTTTACCTAAAAATGACAATTTTGATGTTTTTTTGGAAAAATAATTCCAAAATACTTGAAAAACGATTCAAGGAGGGTAAATATAAAAACTTGGAGGCTTTGAAAAAATTCAAATCAAAATTATTGTCAAAATCAGTTAAAAGTTACTCTTAACTTTCTTTATTAAGCGTTCTAGGCAAATTTAGGTTAGGAGTAAGGTCAACATTGGTTAAGAAATTACACAGAGTGTCTAAAAATGCAAATTTGGTGTCTTTCAAGAATTTTACTATAGATTGGGGGCTAAAAGTCAGGCTTGCATTAAGGCCAAAATACGTAAAGAATAAACTCAAAGTGTGTAAAATACGAATTTGGATATTTCGAAAAAAAATCAAATAAAGATTAGGGCCAAAATCAATTAAAAATTTGCTAAAAGCGTCAAAAATGCAGAATAAAAGTTTCTAAGTAAATTCAGGTTTGCATTGGTATCTAAAAATTACGCAGAGCCTCTAAAAATGAAAATTTGAAGTCTTTGGAGACATTCAGATTAGAATTAAAACTAAAATTGTTTGAAAAGAACTCATTTTAACAAAAAATTACAATTTTGATGTTTTTCTTGGAAAAGTAATGCCAAAGTACTTGAAAAACGATTCAAAGAGGGTAAATAAAAAAACTTGAAGGCTTTGGAAAAACTCAAACTAAGATTAAGGCCACAATCAATTACAAATTACTAAAAGCGTCAAAAATCCAAATTTGAAGTCTTGGATAATTTTAGATTAGAATTAGAACTGAAATTTTTTGAAATTTCGTAAAAATAACAATTTCTATGTTTTCTGGAAAAGTCATGCCAAAATACGTGCTAAATAACTCAAAGAGAGTAAATATAAAAATTTGGATGCTTTGGAAAAATTCAAATTAATATTATTGTCAAAATCAGTTAAAAATTACACAAACTGTCAAAAAATTAAAACAACAAAAATTTAGATAACAATTAAAAATCGCAAATTAAGATTATGACCAAAATCAATTGAAATATACTAAAAGCGTCGAAAATGCAAAGAAAAGTGGGAATAAACTAAAGAAATTATCCGAAATATTAACGTAAAGGAATAAATTTTAAATATTTCTAGTTGTGTGCCAATTTTTTCTTATTACAAATATGTATTACAAATGAGCATAGATTCCGATTGGTCAGTCCTAAAAAAAATTAATTTTGTTTCAAAATTCTATCAAAAGAATGAAAACCTAACTAAGAAATCCAATTTAGATCAAAGAAAAACAATTAAAATAACAAAGCTTTTGTACAAAGCATAATAACGAATATTTGAAAAATGAAGAAAACAGCAAGATAGAAAAACTTGTACAAAGAAAAATTACGACAAGAAAGAGAAGACAGAACGGTAGAAGAGAACACAAACAATTCCAAACAGCAGTAAATTATGTTTTGATATTTTATTGGTGACTTGGAGGAGAAACAAATAACTAAATTGCTGGAATCTTTTTTTTTGCAGAACTGTCACAGTAAACACGAGAGACAATAATTGCAATAGAAAAAGGAGTAAACAAAGAGCAAGTTGTCAAAAAAAAAATAAATAAAATAGAGAAAACCATTAATGAAACTCAATAAAAAGTCGAATTTAGATCAATGAAAAAAATATATAAGAAAAAAACAAAAAAATGCAGAAAACGTAACAAAGAATAATAATAGAATAACAGAGAAAATGTTAAGTGTCATTCAAAAAAAAAAATTGTTTTGATGGAACACGTCATATTTTAGTTATCTTCCAACTAAGAGAATACTATAGTGTAAATTCAAGACATTATTGGTTAAAACATAATTATATTGTTTCTTCCTTAAATAAATTAACTATTTGACAATTTTTTGCCTAGAAATAAAATTATCTGAAAGGAAAAAATAAATTTGTTTCTTATAAATTGAATAGTTTTTTTAAAAGAAAATTAGTTCATAGTTATATAAGATAAAGTTTGTTGAACTAATGCGCTAATGTTTCATACAAAGTAATTCATTTTGAAAAAACTAATTTCTTTATAAGAAAAAGTATTATTTTCGTTATATATAGAAAGCAGAAAATATTTCAATTGAAAGCAAGTTGCGTTCATCGTAGATATTTCTTTTTTGTGTGTGGTACTATAACGAAGTTTTTCTCTAACTCACAGGTAATGACGTCACAATTAACATTTTCTTTATATTTCAACACCCAACTCATTACAACACCTTTTATTTAAATAAAAAACGGGAATTCCCCATATAAAGCAAAGGCAATGGCCAAAACGGCCGTAAGTCCGCAGGTGCGCCCATAGATGGCGCCATCTGTTTGTCGCGCTTAACAAGCCGACAGAAGTTGTTAAGACCAGTACAATAATTCGAACATTTTGGGGTCGAACGTCGGGTCGAGTCAGAAGACTGGATGAATTAGTACCGGATATCTGACCTAGGAGGCCGACGTTGTTGCTTCACGTTTCGGTTCCTGACGTCATGATAGGGTTTTACGACACAAGAAGGTGGATTTGTGATTTTCCGGTGTAGTCGGAGTTGTCGTGCTCCACCGGAGTACTTGTGACGTTCAAGTGACGCATGTGTCATTCTGATTCTGGCCGCGTTCATTTTGTTCATCACAGGGTGCGTTCATTTCATTTCACATTTCATCATCACACCGCTCACCGTTCCGCTTCCTTCAAATCCGATTTTGACCTATCACCGATTCCGTCACCGTCCTGTTTTACATCCTGGACTGCCCGTAACACCGATCTTCAAAGCCAGCCTGGATGCGAATAAACCGAAACCGACTATATCCGATTCCGAATTATAAGTACGCTTCCTCCGAAACCCCAGTCCCAGTGGTCCCAAAGCTCCGTTACAGTTTCATATTGTTGTTACTGCTTGTACGCAATATTCAAGTTTCCGACGCCGACCGATCCAGTACAGAATGTACTGGTTTATTATCGAAACCTCCCGTTTTCCCTGGCTCATCAGAATTCCCTTTACTAAGTAACTAACTGTTGCTCCCCCCCCTCTCGCTGTTATTAATTTCATAGTTTTAGGATGTGTTCGTATGTAGTTATAGAGATTCACTAACAGTCGTAGTATTAGTACGTGTTTGAATATTGTTTTACCGTAGTTTAATACCAACCCTATTATTGTTCCTTACTCCTGGTGTTTTAATCTAAAAATCCCTGGAATATTTCTCCCCTGTTTTTGTCCCTTTGTCGCTTTATAAATATCAAAGGGTGGCGCCCGAGACTCAACGAATTAAGTATCAGCGGACCTGAGAAAGGGCGTCGCAGTACCCACATGATGAATCTTAACAATGTTAATCATATATGCAACGTTTAAAATCCAAACTATCCAGGAATATTGTTCAAACAAGTTTCTAGCGTTAGGCAACCAATAAAACAGAAAAGTACTACTCACCAATTCCCTCCATCTTTATCAGCTACGTCAGTACTTATTGGTGGTACACTTCGTGTCGCGTCTGGGCAATCTCGGATCACTTCGGTTTCAGCTAGCTTGAGTCGAGCAACTTGGCGCTGGCTCTGCCAAATCAAAGTTAAATAGCTAGTTTACGTTGATGTGGTACCGGGTGCAAAAGTGGCGCTTGCAAATGCACACGGTACCACACGACTTACACGAGAATTCTCCGGATTTACGCGGGTCGTGTGCACAGTAGTAGTGCACACTAACAAACGTTTGTTTACAATTACGAGTAGATCGAAATTTCTAGCAGGTACTTGAACTCGTAGTTGGTACTTCGATTGTTTATTGCGTAGGGGCTGTTGTTTTGTAATTTTGTAATCTCGTGACGGGATATCTTTTGTTTTTTATTCAGCGCCCGGTGGTACCATAATGAAGCAATTCAGTGTGCTTTTGTTATCGTTTATATCTATCCGAATCTGATTGCTCTTTGTTACCGAAATTAGAAACATGTATCTGATGCGTTATATTAATTAAAAATGTTTGTTAGTTGCTTTGTGTAGTAGATCGTAAAAAAAAAACTTTCTGAATTGCCTTCGTAGCACATTAAAAACAACTCAGACACTGGAGAGCTCAATGAGATGGCGCCACGGACAAAATTCCTCTACAACAATGCCTCTATATATATATAAAATATTTTCATCTCTTACACACACTTTAGATTGTATTTTTGCCAACTATCCGACCCATAACTATTAAATTATGCGATTGATATACTAAATATTAAGATTTGTGGAGCCAATTTGTTTATAACCAGGTAGGTTAATATCTCTCAACTACCCTAATCGAGCAATATCAATTTAACATGTTCTCATATATAACTCCTAGAATGCTTCACCGTCTGAGGGGTTGAAAAAAAAATAAAAACTGTAAATAAAATGTTAGTGTTATCGCACTTCAGGACCTCCTGGACACTTTTAGTGTCCGCGTTCCAAAACTAAACATCTATAGTTCCATTTGGGGAGGATTGAGGGATGTTTTAAAACACACCCCATAGAATACTTCACCGTCTGAGAGGTTGAAAAAAATTAAAAACTATAAATAAGATTCTAGTGTTATCGCAATTCAGGGCGTCCTCGACACTTTTAGTGTCCGCGTTCCAAAACTAAAAATCCGCAGTTCCATTTGGGAAGGATTAAAGGATGTTTCAGTATACATCCCATAGCATGCTTGACCGTCTGAGGGGTTGAAAAAAATTAAAAACTATAAATAAAATTCTAGTGTTATCGCAATTCAGGGCGTCCTCGACACTTTTAGTGTCCGCGTTCCAAAACTGAAAATCCGCAGTTCCATTTGGGAAGGATTAAAGGATGTTTCAGTATACATCCCATAGCATGCTTCACCGTCTGAGGGGTTGAAAAAAATTAAAAACTATAGATAAGATTCTAGTGTTATCGCAATTCAGGGCGTCCTCGACACTTTTAGTGTCCGCGATCCAAAACTAAACATCTATAGTTCCATTTGGCGAGGATTGAGGGATGTTTTAAAACACACCCCATAGAATACTTCACCGTCTGAGGGGTTAAAAAAAATTAAAAACTATAAATAAAATTCTAGTGTTATCGCAATTCAGGGCGTCCTGGACACTTTTAGTGTCCGCGTTCCAAAACTAAATGTCTATAGTTCTATTTGGGGAGGATTAAGGGATGCTTTAAAACACACCCCATAGAATACTTCACCGTCAGAAGGGTTGAAAAAAATTAAAAACTATAAATAAGATTCTAGTGTTATCGCAATTCAGGGCGTCCACGACACTTTTAGTGTCCGCGTTCCAAAACTAAAAATCCACAGTTACATTTGGGAAGGATTAAGGGATGTTTCAGTATACATTTCATAACATGCTTCACCGTCTGAGGGGTTGAGAAAAATTAAAAACTATAAATAAGATTCTAGTGTTATCGCAATTCAGGGCGTCCTCGACACTTTTAGTGTCCGCGATCCAAAACTAAACATCTATAGTTCCATTTGGCGAGGATTGAGGGATGTTTTAAAACACACCCCATAGAATACTTCACCGCCTGAGGGGTTGAAAAAAATTAAAAACTATAAATAAAATTCTAGTGTTATCGCAATTCAGGGCGTCCTGGACACTTTTAGTGTCCGCGTTCCAAAACTAAATGTCTATAGTTCTATTTGGGGGGATTAAGGGATGCTTTAAAACACACCCCATAGAATACTTCACCGTCTGAGGGGTTGAAAAAAATTAAAAACTATAAATAAGATTCTAGTGTTATCGCAATTCAGGGCGTCCTCGACACTTTTAGTGTCCGCGTTCCAAAACTAAAAATCCACAGTTACATTTGGGAAGGATTAAGGGATGTTTCAGTATACATTTCATAAAATGCTTCACCGTCTGAGGGGTTGAGAAAAATTAAAAACTATAAATAAGATTCTAGTGTTATCGCAATTCAGGGCGTCCTGGACACTTTAATGTCCTCATTCCAAAACTAAACATCCATAGTTCCATTTGTGGAGGATTGGGGGATGTTTTAAAACACCCCATAGAATGCTTCACCGTCTGAGGGGTTGAAATAAATTAAAAACTATAAATAAGATTCTAGTGTTACCGCAATTCAGGGCGTCCTCGACACTTTTAGTGTCCGAGTTCCAAAACTAAAAATCCACAGTTCCATTTGGGAAAAATAGAACTGTAGATGTTTAGTTTTGGAACGCGGACACTAAAACTGTCCAGGACGCCCTGAAGTGCAACTAGAATCTTATTTATAGTTTTTAATTTTTTTCAACCCACCAGACGGTGAAAGGTGTGGAAACCTATGGGGTGTGTACTAAAACATTTCTCAATCCTCCCCAAATAGAACTATAGATGTATAGTTTTGGAACGCGGACACTAAAAGTGTCCAGGACATTCCGTATTGGGATAACATTAACATCCTATTAATAGTTTTTAATTTTTTTCAACCTTTCAAATGGCGAAACATTCTATGGAGTGTATACTAAAACATTCCTTAATCCTCCCCAAATGGAACTGTGGATGTTTTGTTTTGGAACGCGGACACTAAAAGTGTCTAGGACGCCCTGAATTGCGATAACACTAGAATCTTATTTATAGTTTTTAATATTTTTCAACCCCTCAGACGGTGAAGCATTCTATGGGGTGTACATTAAAACATCCCTTAATCCTCCCCAAATGGAACTATAGATGTTTAGTTTTGGAATGCGGACACTAAAAGTGTCCAGGACGCCCCGAATTGCGATAACACTAGAATCTTGTTTATAGTTTTTAATTTTTTTCAACCCCTTAAACGATGAAGCATTCTATGGAGTGTATACTAAAACATTCCTTAGTCCTCCCCAAATCGACTGTGGATGTTTAGTTTTGGAACGCGGACACTAAAAGTGTCCAGGACGCTCTGAATTGCAATAACACTAGAATCTTATTTATAGTTTTTAATATTTTTCAACCCCTCAGACGGTGAAGCATTCTATGGGGTATACATTAAAACATCCCTTAATCCTCCCCAAATGGAACTCTAGATGTTTAGTTTTGGAATGCGGACACTAAAAGTGTCCAGGACGCCCCGAATTGCGATAACACTAGAATCTTATTTATAGTTTTTAATTTTTTTCAACCCCTCAGACAGTAAAGCATCCTATGGGGTGTATTTTAAAACATCCCTGAATCCTCCCCAAATGGAACTATAGATGTTTAGTTTTTGAACGCGGGCACTAAAAGTGTCCAGGACGCCCTGAACTGCGATAACACTAGTATCTTATTTATAGTTTTTTATTTTTTTCAACCCCTCAGACGGTGAAGCAATTTATGGGGTGTATTTTAAAACATCCCCCATCCCTCCCCAAATGGAACTATAGATGTTTAGTTTTGGAATGCGGACACTAAAAGTGTCCAGGACGCCCCGAATTGCGATAACACTAGAATCTTGTTTATAGTTTTTAATTTTTTTCAACCCCTTAAACGATGAAGCATTCTATGGAGTGTATACTAAAACATTCCTTAGTCCTCCCCAAATCGACTGTGGATGTTTAGTTTTGGAACGCGGACACTAAAAGTGTCCAGGACGCTCTGAATTGCAATAACACTAGAATCTTATTTATAGTTTTTAATTTTTTTTCAACCTCTCAGACGGTGAAGCATTCTATGGGTTGTGTTTTAAAACGTCCCCCAATCTTTCCCAAATGGAACTATAGATGTTTAGTTTTGGAATGCGGACACTAAAAGTGTCCAGGTCTCCCTGAATTGCGTTAACCCTAAAATCTTATTTATAGTTTTTAATTTTTTTCAACCCTTTAAACGGTGAAGCATTCTATGGAGTGTATACTAAAACATTCCTTAGTCCTCCCCAAAATGGAACTGTGTATGTTTAGTTTTGGAACGCGAACACTAAAAATGTCCAGGACGCCCTGAATTGCAATAACACTAGAATCCTATTTATAGTTTTTAATTTTTTTTCAATCTCTCAGACGGTGAAGCATTCTATGGGGTGTGTTTTAAAACATCCCCCAATCCTCCCCAAATGGAACTATAGATGTTTAGTTTTGGAATGAGGACATTAAAGTGTCCAGGACGCCCTGAATTGCCATAACACTAGAATCTTATTTATAGTTTTTAATTTTTTTCAACCCCTTAAACGATGAAGTTTAAGGGGTTGAAATTAAAATATATTTTAATATATATTGAAATTAAATAAATATCTATGGAGTGTATACTAAAACATTCCTTAGTCCTCCCCAAATCGACTGTGGATGTTTAGTTTTGGAACGCGGACACTAAAAGTGTCCAGGACGCCCTGAATTGCGATAACACTAAAATCTTATTTATAGTTTTTAATTTTTTTGAACCCCTTAAACTGTGAAGCATTCTATGGAGTGTATACTAAAACATTCCTTAGTCCTCCCCAAATGGAACCGTGGATGTTTAGTTTTGGAACGCGAACACTAGAAGTGTCCAGGACGCTCTGAATTGCAATAATACTGGAATCTTCTTTATAGTTTTTATTTTTTTTTCAACCTCTCAGACGGTGAAGCATAGAACACTAAAAGTGTCCAGGACGCTCTGAATTGCGATAACACTAGTATCTTATTTATAGTTTTTAATTTTTTTCAGCCCCTTAAACGATGAAGCATTCTATGGAGTGTATACTAAAACATTCCTTAGTTCTCCCCAAATGGAACTGTGGATGTTTAGTTTTGGAACACGAACACTAGAAGTGTCCAGGACGCTCTGAATTGCAATAACACTGGAATCTTATTTATAGTTTTTAATTTTTTTTCAACCTCTAAGACGGTGAAGCATTCTATGTGGTGTGTTTTAAAACATCCCCCAATCCTCCCCAAATGGAACTATAGATGTTTAGTTTTGGAACGCGAACACTAGAAGTGTCCAGGACGCTCTGAATTGCAATAACACTGGAATCTTCTTTATAGTTTTTATTTTTTTTTCAACCTCTCAGACGGTGAAGCATAGAACACTAAAAGTGTCCAGGACGCTCTGAATTGCGATAACACTAGTATCTTATTTATAGTTTTTAATTTTTTTCAGCCCCTTAAACGATGAAGCATTCTATGGAGTGTATACTAAAACATTCCTTAGTTCTCCCCAAATGGAACTGTGGATGTTTAGTTTTGGAACACGAACACTAGAAGTGTCCAGGACGCTCTGAATTGCAATAACACTGGAATCTTATTTATAGTTTTTAATTTTTTTTCAACCTCTAAGACGGTGAAGCATTCTATGTGGTGTGTTTTAAAACATCCCCCAATCCTCCCCAAATGGAACTATAGATGTTTAGTTTTGGAATGCGGACACTAGAAGTGTCCAGGACGCCCTGAATTGCAATAACACTAGAATCTTATTTCTTAACATTCTATGAGTTATATATGAGAACATCCCTTGAACTTTTCCTACTCGATCTGTATTTTGGAACTCCAAAAATAAGTGTCTTGGCACTCTTAATTAAGATAGACATAGGGCCTTATAGACAGTCTTATTTTTTTTCATCACCTCGAATAGTAAAACATTCTATAGATCGGTGGGTTAACATTTCTCAACTACCCTAATCGAGCATTATCAATTTAACACTGAAACTAATGATTGATATTTATATAAATTACTTTCATCATTGTATGGTACTACACCCTATAACTTTACTAGGCCATGGGTGATTCTACGAGAATTTAAAAAGTTTATGGCTGGATGTTTATGGCTAACTTCACGCGAACTAATTATTTCAGATACCAATGTTGTGTATCTATATCAATTATCCAGGCAAGAGCTACAGCCAAAACCCTAATTTCTCTGTAAATGTTTTGATAACGGCACGCTGTGATACACAGAAAAAGGAAATCATTTTCTGCTGGTTAACTATGAGAAAAATAATAATTTTTGATCAAGAATCATGTTCTCGCGCGGTCGATTCTTGTTCTTAAATTCGGATAATTACTTCAGAAACCTTTGTTTAGCCAACTGAATCTATGTGAAATATCCAGCACGCGGTGATACATACACTGAAATACGTGATAATTTTCCCCATGGTAACTGTTAAGGAAAATAATTATCAAACAACAACTATGTTCTCGGTCTGATCTTGTTCTCAAAGTCGGATAATTACTTCAGATACCATTGTTGACAAAAAATAAAAACAATTTTTATTACTTAATAACTTTAATTTGTCTTAGGAGTAAACATACAATCTTATTAAGTTAATATGGCAATTACTTATTAAACCTGATGGCAAAAGAAGCACATTGTTCAAAGTCACCCACACAACTAAGAACTGCTTAAGATACCCAATATTATTTTGCAATTTTTATAACCAAAAAGCGCCTCTCTTACAAACAACGTTAAGAAAACATTAATAAAAACTACTTATATACAAAAAAAAAACTTCTTGTATTAGTCTTTGGTATTATTTTCAAACCTATAAATAAATGCAGTTAAGGGCAGTGAGACTTCTTTAAGAGGTACCAATAAGTACTAATTCCGAGGTAAGTACTTTAATAAGTTTCTTCATGCTTCCAATTCGTAACCCATGAAGCAAGTCTGGGGTATTGCGTCCACGATGTTCTTAATGTTCTCAACATCCCGGTGCAATTCTTCAATTTGGTCCTTGTAGTCCTTGATAAGGTCGCTTTGGACCTTGTGTTGGTTTTGCAGTTTATCCAGCTGTTCCTCCAGATTGGTTTCGCTGATTCTCCGTTCAATCTCCATAATTTCCTGGTCAAGACGGTCCAGCCTTGCCTCATCTATATCCGGAGTCGTATCCAGTTCAGAAATGATTTCTTGTACGTCATCCAGGAGTTTTGCTACTTGATCGGAGACCTTGTCTGTATCCTGGACAGCTTTACCAACCTAAGTAACCAACATTTTAGATACATAAGTGGATTTTAAAGAAAGCTTACGTGTTCCTTTGCTTGATCCACCAAACTATTATTACTTAATGGATGTCCGAGAAGGGCTTCAAGCTTGTCTTCTGAGGCCTCAATTCGTCTACCAATATCTGCTTCGGAAATCAAGAAGTCGTCTGTTTTTTCCTTGAGATCTTTGGCTTCACCCAAGACTTCTTTGATCTAAACAGAAACTTATTGAATAAGATTACAGATAAAACCACCATGGCCCCAACCTCTCTGGAAGCTTCTTTTTCCTCGTCTTTGGCAGTTTGAATTATATTAAACGACTCATTGGCAATTCTGTCAATTTCCTGCAACTCATTTTGAGCCTGCAGAGTTTTACTCAAAGTGCTGCTGATGATAGCCTCGATCTCTGGGATGGTTTTCAAGGCGTCTTCGGCCTCTTGGCGCGACTTTTGAGTGTCCGAGTCGAAACCTAAATATTAATTTAGTCTCACATTCACCTTTTTGGGCGAAACAGCTTACTAAGAATGTCTTTATAAATTCGTTCAGCTTCGGTTAGTTTGTCCGTCCAATCTTTAATAGTCCGGGTAACAGTTTCGTTGGCTTCGTGGATTTCATCCACCAACAAGTCCAAGACCACTTGTTGGTCGTAAGCTTGCTCCAGTAGCTGCTTGCCTTGCTCAGTTTTGTTATCTATGGTGTCCCTTAAATCATGGCTGCAAGAAATGGTTGTTAGCTTACTGTTTAGTAAGTAGTTTCCCTTAAAACTTACCTTTTATTGAGTAAAGCTCCAGCTCTATCGTTTAATCTTCTGGCTTCGTCTCGCAAACTTAAAGACTTCTTGGCAAGATCTGGAACATCGACAGTAGGTACGAACAAGTTATTCACCCCGTTCAAGAGCTCCAAAGCGTCATTTTTCACTTCCCTAGCTCGAGCATTGACATTCTTGGTAAAATCTGTAGTTTTGTTCAATTTATCTTCCCCCCTCTCCAAGTCATTTTTTAGTTTGCCTATTTTCTCCCTAAATAAGCCCTAAATCCAAGTTTAATTCCCGGTAGTCCATGAATGATGACTGAAGTACCTGATCAGAATTAGCCTTTTTAGCTAGCTCGTACACCTCACTAGACTTGTTTTTGGCTTCTTTGGCTTTGACCACCACGATTTCGGCCTGTTCATCGAGAGTGTCTGCCAACTCTCGGGCTTCCTGAGCGATTCTGGTCATGTTTTCGGACTGTTGGCCTACCTGCCTGCTTCTCTCCCATGCGTCTGCTAGGGCTTTCTTTGCTTCGGTTTCGAACTGCGTAGTGATGTCTTCCAGACTTTGTGCGAGCTTAAATTGTGGTACACAATATATACATTATTTACCATTCTGAGCAGATTTTTTAAATTAGGGCAAGATAGTGTCTATGAGAGTCATAGACAGACACCAGATAGTATATCCCTTATTAAAAAAAAAAACTTTGATTTGTGCTGGTGATTTGAAATTTTAATGAGGCAGTGATAATTAATTTATCCAGATATAGTTAATTCAAAACTTTATGTAATTAAATCATATCGCGTTGTACAAAAAAGCCCATCAATAATTTGTAGTTTGGGTTGAGTTACAGTTTTGTAGATAGTGTAGACTTAAAACAAAGATATTTACTTGTTACAGACTGATAATTAGTATAGATACTGCGCTCAGTAAAGAGATGTAGAGAGACAGATAAGTCCACATTGGTTAAAATTGCTGTTCAATAATTATTCATCTGAAATTGAATTATTGATTTTGAAGTGTGTCTTTTGAGGACCATTTGCACAGGTACAAGTAATAACAGACATCTAAATTAATTATCGCTCATGGATTTTAATGGCCAGACTGCTTACTGATTGGACGTTATAGACCATTTAGATAGTTTTATAGATGCACTTAACTTAAAACCCGTGTAAAACATTATAATATGTAGATTGGGACTGATAACTTGCATAGATACAGTAATCTTAATACCGATATCTGGATAAATTTTCTTGTTATTGCAGAAGAGCTGACCTAAACTTGAATCACAGATTGTAAAATATAAGTTTCGTAAATCCTATATAAATTATCCAGGCGATAGTCGAAACAATAATTTCTTCGTAAATATTTTGATAACGGCACGCTGTGATACGCAAAAGAAAAAGGTGATTTTTTTCCGCTGGGTAACTATAAGAAGAATAATAATTTTTAATCAAGAAATATGTTCCCGCTCTGTTCTTGTTGTTAAGGTCGGATAATTACTTCAGATACCTTTGTTTAGCCAGCTGTATCTATATGAATTATCCAGGGGATATCGGCAGCCAAATCAAAAAATTATTCGTAAATATTTAGATAACAACACGCGGCGGTACATATAAAGAAATAGGTGATAATTTTCGGCTTTATAACTATAAGGAAGATAATTATCAACCAAGTACCAAGTTTCCTGTCAGTCCTTGTTTTTAGAGTCGGATAATTGTTACAGATTTCATTGTTTAGCCAGATATATCTATGTAAATTATCGAGGCGTAAGCCGAAACAATAATTTCTCCGTAAATGTTTTAATAACGGCACTCTTTGATACGCAAAAGAAAAAGGTGATATTTATAGATATATACATAATATTATAAAATTTTTAATTAAGAAATATGATCGCCGTCTGTTCTTGTTTTTAAGGTCGGATAATTAGTTCAGATACCTTTGTTTAGCCAGCTGTATCTATGTGAATTATGCAGACGATATCGGCAGCCAAATCAATAAATTATTCGTAAATATTTAGATAACAACGCGCGGCGGTACATATACAGAAATAGGTGATAATTTTCGGCTTTACAACTATAAGGAAAATAATTATCAACCAAGTACTAAGTTTCCTGTCAGTCCTTGTTTTTAGAGACGGATAATTGTTTTAGATTTCATTGTTTAGCCAGATGTATCTAGGTAAATTATCTAAGCGATAGTAGAGACAATAATTTCTCCGTATATGTTGTGATAACGGCACGCTGTGATACGCATAAGAAAAAGGTGATAATTTTCCGCTGGGTAACTATAAGAATAATAATTTTTAATCAAGAAATATGTTCCCGGTCTGTCCTTGTTCTTAAGGTCGGATAATTACTTCAGATACCATTGTTTAGCCAGCTGTATCTATGTGAATTATCCACGCGATAACGGCAGCCAAATCAGTAAATTATTCGTAAATATTTAGATAACAACACGCGGCGGTATATATACAGAAATAGATGATAATTTTCGACTTTATAACCATAAGGAAAATAATTATCAACCAAGTACCAAGTTTCTTGTCAATCCTTGTTTTTAGAGTCGGAGAATGGTTTCAGATTTCATTGTTTAGCCAGATCTATCTATGTAAATTATTCAGACGATAGCCGAAACATCAGTTTCTTCGTAAATGTTTTGATAAAGGCATGCTGTGATATGCAGAAGAAAAAGGTGATAATTTTCGACTGGGTAATTATAAGAATAATAATTTTTAATCAAGAAATATGTTCCCGGTCTGTTCTTCTTCTTAAGGTCGGATAATTACTTCAGATACCATTGCTTAGCCAGCTGTACCTATATGAATTATCCTGGTGATATCGGCAGCCAAATCAATAAATTATTCGGAAATATTTAGATAAGACGCGGCGGTACATATACAGAAATTGGTGATAATTTTCGGCTTTATAACTATAAGGAAAATAGTTATCAACCAAGTACCAAGTTTCCTATCAGTCCTTGTTTTTAAAGTCGGTTAATTGTTTCAGATTTCATTGTTTAGCCAGATGTATCTATGTAAATTATCCAGGCGATAGTCGAAACAATAATTTCTCCGTAAATGTTGTGATAACAGTACGTTGTGATTCGCAGAAGAAAAAAGTGATAATTTTCTTCTGGGTAACTATAAAAAGAATAATAATTTTTAATCAAGAAATATGTTCCCCCTCTGTTCTTGTTGCAGACGTATCTATCAAAATTATTCAGGCGATAACTACAGCCGAAACACTCATTTCTCCGTAAATGTTTTGATGACAATACGCTGTGATACACAAAAAAGGTGATAATTTTCCGCTGGGTAATTATAAGAAAAATTATAATTTTTAATCAAGAAACATGTTCCCGGTCTGCCCCGGTTCTTATGGTCGGATAATTACTTCAGATACCTTTGTTTAGCCAGCTGTATCTATGTGAATTATCCAGGCGATATCGGCAGCCAAATCAATAAATTATTCGTAAATATTTAGATAACAACACGCGGTGATACATACACAGAAATAAATGATAATTCTCAGCTTGATAACTATAGGAAAAACAATTATCAATCAAGAGACGAGTTTCCTGTCAGTCCTTGTTTCTAAACTCGGATAATTATTTGAGGCTTCAATGTTTAGCCAAATATATTTAAGTAAATTATCCAGGCGATAGCTACAGCCGAAACGATAATTTTTCCGTAAATATTTTGATAGCAGCACGCTGTGATGCGCAAAAAAAATAGTGATAATTTTCCGCTGAGTAACTATAAGAATAATAATAATTTTTAATCAAGAAAAATATTGCCGGTCTGTTCTTGTTCTTGAGGTCGGATCATTACTTCAGATACCATTGTTCAGCTATCTGAATCTAAGTGAATTATCCAGGGGATGTCGACGCTAAATTAATAAATTATTTGCAGATGTTTAGATAATAGCACGAGGTGATACATACACAGACGTAAGTGTTAATTTTCCGTATGTTAACCGTTAAGGAAAATAATCATCAATTAAAAACCATTTTTCCACATTCTGTCCTTCTTCTTAGGATCGGATAATTCAGAAGATATCGACCGCCAAACCAATTAATGATTCGTAAATGTTTAGCTACAGGACGCTGTAATTCATAGAAATACTGTGATAATTTTCCGCACCAACCAAGTTTCCTATCAGTCCATGTTTTAAAAGTCTGATAATATTTCAGATACCATTGTTCAGGTAGTTGATCAGTGGTATTATCCAGGCGATAGCTACAATTGAATCGGTTGCGGTATACCGGTCAATATCTTAAGTGCGTTTAATGTGATATGAAAAAAAGTTTGTACGTACTTGATCCAGAATCATATCCGTATTAGCATTAATCTTGTCCGTCTCATCAGTTTTAGCTTTAACGCCATCAATATTCTCATTGACGCTCTCCAAAGTCCTGGCTACGTCCTGCTCCCTTTCCTTAATATCCTGCACTTGATGGATAATACTGTCCTCCCCAGTGGCGATTTTTACTTTATCGTAAAGCTCATCGATGTCATCATCCAACTTATCCAACTCAATACGGAAGTCATCATCGGTAATCACCGTGGGCCTGCGTTCGATTTCGTTGATAATATCGTTCAGCCTGTCCAGTTTGTTGCTATGCGCTCTATAAGCGGTCTGTACTAGGTTGTAGCACTCAGGACAATCTACAAATCACCAGTTAATATATTGCGTAAAAGAGGTAAAATCATAGTACCGAGGCATCCTCGATGTCTGTCATATTTGTTCTCCTTGCAGCGATCACATCTTCGTCCTTCAACGTTGTCCAGACAGGGACATTGTCCAGAGGCGTCGCATTGCAGGTCTTTAGAACCAACGCCGTCACAATCGCAATCTTTGCACCCATCAAGAGAAAAGCCGTATTTTCTCGCCTCACAATGGTCGCAACGTAGACTGTTGATGAAAAATCAGGAAGAGCCATAAGTCTAGTTGCGAATTCATAAATAGTCTCTTACCCAGTTACTCCAGGTCTACAGTAACACTGTCCGGTATAAATGTTACAGGTGTGATTGAACGATCCAATTGGATCACAATTACAATTCTGGCACCCGTCTCCGCTTTGAAGGTTGTAGAAGCCTTCCTCGCATTGATCGCAGTTTTTGCCCCCCACGTTGGCCTTGCAGTGGCATGCTCCTGTGCTGGAATCGCAAACAGGTTCCCCATTGGCGTCGGCGGTGGTACCGACGGGGTTGCATTCGCAACGTTTGCAATCTCCTTTGGGCAAGACCAGGGCGTTGCCATAGAATCCTGCAATTTAATGGTGGTTATTAGAATCGAGTAGCATGTTTTCCCTTAGATTCCGTCATCTAGCCGCCTATGAAATTCATTGGTTTTTTGAAGCGTCGTGAATAACTTCTTTCGATATTTTCTTAAGTTGTCACTTTTGCGTCGAATGTCTGGGGACGACACTGACGGCTCCAGAGCGGATTGAAAGTATCCTAATCCTTTGTTTTCTTCATAGGAGTGTAAGGATGGGAATACGCTCAGACCTGTCTCGTGCTGCCATTCGATAACGCTTTACAAAGATAAATAAATCAGCCTCGAAGTGATTCGACTTTTTAATTTAAATTATGTAGAATTATGAAGACTGTATGGACTCTTTAAAACGGGGAAAAACTAAACAGCAAGAACAAGATGCCAGCTAACAATTTACAAATGTCAAGAAGTGACAGTATCAATGATAGTTAATGGCGGGTCAATTTACTTTAAAAAAACTATCAAAAAATTCTAGCCAACTAGATGACGTTACTAATTAACACCCCATTATTACTTCATAAGCTTTTGTTACCTGGTAAACAAACCTCACACCTGGAACCCCCAGTGTTGTGGATGCACCTCAGACACTCCCCGGTCGTAGTATTACAGTTTCCTATGCCGTTGGTATCGATATTCTGATTGCACTCACATACTTGGCAAGGCGATTTGGGACCAAACACTCCAGTGGGATCTCCATAATACCCATCGGAGCAGACGTCACACTTAAAGCCTGAGTATCCTGCTGGACACTCCGTGCACACAATCACGCCTTCCTGCTGTTCAATGCACGCTCCACCATTGGGACAGTTGCAGGGTAGACAGTCTTCCGGTGTTCCTTTTGAAGGCGACAATATTTAGCTATAGAAATAGTTGCTGCAAGTTAGATTAAAAATACCTGCTAAAGCATTCCCATAAAATCCTCTGGCACAAAGATCGCAGTTTTCTCCTGCAGTGTTATGCTGGCAAATACATCTACCAGTTTCAGAGTCGCAGATGTCTGCATGTTTGTTGCAGTCGCACGGGATGCAGTTGGTAAAAGGTCCTCCATGGGCCGGCGAGTGGCGGTATCCTGCAGCGCAGGACTCGCAAAACTGACCAATGTATCCTAAAATTTATTTACATAAAATCACTGAATCTTTGAGGCGGTTTATCAATTTTTTTTCTACTACTTACGGGTATTTCGACCCAACAGATTTGTTTTGGTGTGTTTTTGATGTTGGAAAGACATTTCACAACTAACTAGATGATTTTTTTTCAAAGGAACACGACATATAATCAACATGTTCTTCAAATTAAGTGGCCAAGAGCTGTCCATATCTTTCCTACTTAAGGACTAGTTAGAAAAATGCACCCTTCTTTCAGAATAATAAAACAATTGTCAGACTGCAAACGCAAAATGTTTACTAGAGTGAATATACAGTCTCTTGTAGTGTTATTGCAATGTTCGGGTTAGGGAGAGTAAAACACCAAAACAAAGACTGTATAACACGCCCTTTTCTAAGAGATAATATCGCCTTCGTTCTCTCGAGACATTAAAAACGATAAAATTCAAATAAACCCATTATTAAAGAAAATAATAAACGTTTGGCAACAATGCCCCACACATTGACATCTTGTCGTGTGACGTATCTGCTGTAATCTTGTCAAGGAGTTCGGCCATATTGCTCTGACAAAAGACGAACGCTGCGTTGCCATTTAGCTGAATAAACGAAAGATAGGGAAAAAAGGTGCAGTTAAAATGAATTAATCATTTATTTTATATGCATTATTTGCACTCATTTTCATCTAATTTTCTTCATATAATCCAATAGTAAAATCAACTTTGTTCTCAAAATGTCTGGAAATTCGTTTTCTAGATTCATTTAAAATTGCCTATTTTCGATTAATAATCCCATTGAGTTTGCACTCATTTTCAGATGATTTTTTCAAATGATTAGAGTGGTAAAATCAGGTTTTGGATATCTCTAACCGTTAAAATCTGTTTTCAAGAATTGTATAAAAAATAATGTGTTTGAGATAGATTTATCAAGTTTGTACTCGTTTCCAGCTGGTTTGGTTCAAATAATCGTATTGAAAACCTGACTTATAAAATCAGGTTATAAATAACTTTAACCATTCTCGAGCTATCTGAAAATCTGTTTTCGAGATTCATTTAAAATTACCCATTTTTGAGAATAATCCCCTTGTGTTTGTTTTTATTTTCAGATCATTTTGTCCAATCAGATGCGAGGTAAAACTGAAGTAACCTCACCCGTCACCTAGTGTTAGAAGTGACGTCAACTAGGTGTTTCGCCGGAGCCCTTTTCAAGGTAAGTTAGTATTTCCAGTAATTTTAGTGCGAATAGTGCAAAATTCGGTTTTCAACATAAAAAAAAAATGTATTGGGGCGAAATACCCATAAGTAAGTGGCAAAAAAAATCACCACTGATATTACAAAGACACTCATCTTACCTTGGGGACATTCACAAAACTCCATCCACAAAGCCCGATCCCCTGCGGCCCCTGGAGAGGCAATATGCAGTTTCACGTCATCTAAGAAACCGACTCCTTTATTGGCGTACGTGCCCCTGATTTTGATTGCAGTCAAGTTGGTCAGCACAGAGATGAAATCTCTAGAGCTCAGTCTTGGTTGCCACTGGAAGTCTGGATGCTCGTGCAGCCTGAATTTATAAGTCTGGGTCTGAAACAAAAGAAAACCTGGATAAGTATACACCCCCTAGTTTACAGACTTGGTTGGTAAGGCGGTACCTCGATGTTGGGGTTAGGGTTGCCTTGGGCGAAGATGATGTTGGTGATGCGATTTCCGCTGCCTTCAATTATAATATCTTGTGCAGTGAGGAAAGGCCTGCTTTCTCCAATTCTAAACGAGAACTCCAGTAGTTGATTATACGCGGCCCTTTGGTCGCCCAGAAATCTGTCAGGAGCTAGGAAGTAGACCACTTCTTCGTCTTGAGCTTTTACTCCGATACCTTTACAAAAAAAAACGGTTTGTATACACAAAATTCAGCCTCAGACGTCAACATGCCTCATGTTGATTAGAAAAAGTCATCTAGAGGGCTATGAATTTTTGACATAAATGAACTTTTGTTCCTTCATCATTTTTCTTTGATATTTGAAAGCCAACTAGATGACGCTTACAAATGAACACCCCTCTTACTTTGACTGATGGTTTCGTATTTAATGGGAACGTTCCGTCCATACTGATCCTCGGCCCTCCACTTTTCCACTCCTTTGGCAAAACCAGATTCCAGAGCGTATTTCCAATACCCTAGAAAGAGGTTTTATTAGTCACCCTCAGGTTTCTTTTACACACCTCTACCTTACCTGGAGCGGATCTACATTGGGAGGAGTGGCCGTAGCAGAAGCAGGGCGTGCACCCGAACTCGTTCTCCAAGTCCAAGTTGAAGAAGCCGGGTTTACACTCGCGGCACTGCTTTCCCTCCACGTTTTCCTTGCAGACGCACACGCCGCTTTCTGCGTTGCAATGCGGCTGATTGAACGCGGAACCTTCTTCGGCGCATTCGCAGCTTTTGCAGCCGGATTTTGAGAAATCGTAGAAGTTTTCCGCACATCTAAAGTCAAAAAAGATCAATTAGCCATCGCTTGGATTAATACAGAAATTTGATTGGCGACAGTGTTAAATTTGTAAAAACCAAAAATAATATGTTTTCTGCTAGACTGATGAAGCCCAATTTGAAGAAACGTTGTAAAGTCTGCTGTTGTTATAACATGCCTTTTTCTATGAGGGCAATAAAAAATTTCGAAATTTCGAACAAAACTTGACTTTGATTTTTGTAATTATTGCTATCAAGAGCAGGTGTTCATCAATTTATCGATCAAGCCATCTGCATACTAGTTTTGGCGTCTACCCCTCATCAGTACAGTTTTGGCTGGTCGACAAATTGGAGACCGTGAGTTGTTTAACTTAAAGCCGAAAATGTACGGAGTGCCATCTGTCATGCAGTATTGGATTTAAAATACGTTGGTGGATGACGCCTGCTCCTGCTTTGAACAACATCTCACTATTGATCTCAAGTTGTAGTTACAATTGTGAAATCAACTTACAACTGTAGGTTCAAGTTACTATCGTAGGTTTAAGTTATAATTGTCATCTTCAAGTTACAATTGTAAGTTAAAATTAAAACTGTAGGTTCAAGGTACAATAGTAAGTTGAAGTTACAACTACAGGTTCAACTTACAATTGTAGGCTAAAAATGGAAGTTGAAGTTAAAGCTATTAAAGGTTTAAGTGACAATAAAATTGTAGATTGAAGTTACAATTGTAGGTTCAACTTACAACTGTAAATTGTACAAGTGAGAATTCTAGGTTCAAGTTATAATTGTAAATTCAATTAATAATTGTACAAACTTACAAATGAAGGTACAATTTACAAATGTGTGTTGAAGTTAAAAGTGAAATTTCAAGTTACAATTGTAGATTGAAATTACAACTGTAGGATCATTTTACAATTGTTATGCTTAAAAGCGCTAAGTTAACTAAAAGTAAGAAGCGAAGCCTCTATGAGAGAGGAGCGAAACATCTCATCACACGCCCTTCAGATCTTCCTCAGAAACCAGTTTTATTGTACTAATATAAGAGTGGCAAAAAAAGGCAACAGATGATGCGCGTTCGCCATTATGTCCAGAAAAGTAACAGGAGCATATACGTCCTCTTCTTTCTATTAGTTTAGTATAAAGCTTTTCATTATAATTTTCGGAAAAGTAGGCCATGGAAATTTGACAGATTGCCACCCGTATAATATTTGAACTGTGCCAGTTTTATTGGTTATATTGACATAATTTAAAGGTTATAAAGTGCTGCCGTTATAAAAAAATGTTGTTGCCAGAACTTACCAAAAATAATTGTTGTAGGCGAAATTAATAAATCCATGTACTGGAGCTGATACTACGTTTTTCACATCAAATACATGGCAGAAGTAATTCTTAGGATAACAAATTTTATATTGGCATTGATGTGGAGGTAGCCTCAATACTTCGTGTCCATGAGACTCCAAAATACAATCAACTACATATTGTTTTGGTGTTCTCCGAAATGGTTTTATTAAATCCCATAACTCTTTTTTAATACGTGCGTTATGTATGTCTACATTATGACTACTTAACCATTCCTGCATTTGTTCTTTCTTCGAAGAGAGAATGGGTGGTTTCGATAACGGTTCTGAGTGATACGGGGCTTTATCCATAACAACCATGCATTTCTCTGAGAAATTACTCAATGCTGGAACGAATCGAGTAGTCACCCAATTTTGTAAAATTTCGGAGTTCATTGTCTTGTGATAGTCACGGTCATTGATATTTGAATTTAGAAAAAAGTCACAGGCCTCCAAAAACCCTGAAGAAGTCCCAGCGTGCGAGTAAAATGGTAAATCGTTTACCTTCTTGTCTAACTGTAGAGGGGTTACTTTTATCGTGTAGCCATCGACGAACCTGTAATCCATTTTGATAGAGCCACGTTTCATCAATGTACACGAATTTGATTTTTTGTCGGGTAGTATGCAATAATTGTCGTAAAAATACTATTTTGGCGGTTACAATATGCCTCTGCTCACATAAAATTTTGCGTTCGTTAACTAATTTAGGTTTGTACCCCATCATTTTCAAAATTCTATACAATGTGGTCTTGCTTTGTCGAAAGTCTAAATTCTGCTGTGTGATAAAAACTTTTTTTAATCTAATGCGAGCAACGTCGGGGAAATTAATTTGATTTAGTCAAAGTCAAACTGATGGCAGATATTAAAGTAAAACTACATTAAACCATCATAACAACTTGTAAGGAAGTTGTTATTGGCATTTACCTTCACCTGCTTTTAATTTACTGGTTAAAATCTTGTCAATCACATTTTTGGCAAATCAGTGAATGGATAACTAGTATGTCGCGTTTTTGGCGGAATCTTTCCTTTGCGGTTTTTGTAACATAACCATTAACATTGACACAGTTCAAAAATTATATAGGGGTCATTCAAATAATAGCCTTTGGAAAAACTTTATGGAACGCTTTATACCTATTCCAAGAATTAGGACTCTGTAAAGAATTAAATTCAACACTCTCTCCCCTTACACATCTCTTCAAACCTCCCCAACGAAAGGCCTAACTTACTTGTCGCATTTGTCCCCTGTCACTCCAGGTTTGCAAAAGCATTTCCCCTCGAAATTGCACTGTTGCGTCTTGGAACCAATGGTGTCGCACTGACAAGGCACGCAATAACCATCCTCCCTCATATAGTAGTTGGGGCGACACTTTTCGCAATTGGGCCCATCCCTATTGGCAGAACAATCCAGGCAGTAGCCTCCATGGCCCGTTTGTTCGTAAAGAGCGCGGTCGAACTGGCATCTGTTGGAGTACCCATTGCAGTTACACGCTGAAAAGCCAAACAAAGTACTTGTGTAGTTAATTATGGATCTAGAGACAACTTTAAAGAGGATCGTAAGTAACTCGATACCGCCATGTAATCAGCGTTTAATGGGTGCGTGGGACGTCAAGGGCTGAGCGCTTGTAAAGCTCAAGTCGCGTGTAGGAGTAGTGATGGTGAATTTATGACGCACAAAAGACCTTTTTGTCTTCAGGATCAAAGAGAAATTAGAAATCGTCCTACTTTGTTTGAACGTAACAAAAAATGTATTGTGGGTAAGTGAAGAAGATAAATGATGGTAACGGTCATGGTTTTACTCATTGCGATAGTACCAATAGGTGAAAGGGTTATTTATTGTTATTTAAGGTCAAACGTGGACGTGCTTATCTGAACGTAAAATCTTCAGCACATATTACATTGTCATTTAAATATTGTTATGTAACATATTGAAAATTCTAAGAGGAATCCACTTACCACTTCCAGAAAACCAAGGAGTTAGGCCATCCCATGACAAACCCATTACTGACAGTATAAGGCAATTTTTCCATAAAACAATGTTCAAAACCGTAACCAAAACCATTTTTTTTATATCTATAGTTTTTTAACATTCTAAACGATACAATAACCAACTTCCTCGGGAAGGGTACTAGCCCAATACCAAATCCCGCACCGACTCAAAATGCACTGAAAACCGTATCTTCACGCTAAGGCCCGGCAAGGTAGGTACTTCTTCGTAGTACGCCAACGCTCAAAGATACAACTGGTTCCTTATTAACATGTCAACCGGGTGCCCAGTGATATAGGTGAATTATGGGAACCGTTTAAGTTCGAGAGATAGAACATATGGGGTTTCATCTGCTTGTAATCAACAAGCTTAATTATTTTATTTCTTTTACTTTCAGCCGAGTGTAGACCTGTCCCAGTCGACAACTCGTTTTTGACTACAGAAAAAGGGACTATTAGTCTTTGATTGAAAAACAACTCCCCTAGATCCAAATTATAGATCGGTAAAGATGTAATAATTTTTTTGAGACACTTTATAGATATTTGTGAAGCCATGATATGAATTGATTTGCCTAAAATCAATATTTTGAATCAATCATTTCAGAATATACGCCTACTATTTTTATAAGAGAGACCTTTTTTCAATTGCTTGAATGTATCAAATTTAATTGACCAGTTTTATTCAATTAAAATAATTAAATCTAAAGCCTATGACATATTTAGTTAACACGTAGAAATTCTGCAGTTCGGGGCAAACTAGAGAAGAAACTCTAGAAATAAGTTTGATGTGAGTAATTATCACTTAATCCAGGATGCGTATCTCAAACAATTGCACGAACTTCAAGAATAATTATTGATTTACCAATAAACAAACGTTTCCAAGCAAGGTTCTGTCCTCGGTTCTATCTTATCTGATTCAGGTTAAGCAATACAAGCACACTTTATTGTACTGAAAAAGTGTAGCTATCCATCAAAAGTCGTTAATTGTGCATTGCAACTAGGTCGATACCTCATTAATGACCTTCGGACGCATCCATTGAAAATCGCTTTCCAAACAAACCTCCGGGGCCTCATTCTTTACCTTTTTTTGGCAATAAACAACAAAGTCAGCGTATCCAAACACATCATCTATATTTATTGATCAAACAGAGAGCGAAACGCAGAATAAACCCAAAGTAAACCACACCAACGTTCGTGGTTTTTTTAACACGCGAACATTGACTCCATCATCAGTCTGGCTCCAAATACGCAGAGGACCAAGAAAAGGAAATTTACTCTAAAGACGTGACTTAACACGAGTGACAAACAAACAACAAACATCCTGGTGGAATAACCGCCTGGAAAGTCAGATGAAAAACTTCCGACGACTCTTTAATAAAGAAAAATAACCGGCGACTGGGACACTTAATGACAAGCCCTAACTAACTACAACAAGCAGATCAGGGCTGCTAAAAGAGAGTCTTGGAGAAGGTTCTGTGGCGGGACAGGGACGGGACACAACAGGAGTCCGAATCCATAGGATTCTCTCCAGCGAGCCGTGCCACGAGCTTGGATGGATAAAAAGGTCCGATTGAACCTACACCTCCACTGGTAGTAAAAGCTGTCATTTTCCTCGTAGCCGGCTGACATATTTGGAGACTAAACAAGCCCCTTGGGACGATTTAAACGACCCAACAGGGTAGATTGGGAGCTCTCCAGAAAAGTGGTCAGACCAACCCTGCTAAAATCCACGATTATGGCTTTTCAACATACAGGATGGAGTGTTCCCGGCACTACTAAAACAGAGCCGGGATCAACTCGCACCTCTACGAACAAAGCTCTTCAGAGCGAGCCTTGCATGGAACTTTATTCCAAACTGCTGGTCCAGGGTGAGGGTCGTCTACATACTAAAGATGGGATGTAGGGGAAAAGATCCTAAATCATTCAGGCCAATCAGTCTAACCTCGTTTCTGCTGAAAAGCTTGGAAAAGCTGCTAGACCTATAGGTACATAAGGGAGGGAGTGCTAACAACTTACCCCCTTAATACGGAACAGTAAGCATACCAGGCTAAAAAAACAACAAAACTAGCACTCCACAACCTAGTGGTGGAAATCCCAGATACCCTGGATTCAAAGGGTGTCGCAGTTGGTATTTTCATAGACATCGAAGTGGCCTTAATCATAAAACTACAGACTCCCTCCCCAGCGCCAGTAAACTAATAAGGAACGAACCAACAATAACCAACTGGATTCGCAATATGTTGGAATCCAGACTGATCACTACATCATTAAACGATGACACTATCAGATTCACAACAGCAGGAGGTTGTCCACAGGGCGGAGTGCTTTCACCACTCCTGTGGTCCCTACTAGTGGACGACCTTCTGGGTAGGGTACTGTGGAACCATGGAAAGTCGAGGTCGAAGCTTACGCGGACGACATCGTTATCCTTATAAGAAACCACCCATACCAACAAATCTCCAGCACGTTGCAAGAGGTGCTGGATATTGTACATAGCTGGTGTTCAAAGGAAAAGAGACTGGACTTCTTGAAAGCGCCATCTTCGTTCGGGGCGACAATCCCGTTTGCCAACGAAGTAAAATTTCTTGAACAAATCACTCACATGGATTTGACTAAATTTTATTTGTGAGAATGACTTAAATAGTTTAAATACTCACCTTTACACTCATGTGCGTTTAGAGCCGAGGCTCTGCCCCAGGGGGCGTCGTTGTAGAAGGGCAAACACTCTCCGCAGTCCTGTCCTGCTGTGTTGTGTTCGCATCTGCAAACTCTTGTCCGGATTCCTCCGGCACCGGTGCTGGACACACATTCGGACGCGTGTCCATTACATTTGCACCGGGCACCCACTGCTGCGTCAGCAATCGCATAAAAATAGGACTTGAGGACCTGCTGGTCGCCGAAGACTTCGTCTCCGAAAGTGTTAATGCGGTCGAGGGTTATGCGCAGGTCGGTTGCCGTCACCCATTCCTAAGTGAAAAAAAAAAGTTAAAATACTCACTATTACAGTAAAGTCAAAAAAGGTTTTATAGCACAAAATTAAATTTTTTTATGGTAGATTCTTCTTCAATAAGTCTTGTTCTTCATTGTTGTTCAGGACGGTGGTTCTAAATACGGATTGAGTTCTTCACTATTTCAAAGTGAAACTTATAAATATTCACACTTTTGAGTGAAACTTTAGAATTGAGAAATCATCAATTTCTTCATTTTATAAAAATCATTAATTTCGGAATTTTTGACACCTGGTTGAAGTCAAATTTTTAGCCTTCACGTATGGTAAATAATGTCTCTTTCTTCACGTATAATAGAAAACGCAATTGACAAACAGTAACATTTTTTTGAATACCAGTTTATAAAAATTGAATATAATACCTGGATACAGTTTAAGAAGAGAAACACTTGAAGCACTACTTTCATATCTGCAAATTATGGACAATTTTATGCTGCGGTGTCTTTAGACCGGCGGAATAAGAGGTGTCGCACTTGCAACTTAACGTCGAGTGATGTGGGTTTTACGTAAAAAACTTCTTTTTTCTTTATTCTGCTATCTTATCTTGTCAAAAATTGATTTATTGATAAATACCCCGTGTTTATTAGAAAACGCTATCTAGAAGGCTATGGATGTTGACAGAAAAGGATTACATAATCAAAGTAAATGGACTTTAGTCCCTTCATCCTTTTCTTTTGACTTTTCACAGCCTACTAGATGACGTTTTCAAATGAAAACCCCCTATAAGAGTGGCATCAGTCGTACGTTTCTTGTCTGGTACTAGAGATAATAAACCAAACAATGGCAACACAAATTTATTTTAGAAAAAAAAATGTTTAACAAATATTTATCAATAAAAATGTTTGTTTAGAGATTGTAAATTAGTCATTAAAAAAGTCAAAATCGGTTTATTGATACGCGTAGGTAATACATAATATAACGAGGTACTATACTGACCTACATAATAAAATATAGGTAATTGAATAGCTCCGTATTCAGTATTCAGATACCTTATGTGGGTCTTTAAAATCACAAATTTAATTGATTAAAAAAAGCATAATTTCCTCTCAATTGCGATTTATTAGCTAATGTTCAGTTTAATTGATTAAAACAAAAGTATTGATTTATTGACTTTGATTCCTTCAAAGTAGTTCACCGGTTTGGGTAATATTAAGGAGTGTCAATATACAATATCGGAAATGTCTGTCTAATAAAAAAACTTTATTGATGTTTATCAATAAAGGTTAATACATACATAAATCAAGCCAAAACTAGATTTATTTTATTGATTTATTGATGAATATGTGAATGGTTCGAGTGAAATATTACGAATGAATATGTGGCATTGCAATTTTAATTCAGATCAAAACAAAACTTTGATGTATTGAATTTTACTCTCAAAAATCAATTAATTTGTTTATTCAATAATATCAAATATATTTATCAAGGAAATTATTTATATAGTGAGTTCAAATTTTTGAATTCTATATGACTAAAACAGTCAAATAAAAGGGTCAATACTTTGCTTTATTGATATTTGTAAATAATACATAATTTAATAAAATATAGCTAAGTAGATAGCTCGTTATCAGTATTCAGATATTTTTAGATATTACAAGTGTAATTGATTAAAAATAAAGCATAATTTTGATTTATTGATAACAACACTTTTGATTGATTCTTTCGAACTACTTCATCTGTTTGGTCAATATTCAGGCGGATCAGTATACAACCTGAAAAATGTGTGCCTAATATAATAAAATTCAATTGATGTTTATCAATAATCGTTCATACTATTGTTCATACTATAATATAAATAGAACTCTATTTAGTATTTAAATATTTTGTATGTCTTTATAATTACAAATTTAATTGATTAAAAAAATTTTTTTTCTTGATTCTTGCGTCAATAGCAATTGAGTAATATAATCAACCAAACTTTGATTATTTAATTTTTTTAGTCATTTCAAAATGAATTCAATTTGCCTTCATTTGAAGCTCAAATCAACTTTGATTTATTTAATTAATTTATCTTGATTAGTGTGCTCAAATAAATTTGATTATTGATTTTAAAATATTCAAAAAACACAACTTCAAAAATGTCTGTTTCATGGAAAGAAAATTATATTGGTGTTTATCATTAACTATTAAATTCAAAACTTGATTTATTGATTGATTTATTGATAAATGTACTTGGTAGTGTAATTTTAGGAAAAGCCTAATCGCTGAAAGGCAACTGAGTAGGTTTGATTTTTTAATCGCTTAATCGTGACGATGGATCAAAATTTTGATTTATTGATGAGTCAAATCGTCTCCTCCGAATAGTTTGAGTATCACGATCATATCAATTTCTTCATCTAGCGAAAACATACATAGTATAAACGTTTAACTTGCTTCACCTCTTTGCATTAGTTTAGGTATTTTTTAAGTTTAGATAAGCATTGGATAGTAAGTAAATATTAGGTAACCAGTTCACACGAAGAGCTTCACAGAGCCTAACAAGCTTCACACGAACATACTCACTGAATATGCACTGTGTCTGTTGAAGGAAGAAATCGTAAGCCGTTTGTTCAGCAATCGCATTACTTTCTTCAATATTGTATAATGGCATCTTCCATCATGCTTTGGTCTGTCTTTCTTTAGGAAAAATATGATTTTTCTATTTTTTTTCCCAAAAATGTAATGAGATCTTCAATAATTTAGAGGAATAATTAATATTTGTTTCTCCTTGTCTCAATTTTGAATTTTTTAGTTTTTCCTTCTTGGCTTCTTTTTTCATTTTGTGAAATTTTCAGAGTTACGCCTCTTTGATATCTTGCATGCAGGTCTTGACATTTTCAGTAAATCAAATGAAGATCTAAGTTAGAGAAAATCATTCCTGTTCCTTGAGACCTCGCTCTTTTTGCTCTCTTCCTTGGTCTCATCAATTTCTTCATTTATGTGGAATCTCACGATCTTTGGCTCTGCTTTACTTCTTCAAAAAAAAAACTTTTCCGCATTTTTTATTTAAATAGTCTTCATCAAATTTAAGAAAGATGTTCAGTCAATAGTTAAATTAGTTAACACACCTTCTATATCTATTTCTACCCAAATTGTTCTAAATCTGAATTGAATGGAAAATGTGTGTGAGAAAGTGGTGAAAATGGTAGAAAATGGTAGGCACGAGAGAAATATCTTTCTTTAATGTTTTGAATTTTTCACTTAACAGAACATTCTTTTCGAGGATACTACTACAAATGTAATTTATCCTGGAAAAAAAGTCTTCGTTCAGTGTTCCTTTTTATCGCTCCGTTTCTCGCCATGTTCAATGTCTCTCTTCTTCCTACCTTTATTTTTGGATTTTTTCTTCCGTAACTATTTCTTTTCTCCTATCCTTGTCTACAAGTCTTTCAATAACACCACCTTTAGAGCTGACAATAATTTAGTTTTTAATGGAAACCTATTGTACAATTGTAGAATACAACTGCTGATAATAGATGCTAATAAGCTTTATACAATTAGTGATATACAACACTGAATAAACCATATTTAACAATAATTTTTGGTCAGATAATTGAGGTTATAACGTTAGGGTAACTGTTGCAAAAACAAGATTAGAAGGAAGCGCTATTGTCGGTTTAATGAACATTAATTTACTACTGTGTAAAGGTCAAGGGCTGAAAGAGGCAACAGTCATCGACTGATATAAAACATGTTTTGCCTTTAGTGACAAGCCGAAACGCCTTTTTAACGTGTTATTTTGCAAAGGCAAAACTACAATAGGCTTTACCCAGAATTGCCGGTAAACATAATAGTAATAGGGGCCGCATGGAAGCTCCGATCCAATAACTGACCTTTCTATTGCAAAAGGAAAATATTTATGTACTAATCGTTTTGCGTGGTTAAATAGGCATAAAATTTGAGTCACAGTGTACCTACCTATTATGATACGAAGTCAAGTCCTTTCGTGCGCTCGACTATAAGAACTAAACGTGCGTTTTATGAAATAAATTATGACACCGATCGCATGCCGAATCAGTCACTATTTTTCATTCCCCTTCGAGCCCCGTACAATAACGGACGTGATTTCGGCAAATTTTCCCGGATTCGAGTTATTAATCCAGAGTTCCGGATAGCTACCTGTTGCCACCATGCAGCGGAATCGCCGGCTTGCACCGTCCAAATCGTCAATCAAATTCAACCCGAAACTGATCAACCAAACTAATCAAATTCAATGTCAAAATCGAAGTAAAGGTGCCCCACCTCCTCCACCTCCAGCTTCGACTCCAGCCGCAATGGACGACGAAGAAAACCAGTTTATCGTGGACGACGTCACCAAAATCGTCAAAGACACCATCGAGGGCCTGCTCACCGGCATGGTCTACCAAAAGGAGAAGGTGAACCAGTGGAGCGCTTCGGTTTCTGAGCAATGTCTGAGCGCGCTCAGCAAGCTGAAGAAGAACTTTAAGTACGTGGTCACGTGTTCGATCATGCAGAAGACAGGCGCGGGGCTGCACACCGCCAGTTCTTGTTATTGGGACAGTGCCACGGATGGCACGTGCACGGTACGATGGGAGAACAAGACCATGTACTGCGTGGTCACGGTGTTTGGACTGGCCATTTAGGACTTGTGTGTATCCATAAAAATGTGTATTTTTATAGCAGTGTATGCACGATGTTTTTTTTTAATTGTAAATTTTTTGTATGACAAACAATATTATATTTTCTTACAGTCGAAACAACTGTTTTGTATGGCACCTTGATTGAAGCTGGACTCTAAATTGCCTCCTGGGTTCATTGTGGGACATCGCCCACAAAAGAGAAATTAAATTAAAAAAATATGAAAGAGTGGAAAAGGGGATAGCAGGTGTACGATAAGTAAACTAGCTACGTAACAAGCTACTTCACAGTTGTGAATAAGTCATTTCGATCTTGAGAATATGAAAAATAAGAAATAAAAAAAAGCATTTTTAAGGAGATGTACAAATAGCTAAAAAGAAGCAGGTTAAACCACAGGTAGAATAGCTCAAGCTTGGTAAAGGCAAAATCCTGAAGTAGAGGAAGAATTCTCTATGAAGAGAGTAGCAATAGAAAAGTGTGAGGAAAGCTGTATAAGTTTACTTAGATTGAATACAATACAATACAATACCTTCGAGGAGCATGGATGAACATTAAACTAGAGGGTGATGAAATGGGTTAAAAAAAAAACAGAAAAGCTGATACTATATTTAAAATTTTTTGTGGTAAAAAATGCAGTAGAATTCGTAGCATGCCAAGAAATAATCTCACTTTTCTAATACTGCACAATTTTGCAAAATACAAGGGCAATGCATTTTATTTTTCTATTATCCAAAGAACGGTTGGAGTAAACCTGGGGTTGTAACACCTCATTTAGAAGAAAATATTATGGTCTAAATGGTAAGGCTTAGAAAAAAACAAAATATATCAGTAGGAGGAATGGCAACGCCGCGTTCGATAGAGACAACTTCGAAATTTTTTAGTGCAAAAAAACCATCAGAATTCATAAAATTTATGGACGCATAGTACAGCGCCATTTTGCGAAATATAGTGACAAGGAATTTTTCTTTAATATCTCATGAAAGGTTGGAGTAAACGTAGGTTTCCTCATTTGTAAGGAAATCTTGTGGTCTAAACGATAGCGCTTAAGTAGAAACAAAAAAATATTTCTGAAGAAAATGGCAACACTGCAGAAGAACACAAACTGCGAAAATCGTTCATTTTTGTCTTAAAATATTGACAATTTTTCGTAGTAAACAACCAAGTGAAACCCATAGATGGGCAAAAAACAAAGCCACAGAGAATTAATGTGTGGTGAGGAACCAGAATCAAAACAAATTAATTTCATACTTACTTGTAATTCGGGACTGGTGTCGAAACTGTAGGCTGAAGGTCGCCCTTCAAGGGTACTAAATGCGATTTGGCCTCCACGCAGAGGGGAAATATCTGAATATTCAGAGGTGCAAAGGGCTCGAGTTTCGTCTCCCTTGGTGGTGTAGATTTGGTCGGGAAGGCCGTAAGTATCCCGACAAGTTGCGCTGTAATTATATGATTTAAAATAACAGTACCATGATTGCACCTTATAACTAACCTATAATACTGAAAAGGTATCCATGGACCATCAGCTGTTGTCTTCTTCGATATGATAAAGCTGTCAGGCCTTGGGGACATGAACCAAAGACGAATGTACGTTATATCAAAAGCCTTACCTATACGAATAAGCACGCCACGTAAATACCTCAAACTGAATTTTACTTATATATACCTACTAACCAAAACTCAAAGTTAAATTTACTTGATTGGGATACTGAATCCCTTCCAGCATTGTCTCAGACTGCCACCATGTGGGATTGTCCACATTGTGAAGGTCTGTCATGAATCTGGCATGGTGCTGCCCAGGATAACATATGGCGCAACTCTTTCTAAGACTGGTAACTCCAGTTTGGATGCAATATTCCTGTTCTCCAAGCTCGCCGCAAGTGTTTGTGGCTTCCATTTCCATTGCGAAAGCGGCATTTTCGAATTCCGGAATACACCTCTGTAAATAAACAATCAATAACGATAATAATAATATACAAGGTGGATTGAGTAAGTTATGTGGAACGTGCAATTGCATACGTTCCGCCGACGGCAGCAGCTGAGAAGTTTAGTCAGCGAACCCTGAAATTGGCAAATCAGGTGCCGATTTTCAGCGTTCGCTGACTACTAAACTTCTGAGCTGCTGCTGTCGGCGGAACGTACGCATTGATTCGTGTTCTCGTGCTATGAAGGATCGCTCTGAATGCGTGGGTTCAGGGAAACCGCTTCCAAATTCGAAACACTGGTTTCTCGCGGTTAAAGTTAATAACCAGTAATTATATATTAGATAATTACATTATAGGTAACTAGATGACAAACAAAATAAGTGAATGGGTAATATAAGTTGAGTTCGGTAATTACATCCCGAGCGCTCGGGACATCAGTCTATCTCACTCTAGCTTGTTAAGATTTTAGGAGATGGTCTGTGTTTAGAGCCCTTGGATGGAATTACCGAACTCGGCTTTTATACACATCGAAAATGGACGCACACCGTTTTTTCCAAAAGTAAAAATTCCAAAGTAATTAGCTCCAAAAAAATTTGTTCCAACGATCAGAACACCCAAAATATTTAACACCAAACGTATTTTGCTCCAACTGTACTTTCTTCCAACCGTCGTTTCTTCCAACGTCGTTTCCCGTTTGTTCTAAAAATGACCTTGACGAATAATTGATGGTTGTGCTTATTTATCCGCGAGTACGGTCCGTAGTCTCCGCCATTAGAATTACCGTTAGGGCGGTGAAATAAAAATTAAACAAATATGGCGCCCTAACAGGTAACATAAAATGACATTTTCTAGATTTTATGACAAAATAAATCTTATAGTGATTAATATGGCAAGCCGTTTTACTTTTTATTCAACTTTGGACTCGAAACATCAAAAAAATTGCTTTTACAATCCTCATTTTTATTCAACCTATTTTTATTATCTGATAATGAAAACATTTCCATTATGTGATAAAAAAAATAAGTATCATTAAAATGAAGCTCTATTTTTTTGATACCTATTTTTATTATCACATAATAGAAATATTTTCATTATCAGATAAAATAGTAGATTATGTCACTAGGAGAAAAAGTGGGTCTTTTCGTGCTGAGCCCAGAGATTGACGGCCGAAGCGAAGCTGAGGCCTGCAACTGGGCGAAGCACAAAAAGACCTTTTACTCCGAGTAACATGTACTATTTTTTTTTCAAGCATGCAATAAATAAGAAATCTATTTAAAAGTGGTTCAGTTTTGCAATTTTCTTTCATCCTCTTTAAGCGGGTCTAGGTACTTACCCAATTGTGTATATTATTTGTAAAATACATAGAATATGTTAGAATGGTGGTTTTCAATGTTCAATGGTTTTAATGTATTAAATAATAACCAATGATTATGGTAAACTAAGAATTTGTAGCATTATTTTCAATACTAAATTAATAAATGTCACATTGACAGATAAATATGATGACGCGCATGACATTTAACAGACGAATTCAGAATTCGAGAACCTATGCGATTTCGACTAATAACGGTTTCGGATGGTGCTCTTGAGTGCTCTGAGAGTATTTCTGTCCTTTGTTTTTTCAACAAGAATGTAAAGATGGCAATACATTCAGATCGGTTTATCTGGTGTCATCTATTACTAAAATAATTTTGGTGAATGAAAATCGTTTATATATGCGCCACCATGACACTAGCGGTGACTTTTGACTTTACTTTTACTGCCTAGGACTTTTTTGCTACTTTTTTGGTCTCAGGATTTGAAAGTCCACTTTAGGTGTGCGTATGGAGAAAACAAATGACGTACTTTTAGTCCGCTTGAAAAAAAAATATTTTAATTATCAGATAATAAAAACATTTTTATTATCAGATAATAAAAACATTTTCATTATCAGATAATAAAAATTAAGCTTCCGGGAAGAGTCTCATCTATCCTAATGCCACTAATGACAGAATGACACATGTCAAAGATGTCATTCTGATCAGCTGTTTGGTTCATTATATTTTTGTTATTTTCAAATTAAATTTCAAATAATTGAACGATTAATATTTAGGTAATGTTCTAGTCGGTAATGACAAACAATTTTAATAATAAATGGTATGTAGTATTTCCATTCCAGATTCGGTAATACAACATTTGCAAGAAGAGCAAGGGTATTCCACATGTTTCCATAGGAGGCTGTATTGAATCGGTAAACCCAAATAAATGTTGCAATTCTTGCCCTGATAAATAATTAATGAAGTATCCAAGGGACAGTGCCAATGAGAATATTTTCAAGAACTAGATACTTATACAAGCATTACAAGACTGAAGGAACATCAAAATGGGAACAATTCTCAGACTATATGACTTCTTTCATCAAAATAAGGACAAATATAAATATGATAAGAAAATGTTAAACAGCTAAACAGCTGTGATGGGATAATGTTCCATGATTTATTTAATTTTACAATGGTATTGTAAGCAAATTGATATTACAATTTGAAACAAGAAATAAATTAAAATCTCCGAGTTCTTACACATCGAAAACCAATAAGTTTGTGTCATTTATTTTACAACAGGTAAGTAGTATATTAAACAACGCTACATGTTTTCATATTTTATTATTTTAGGTGGTGGATTAGTGGTAGATTTAGGTATGGTGGTGGACGTGATGGATGTGCTGAATGTAACAGTAACATATTTAAAAACTACAGAAAATTTTGAGTATGTATTAAAAGTTCTGGAAAGTTGGAACATCGATACAAATTACGGAATTCAACAAGCACTTTTCTCTGTCATATCAGGTCCCTTTGCATCAAGCAACTTTGAAGTAAACTTCAACCAGCCTTTATTATTATTATTATTATTATTATTACTGTTACCTTAATTACTATGATAATAGATTTAAGGGTCCTTAACTTTTAAGTATAGTTTAACATCTTTATAATTTCTAGATAAACCATTGTTGTAAGATTTGTTTTGGAAGTTTCCTGATAGTTTAAGTGCTAATAAGAAATTCTCTTGTTTCAGATTTTTTTTGGCACAACGGTAACATAATAATTTGGTAACATTCCTTAATAAATAATATTTTCTGTTGGAGACGATTTATTCCTTTGGTTTGGAGTACAATAGGTACACTACACACAGGTAGTTGTTCAACTACATATCTTGGGAAAATAACATTTAATTTTCCTTCAGTAGTTTCATCATTTTTAGCAATTATAGTTTTAGTATTGTTTTATATTTTTATAATTATAAAAAAACTCTTGAAATATAATAAGTATAGCAGTAGGTTGGAAAATATAAATAGATAAGAGAAAATAGTAAATAATGCAAATATTGTAAAAACATATGCTTTTTTAATGATACTCATTTTTATTATCACATAATAGAAATATTTTCATTATCTGATAAAAAAAATAAGTATCATTAAAATGAAGCTCTTTTTTTTTTGATACCTATTTTCATTATCTGATAATAAAAATATTTCTATTATGTGATAATAAAAATAGGCACCATTAAAATGATTCTTCATTTTTATGATACTTAAAAAATTGATGTATTTAAATTTTCATAAAGTAAAAATAGTTCTCATTATCTGATAATAAAAATAGGTATTAATAAAATTGTTCTAATTTTTTTGGTGTCATTTTTTTTGAACAATTAAAATTATGTAATAATTAAAATAGAGGACGCTTCTTTCGGATGAAATTAACATGACTTTTACTCGCCTGAGGTTTGAAGTAAATATCAAATAAAGTGATGTTATCTCAAGCATTTGATTTTCAGTCAAGTTTAAGCCAAATTTGAAGAAGTAAATATCAAGCCAAGTACTTGATTTCATGTCAAGATAAAATCAAGTTTGAAGAAGTAAATATCAAGTCAAGGCAAGAAGTTTTATCTCAAGTACTTGCCTTTATGTCAAGTTTTAAGAAGTAAATATAAAGTTAACTAAAGCAGTTTTATATCAAGTACTTGATTTTAAGGCAAGTTTGAAGAAGAAAATATCAAGCCGTCAAATAGTTTTCTCTCAAGTACTTGATTTGAGGTCAAGTTCAAGTCAAGTCTGAAAAAGGAAACACCGAGTCAAGAAGTTTTATCTCAAGTACTTGATTTTAAGTCAAGTTTTAAGCCAAGTTTGAAGAAGTAAATATCAAGCCAAGTACTTGATTTCATGTCAAGATAAAATCAAGTTTGAAGAAGTAAATATCAAGTCAAGGCAAGAAGTTTTATCTCAAGTACTTGCCTTTATGTCAAGTTTTAAGAAGTAAATATAAAGTTAACTAAAGCAGTTTTATATCAAGTACTTGATTTTAAGGCAAGTTTGAAGAAGAAAATATCAAGCCGTCAAATAGTTTTCTCTCAAGTACTTGATTTCAGGTCAAGTTCAAGTCAAGTCTGAAAAAGGAAACACCGAGTCAAGAAGTTTTATCTCAAGTACTTGATTTTAAGTCAAGTTTTAAGCCAAGTTTGAAGAAGTAAATATCAAGCTAAGTCAAACAGTTTTCCCTCACGTAATTGATTTCAAATCAAGCTCAAATCAAGTTTCATGAAGTAAATATCAAGATCAAGTCAAGTCAAGTTGTTTTTTGCCAAGTACTTGATTTTAAGTCAAGCTTAAGCCAAATTTGAAGAAGTAAATATCAATTCAAGTCAAACAGTTTTCTCTCAAGTACTTGATTCCAAATCACGATCAGATCAAGTTTGAAGAAGTAAATATCAATTCAAGCAGTTTTATCTCAAGTGCATGATATTATGTCAAGTTTAAGCCATGTTTGAAGAAATATATCAAGCCAAGTCCAATAGTTTTCTACCAAGTACTTGATTTCAAGTCAAGTCAAGCCAAGTATTTTTTATCTCAAGTACTTGATTTTCAGTCAAGTTTAAGCCAAGTTTAAAGAAGTAAATATCAAGCCACGTCAAACAGTTGTCTCTCAAGTATTTGGTATCAAGTTCAAATCAAGTTTGAAGAAGTAAATACCAAGTCAAGTAGTTTTATCGCAAGTACATAATTTTCAAGTAGTTTTACCTCAAGTACTCAAAACTTTGAAGAAGCAAATATCAAGCAAAGTCAAATAGTTTTTTCTCAAGTACTTGATTTCAAGTCAAGTTTAAATGAAGTTTGATGAAGTAAATATCAAAATCAAGCCATGTCAAGAAGTTTTATCTCAAGTACTTCATTTTAAGTCAAGTTTAAGGCAAGTTTGAGGAAGTAAATATCAAGACAATTCAAATAGTTTTCTCTCAAGTACTTGATTTTAGGTCAAGTTTAAGACAAGTTTGAAAAAGTAAATATCAAACCGAGCCAAATAATTTTCTATCAAGTACCTGATTTCAAGTCAAGATCAAATTAAGTTTGAAGAAGAAAATACCAAGCCGTCAAATAGTTTTCTCTCAAGTACTTTATTTCAAGTCAAGTTTAAGCCAAGTTTGAGGAAGTAAATATCAAGTTAAGACAATAAGTTTTCTCTCAAGTACTCGATTTAAGTCAAAATCAAAACAAGTTTTATGAAGTAAATGTCAAGTCAAGTCAAGTAGTTTTACCTCAAGTACTCAAAAGTTTGAAGAAGTAAATATCAATCCATCAAATAGTTTTCTCTCAAGTACTTGATTTCAAGTCAAGCTAAAATCATGTTTGAAGAAATAAATATCAAGTCAGGTAGTTTTATCTCAAGTACATAATTTTAAGTCAAATTTAAGCCAAGTTTGAAGAAGTAAATATCATGTCAAGTCAAATAGATTTCTCTGAAATACTTGATTTCAAGTCAAGATCAAATTAAGTTTGAAGAAGTAAATATCAAGTCAAGTCAGATAGTTTTCTTTGATGTACTTGAAAAATCAAGTAGTTAAAAAAATTCTTGAGCTCGGCTTTATTATGTTATTACGTTAATTAGTTGCTATTTATTAAACAAGTGTGAGGATTTTTTTTTGCTTAATATATGGAAAGTTCCTGACGCATGTTAAATGACTTTGCCACTCTATACAGGGTGTCCCAACTCTAGTTAGATGCTACATATCACGGCACCTTTACATGCTAGGACAAAGTTTCAGACAAAAAGATGTTTGGTTACAATTTGCTTTTTATGCAGGATAAATTAGAAGTGTTATGTGGATATAAACTTAATTTCTCTTAGTGAAACACCGTGCATATTTTCTTACTTTTGGATCATAGTTTTGTCCCTTACGTAGCCCAAACTAAAATTTTCTGTTTTTGGATTTCGGTTTTATCTATTTTAACACCTGTTGTTTTTTTGACAGTTTTTCTAATATGATATTCGTCGAATTAGATATTTGGATTCCTCTTAAAAAGAGATAAATTGTTCCATTCTAATTCACCTTTCGACTTCACCTAAAAACCATTCGACAGTGATGGGTCGTATAAGGGGCGTACATAACAAAAAAAAATGGTATTTCAAAAGTTATTGTTTCGAAAACCATTGAAACTAACAATAGAATTGATGCCGGAAATATGAGCGAAATTCAAAAGAAAATCCAAAGATGAGAAAACCTACAAGGGTGTTTCAATGAAAAAAAGAATACGTTTATGTCAAAATAAAAATTCTCATTCACCCTGAATAATAACTTTTATTGAAAGCAGCTTTCTTAACCTCAAATTTTGATCTAGAAATGTCTAGTTTTCAAAATTAAAATGTTTGCGTTTTAGCACTATTTTTTTTTAAATTTACGTTTTTTTGAGCAAATGTACTTTGCTAACTAGCAGGAAACTAAATTAAAAGGTGATTTTGGTTCTTGTGATTTAGTTCAGTTGATGTGACGAATTTGCACTAGTTATAATTAAGAAAAGTCGCAGTCTCAGTGTTGCCTGCGTCAATGTCAACTTCATACGAGCACCAGCGCCCTCTTTTAAATTATCAGATAATGGAAATATTTTTATTATCAGATAATAAAAATAGGTATCAAAAAAATAGAGCTTCATTTTAATGATACCTATTTTTTTTATCACATAATGGAAATGTTTTCATTATCAGATAATAAAAATAGGTTGAATAAAAATGAGGATTGTAAAAACAATTTTTTTGATGTTTTGGATCCAAAGTTGAATAAAAAGTAAAACGGCTTGCCATAGATTAAGATATCTGAAGCATTATAAGGATAATAACGCATGAGGTCGATAGTGTAGAACCCGAGGGCTTTTGGCCCAAGGAGTATACTTCGACCGAAGGCGTTATGTCTTATAATGCTCATGATCTCTTCAACGTGTAATATCCGACTTCTTGTACTTAAAAAATTAACTTTTATGTATTATGATTTGATATAAATTATAGGTGCCTATACTTGGTCGGGCATTTACCGTAGCAACACATAACAATGATTGTTTTGATTTATAAATGATTTACTGATCAAATTTCTGTCAGTTTAAATTTGTAATGCCCAAGGGCGTTATTTTTTTGTCTATACGCTCTAGGGCATTATTTTTAATATAAATGACTTTGATAGAAGTCAATTATTATGAAATAATAGACCTGTCGGACATTAAAGGATTTTTACCACTTTTATGATATTCTTATTCTATTTTTAGACATTGACTGTTTAAATTAGGTAGGTACGTAGTTTATCAGGTATCATTTATAGTTCAACAGTGGTTCCTGTAAATATTTCGAACTTCTTGAGAGCTACAGTTGGAACGTTTTATCGTTTTTTATTTTATATTTCATAAAGCGGTGTGCCAGAAGCGATTTTTGTGTATATATTTGGCGTTTTTTTCCTTTCGACCCTTATAACTTTTAAACTGTTTATTTGACGGGATTTTCACGCAAGGGGCCTAGGTACAGAAATGAACGGGCTTTTCAAAAATGTGAACGGTTTGGTGGTATGTGCGGGAGGAAGGGGGGGGGGGCGAACAGTGGCGTTTTTTCGACATGCAAATTTACGACGGTTTTCGGAAAAAAATCCGTTATTAGTTTTGGCCTAGTTTTTATACCGGGCGAGCCACAAAAGTTTCAAGCCGCATTTTTTGCCAATTTGGGTGTACTTTTCTCCCAGTTCACCCTGTAGATTCCAAATTTATGCAGCGACCTGAAATAATTCAGGGCGGTAGCACACATATGGGCCGTCGACCTGGCCAAAAACCGAGGTCCTAGTTTTGAATTTGAAATTTTGACGATTTTTTAAACTTTAAATTTCCAAGTGCCACTTTGAGGTCTATTTGTGCCGAGACTGTGCATCCTATCGAATGACTTTCTATCCGAGAGGATACCTTGGAATGTTTTCTTCTCGGCACCAAGGAACCACTTTTTCGCTAGGACGTCGTGAAATGGTCTTAATTGAATTTCGAACAAAAGATGCAGATTTTTTAAATTTTCGCAAAATTGCCGTTAGTTCCGGCAACTGACGCATGAGTAAAGAGGTAAACGTGCGCTGCGATCGCATTTTTTGACTCAGGAAATTTCTCATTTGACAGATCAAACTTTAAACACTGAGGGCGACGTCACATACACAAGGAATTTGATTAAAAGCGGAACGGAGCGTAATGTGACAGTTGAATTTAAACCAATCAGATAAAAGCTAAAACAGGAATTGACATGTGTAATGACGCTATTGACATTTCTGCTCTGTTCCGCTCCGTTCTGTTCCGCATAGGCCGTTACAGGCCGCCGTGCCGCCGTCACATATAGCGGAACGGAACGGAGCAGAAATGTCAATAACGTCATTACACATTTCAGTAACGTCATTACACATGTCAATAACGTCATCACTACACAAGGCCGTCATCACTAAAAAGGCTAAGGCGCCCTTTTAATGGTTTATGGCCCTTGAAAGAATTTCAGACTTGTGCGTGACTCGAACAATAGTTTAGTAATTAAAGCGATTTTGCGAATATCGTTAATTTAAATTAAAATCTTATTCTCTCATCAGATTACATTTTATTTCCTTTTTCCAGCAGAATTTCCAGAAAAGCTCATTTTCTATATTTATGCCCGGCTGTCCGAATAAGCGCAATATAGTCGCCACGAGCCAGGGTGGTATCGATTTTTTCTGCAGTTCCCTTTCTAGGATGAGAAGTCTGAGAGGGTGGTTCCGAGGATCTTCGGAAAAAGAGAGACGCGTTTTGAACTCGAGAGAGTGATTACCTAACCGGAAAGACGAAAAAGTTCGAATTTTACCGCGAGAAAAAAGTCAGTCCTTAGCTCAGCCGTTCTGATTATCGTCAATTCGTAATTGTTTTCCCCTTTTTGAATCCCGTATTATGTCCGCCGCGCTAATTATTTTTATTTTTAATTAGTACCAAAACAATTAAACCGCTATTATTGCCAGCCTACGCGAAAAGTTTCGTGGAGTGTTCTTTCGGTTGTGTCATATATATAGTGTCACCCCACCTCTGCCCTTTTCCTGAATAGGCCATTTTCATGCAGATAGCGGATACTTTGCAGACGCAGAAGACTACCGGAAATTAAGTATTTGTAGAGTAGTTGTAGAAGTTGAAACATTTAGTATATTATAGTAGTGTTTTACTGACCATAATATCGAGGATCCCAGCGACCTGGCTTTTTTCTCTTCTACACTGCGTCGTTAATTTAGTTTCTTTTGTTGTTTTTTTCTTCAATTTTAGTAAAAAATCTTTTCCCCATCAAACACGTTTCTGGGGACCACCGAGCATATCGCGAAAAGTTCACGTCCACCGCTATTTTATTTCAGATTCCTGAGAAAAAGGAAGATTGTTTTTTTTTCATAATTAATTACTATTCGATTAGATTTTTTTAAGGCGTTTTGCAGGTTTTCTCTTAAACAATAAAACCTTGATGGATCCCCAAAATATTAACTCTGCCTCATTTAAATTAGCATTTATTAATTACATCCGTTTGGCAATACCATGGAAGTGTTTTTTCGCTACAAAGATGAAATGCCACGGATTAATTATGGGCCTTTTGCCCCCATAATTAGCGACCTAAGGGATAACAAAACAGATAGATCCTTTCCGACAGTTGGGTCCTCCTTGCAGCTTGGTAAAAGAGATTTCACACACGAAGATCCGTTGGACTTACAACATCCACGTAGTCGAACTTCAGCAGACACGGCGGCGACGGCAACACAGCAGCGTCAACCACAGCCGCCCCCACGCAACGACCGTGCGCGACATAGCTTCTCACATAACATTAAAAGAATATTCACGTTCCTATCACATTCCCTCAAGCTACCCAAAAATAACATTCTTTAAGGAATATGAAGGTAACATGATTGTAATGTTCTCTGTAATAATGTCCAAAAAGTACGTTTTTGTCATGACCCCACACATCACGAACTTTTCGGTACGAGAATATCATATGACAAGAAGGTTACTGAAAAGAAGTTCTAATGAATAATATGATAAGAACGTACTTTAAATGAACTTAGTCAATTGGTAAAATATTTATATCCCATTTATTAAATTACCAATAAATAAAAAATAATAGTGATAATAGAAGTGAATATTTTAAAAGTTGCCATTTGCTGGTTTTATTATATAAAATGCCAATGGCATATCTAGGTGGAATTTTATAAAAATGTACAAGCCGTTTCCATAGAATGTGAACTGTAAAGCTCAACCGCACGCTCATTTTAAACTTAATTAACAGAAGAAAAGAAAGTTGACAAATATAGACTAGCAGAAAAAATATTGTACGTACCATAATATCTCCTTTCCAGGTTTCCAGGACATACCAGTTATTTTCTATAAAGAGCTACTTATATAAAAAAATGCGTGTGGAATAGGTTCTTTACCGCCCGCTGTTTTATTGTGAAAGTAGAGCACTTTACGGAATATAACTAGAATGTCCCAAGTACTTGTACAGGGGGTCGCCGGACACGTTCTTTTCTTATGATATTTAAGTTCAAAATGATATTTCACATGAATATCACATGTTCTTCTCTTGAAAGGCTTATTCTTGTCACGTGCTAGGAATGTCCCAAAGGGACATAAATGGTGCATCTTTATCATATCACAAAAGAATGTGTTTATCACGTAATAATCATATGCCACGGGACATAATTGGCACGTTCTGATCGACAACCTCAAAAGGAGGTCGCGGGCTCGTGGGACACGTTCTTCTCATGTGATTTTCAAGTTCCAAATGTTAATTTTTCACCTGAATATCACATTCCATCTCCTTGAAGGCATATTCTTGACAGATGATAAGAATGTAAAATTGCTAAGTGAGTTTAATCTGATTGCTTTAAGTTCAACTGTCAAATTACGCTCTGTTCCGCTTTTAACTAAATTCCGCTGTATGTGATGTCGCCCCTAGACTTAAACCAATGAAAATAGGCGTAAAAGCGTGGAAAAAAATATATGGCAACGTTTCCAGGAAGATTATTGGCAAACTGCTCACTCCTCGAAAATGTTTTCATAAAGAGTGGTCGATTTGAAAATTACAAAATCATTACTTAGATTATAAAATGTGGTAATCAAATTATATACTTTATTAAGCGATGTTTATGAATGTACATAAGTATATAGAGCATTTACAACATTATTAGTTGCGTAAGTAAACAGTTAGAACAAAATAAGACATTTTATATAAATAGTTTTATTTTTCTTAATTAAAAAATGTATTTAAAATTCTCTGCCTAGTCATTTTTCCTTCATTCAGACAATTTATTTGATGGATATTATCTACATCGGGATCATCTAGATCCTCAGGCATAATATACATATCTTGTCCATCATCTGCTGGATTATCTGGCTCCCCTTCACCTCTGTTGATACAGATATTATGTAAAATACAGCAGGTGTTTATGATATTAGCTGCCATTTCAGGCTTATAATATAAAGTTCTGTGGCCCCAAGCAGCATCGGACTTTTACCTTTAGTACTCCATTTAGCCTTTCTACAACGTTTCTGGAAGACTTATGTACTAGATTGAAGTTTACTTCAGATTCGTTTAAATTTCTGCCCATTATGGGAGTCATTAGAAACAGCTGCAATGGATACCCCGAATCTCCGATTAGCCAGGAACTTTTGCCATCATTCCAGTACCTGTCTTCCATAAATCTTTTAACTGATGAGGTACTCCATATTGCAGAATCGTGGACTGATCCTAGAAATTGTGCATTAACAGCCAAAATTTTCAGTTTTTGAGTCCACAGCAATCATCAAGTTAATGCTATAAAAGCCCTTTCAATTAAAGAAAATAATTCTGGGCATTTCATGATTGTTGAATGGAGGAGCTTGACAAGCTACGTGGGTACAACATATAGCTCCCAATATACTGGGAAATCCTCCTTTCTCCACAAATCCTTGGTTAGTTCTATTCTGTTCTTCTTCTGTAATGGGGAATTTAATAAAAGGTCCCAAATCTTTTACTATTATAGTAGTGACTTCATGGAGGCATTTTGAGAGAGTTTGTTGAGCCATCAGCACAAACTTGGCCAACACTTTTTTGATAACTTCCTTGTGATAAGATATGAAGAGCAGCCAGCACTTTGTGAATGATTGGTATTGCTATTTCTTTTTGGGGTACCTACCAAATAAGGAGCTATTTCATCGATGAGATCCCATGCAATTTCCCTTGATAATCAGTATATTCCTAGAAAGCACTTTTCAGGCATACAATTTGTTTCCAATAATGCATTGCCTAACGTCTTTAGGTAGCAATATTGTTACTGATTTCCCTTGTTATCATAACAAGGAAAATCTTAACAAGATATTTAGCAATAATTTGTTAAAGGAAACAATATAATGATCACCGTAGATCGTAGTAGAGATCCTTGTTAACTTAACAACATTGGTAATTTAACAATATTGGTACCTAGGTTAACAACAATCACCATAGTAAGGCTGCCCTGTTGGCACTTCTTTAAAGCCTTAAATTGCCACCATGTACAATAATTTTAGTTTTTAATTGTGAAATGTGCAAACTGCAAAGAAGTCGCATATTGGAATAAATAATAAAATAATAATATTAATTAATAATGTGAATCTATGGCATTGTATAGTAATACTACCGCCCAGCGGACAAATAAGCACAACCATCAATTATTCGTCAAGGTCATTTTTGGAACAAACGACGTTGGAAAAAGCGACGGTTGGAAGAGGAGAGGTACAGTTGGAGCAAAATACGTTTGGTGTTAAATATTTTGGATGTTCTGATCGTTGGAACAAAGTTTTTTGGAGCTAATAACTTTGGAGTTTTCGCTTTTGGAAAAAAAAGGCGCTACCCCATCGAAAATCGCTCGCACACGTCAACTTAAGTTTTTGGGAGGAATTTTCCAGTTTCCAGTTTCAACCCTCTAACCTAAACCTGCAACTGGAGGTAAGCACTGACCTGGAAATTTTTGGTATTTTTCGGAAACAGGGATCGAGTGATACCTCGTTTTGAAGTCTCATCAAGGTTTGTTCATTTGCCAAATTTCATGTCATTTGATCAAGCCAATCCAAAATGGCGGCGAGTTAAACTTTTGTAAATTCAACAGGGTGTAATTTAAGTAATTTGATTTGGTTTTCAATCTCCTGTCAGGTTAAGGGGTTGTTCCGACGGCTCAAATAGCAGATTATGTCACTAGGAGTAAAAGCGAGCCGAAGTGAAGCTAAGGCCTGCAACTGAGCGACGCACAAAAAGACATTTAAATCCGAGTAACATAGGTATACCATTTTTTTTCAAGCATGCAGAAAATAGGTAAGTCAAAATAAGTCTATTTCAGAGTTATTCACTTTTGTAATTTTCTTACATTTGTTTCTTTAGGTGGGTCTAGGTAGGTATAAGCCATTCACTTATTATTGTCGTCAAGTAGGCATTGGAAAATTGACTTTGACATTTTTATTGTATCTTCTCAACATGTGCTAAAAGGAGATGGGTATAAAAAATGAAGTTTTCAAAGGTAACTAGGTGACAAAAATAAGTGAATGGGTAATACGTACTTACCCAAGTAGTGGTGTGACATTTCATTTAACAGACGAACCGACAATTCGAGAACATATGCGATTTCGACTAAACAGCAGGTTCGGGTAGTGCTTTAGAGTGCTCAGAGTATTCCCATCCTTTGTTTTCTCAAGAAGAATATAAGGATGGAAATACACTCAGAGACGTCACTTCCTGCGGAATCGTCATCAGTTGAAAGGTTCCCACTGCTAAAAAGGATGGCCAACACGAGGGTGGGGGTCTCCAAATTAGCTTGATGCTATTATAGAACCTTTTTCTTACTTTTCGTCTGTGAGAATTAGAAAGCGCACTTCAAGCGTCTGTATCGGGATGACAAATAACGTGACTTGAAAAAAAAAGATTAATTTCTTTCGCCTAAAAACTAAAGTTGACGTGTTCGAGCGACGTTTGATGTACATATATAGTCTGTTGGAAGAAAAACGGGGCGGATCCTTTTCGATAAACCACCCTGTATAACCTTGCAGCTGATTGTAGAGAATGTTGGGCATGGTTCGCCTTTTAACGTGGTCATGAATGCCTTTCGAACATCAGCTGATGGCTGGTGGTACTACTCTGCAATTGAGCAATATTTAGCTCAGAGTGCACGTGCACGAGGTTTTTGACCTGTATTCGAGTCTGTTACTTCCCGGTGCTCGGTGCCTTTATTCTTGGCTTTGAATGGTAGTAGAGGTGATTTCTTTGGAAGTTAAGATAAAGATACGCACGTCGGGTTTTGCAGATTTTAGCACAGAAGGAACGAAAAAAAAAACGGCAAAAAATGTGTTATTATTAAGATTTTTCTCTTAAAGGTTATATGCATTATACGAATTTTTCTAACTAAATAACACTACTTTTAATACTGTTATTGACGGCAATATTAGAACAATTTTTAAAATTTTCCGAAATTTTTATTTGCAGTTTTGATTCTAATGAAACAAGAACCGCGTACCCGGCTCAGTTTAAAAGTTTCAAAATTCGAAAATCGAGAAAAGTAGGGTATACTCTCCCACTTGAACAATTTCCAAAATGTTCAAAAAATTTCATTTGCAGTTTTTTATTGTAATGAGGCAATTTCTTTCCCCAATGAATGTAAAACACGAATAGCAGTAGTGAAAGTGGTCTCATTAGTCTATTTTTTAAGAATGACAAAAAAGCCGATTTTAGAAATGTCTGAAAATGGACTGCTGAAAAGTTCTATTTCAGAAAGTATTGGATCCAATTTCGAAAATTTCGAAAATGGTGAAATTTCGAAAATCGAGTAACGTAGGATATTCCCTGCCTTTGAACCTTTGAAAAATGAAAAAAAAAATTATTAGCAACTTTTCGACTGTAATGAGACGATTTTTAGCCCCTACGAATGTAAAAGAACGAATAGAAGTGAAATTTGAGTTGAGTGAAATAGAAGTTTTTTAAAAATGTAAAAAAAAGCGGATTTGCCTAAAAATGGACAGTGAAAAAGAATATAAAGAAGAAAAAAAAAGGACAGCACTGAATTTATGTTTAAGAAATAAAAAAAATGGAAAAATTGTGCATATTTTTCAATAAATTTGTTCTATATGTTTTCAGCTAAAAAAGTCGTTGCGAGTCTAAAAATATAAGTTTTCATGTTTTTGAAGAAATTCAATTTTATGACAAAATCAGGCAAAACTGATTAAATCTTCTAATTTGTTGTTTTTGGCAAAGTTACATTTTTGGTCCAAAATAATTGAAATTTGACTGAAAACGACTGAAAAAAAATGGTTCAAAATTAGGGCAAAAATTGGTTAAGAAATGACTAAAAGCGTCTAAAAATGCAAGTCTTCATTCTCGTCTTCATGTTATTAGAGAAATTAAATTTTATGACAAAATCAGGCAAAACTGATTAAACCCTTCTATTTGGTCGTTTTTGGCAAAGTTACATTTTTGGTTCAAAATAAGTGAAATTTGCTGAAAATGTCTCAAAATGCAAGTTTGGTGTTTTTGGAAAAAGTCAGGTACGAATTAGGGCTAAAAATCAGTTAGAAATGACTTAAAACTACAAAAAAATGCAAATTTTAAATTTTTGAAAAAAAAAACTAGTTCGAGATTAGGGCAAAAATTGATGAAATATGACAAAAATTCCATTTTTGTTACAAAATTAGGCAAAACTGACTGAATCTTCTAATTAGTTGTTTTTGGTTCAAAATAACTGAAATTTGACTGAAAACGTCTCAAAATGCCAGTTTGGTGTTTTTTGAAAAAGTCAGGTGAGAATTAGGGCCAAAAATCACTTAGAAACGACTTAAAACTAGAAAAAATGCAAATTTGGAGATTTTGAAAAAAATGGTTCAAGATTAGGGCAAAAATTGTTTAAAAAATGACTAAAAGCGTCTAAAAATGCAAATCTTCATTCTCGTTTTCATGTTATTGAAGAAATTCAATTTTATGACAAAATCAGGCAAAACTGATTAAACTCCTCTATTTGGCGTTTTTGGCAGTTACATTTTTGGTCCAAAATAAGTGAAATTTGCTGAAAATGTCTCACAATGCAAGCTTGGTGTTTTTGGAAAAATCATGTAAGAATTAGGGCTAAAAATCAGTTAGAAACGACTTAAAACTACAAAAAAATGCAAATTTTTGAGTTTTTGGAAAAAAAAACAAGTTTGAGATTAGGGCAAAAAATTGAAAAAAAATATGACAAAAAATTCCATTTTTGTTACAAAATTAGGCAAAACTGATTTGAATCTGTCTAATTATTTGTTTTTGGTTCAAAATAACTGAAATTTGACTGAAAAACGTCTCAAAATGCAAGTTTGGTGGTGTTTTTTTGAAAAGTCAGGTGAGAATTAGGGCCAAAAATCACTTAGAAACGACTTAAAACTAGAAAAAATGCAAATGGAGTTTTTTGAAAAAAATGGTTCAAGATAGGGCAAAAATTGTTTAAAAAAATGACTAAAAGTGTCTAAAAATGCAAGTCTTCATTCTCGTCTTCATGTGTTTTGGAGAAAATTCAATTTTATGACAAAACCTGGCAAAACTGATTAAACTCCTCTATTTGTCGTTTTTGGCAAAGTTACATTTTTGGTCCAAAATAAGTGAAATTTGCTGAAAATGTCCTCACAATGCAAGTTTGGTGTTTATTGGAAAAAGTCATGTAAGAATTAGGGCTAAAAATCAGTTAGAAACGACTTAAACACTACAAAAAAATGCAAATTTTTGAGTTTTTGAAAAAAAAAACTAGTTTGAGATTAGGACAAAACTTGATGAAATATGACAAAAATTCCATTTGTGTTACAAAATTAGGCAAAACTGATTTGAATCTTCTAATTAGTTGTTTTTTGGTTCAAAATAACTGAAATTTGACTGAAAACGTCTCAAAATGCAAGTTTGGTGTTTTTTGAAAAAGTCAGGGTGAGAATTAGGGCCAAAAATCACTTAGAAACGACTTAAAACAAGAAAAATGCAAAATGGAGTTTTTGAAAAAAATGGTTCAAGATTAGGGCAAAAATTGTTTAAAAAAATGACTAAAAATGCAAGTCTTCATTCTCGTCTTCCTGTTATTGGAGAAATTCAATTTTATGACAAAATCAGGCAAAACTGATTAAACTCCTCTATTTGGCGTTTTTGGCAAAGTTACATTTTTGGTCCAAAATAAGTGAAATTTGCTGAAAATGTCTCACAATGCAAGTTTGATGTTTTTGAAAACAAGTCATGTAAGAATTAGGGCTAAAAATCAGTTAGAAACGACTTAAAACTACAAAAAAATGCAAATTTTTGAGTTTTTGAAAAAAAACAAGTTTGAGATTAGGGCAAAAATTGATAAAAAATATGACAAAAATTCCATTTTTTGTTACAAAATTAGGCAAAACTGATTGAATCTTCTAATTATTTGTTTTTTGGTTCAAATAACTGAAATTTGACTGAAAACGTCTCAAAATGCAAGTTTGGTGTTTTTTGAAAAAGTCAGGTGAGAATTAGGGCCAAAAATTTACTTAGAAACGACTTAAAACTAGAAAAAATGCAAATTGAGTTTTTGAAAAAATGGTTCAAGATTAGGGCAAAAATTGTTTAAAAAATGACTAAAAGCGTCTAAAAATGCAAGTCTTCATTCTCGTCTTCATGTTATTAGAGAAATTCAATTTTATGACAAAAATCAGGCAAAACTGATTAAACTCCTCTATTTGGCGTTTTTGGCAAAGTTACATTTTTGGTCCAAAATAAGTGAAAATTTGCTGAAAATGTCTCACAATGCAAGTTTGATGTTTTGAAAAAAGTCATGTAAGAATTAGGGCTAAAAATCAGTTAGAAACGACTTAAAACTACAAAAAAAATGCAAATTTTTGAG
>OX638303.1:39946686-40001390 GCA_951812265.1 Taphrorychus bicolor | reverse complement strand
AAACGACTTAAAACTACAAAAAAATGCAAATTTTTGAGTTTTTGAAAAAAAAAACAAGTTTGAGATTAGGGCAAAAATTGATAAAAAATATGACAAAAATTCCATTTTTGTTACAAAATTAGGCAAAACTGATTGAATCTTCTAATTAGTTGTTTTTGGTCCAAAATAACTGAAATTTGACTGAAAACGTTTCAAAATGCCAGTTTGGTGTTTTTTGAAAAAGTCAGGTGAGAATTGGGGCCAAAAATCACTTAGAAACGACTTAAAACTAGAAAAAATGCAAATTTGGAGTTTTTGAAAAAAATTGTTCAAGATTAGGGCAAAAATTGTTTAAAAAATGACTAAAAGCGTCTAAAAATGCAAGTCTTCATTCTCGTTTTCATGTTATTGAAGAAATTCAATTTTATGACAAAATCAGGCAAAACTGATTAAACTCCTCTATTTGGCGTTTTTGGCAAAGTTACATTTTTGGTCCAAAATAAGTGAAATTTGCTGAAAACGTCTCAAAATGCAAGTTTGGTGTTTTTCGAAAAAGTCATGTAAGAATTAGGCTCAAAAATCATTTAGAAACGACTTAAAACTACAAAAAAATGCAAATTTGGAGTTTTTGAAAAAAATGGTTCAAGATTAGGGCAAAAATTGTTTAAAAAATGACTGAAAGCGTCTAAAAATGCAAGTCTTCATTCTCGTCTTCATGTTATTGGAGAAATTAAATTTTATGACAAAATCAGGCAAAACTGATTAAACTCCTCTATTTGGTCGTTTTTGGCAAAGTTACATTTTTGGTCCAAAATAAGTGAAATTTGCTGAAAATGTCTCACAATGCAAGTATGGTGTTTTTGGAAAAAGTCATGTAAGAATTAGGGCTAAAAATCAGTTAGAAACGACTTAAAACTACAAAAAAATGCAAATTTTTGAGTTTTTGAAAAAAAAACTAGTTTGAGATTAGGACAAAAATTGATGAAATATGACAAAAATTCCATTTTTGTTACAAAATTAGGCAAAACTGATTGAATCTTCTAATTAGTTGTTTTTGGTTCAAAATAACTGAAATTTGACTGAAAACGTCTCAAAATGCCAGTTTGGTGTTTTTTGAAAAAGTCAGGTGAGAATTGGGGCCAAAAATCACTTAGAAACGACTTAAAACTAGAAAAAATGCAAATTTGGAGTTTTTGAAAAAAATTGTTCAAGATTAGGGCAAAAATTGTTTAAAAAATGACTAAAAGCGTCTAAAAATGCAAGTCTTCATTCTCGTTTTCATGTTATTGAAGAAATTCAATTTTATGACAAAATCAGGCAAAACTGATTAAACTCCTCTATTTGGCGTTTTTGGCAAAGTTACATTTTTGGTCCAAAATAAGTGAAATTTGCTGAAAACGTCTCAAAATGCAAGTTTGGTGTTTTTCGAAAAAGTCATGTAAGAATTAGGCTCAAAAATCATTTAGAAACGACTTAAAACTACAAAAAAATGCAAATTTGGAGTTTTTGAAAAAAATGGTTCAAGATTAGGGCAAAAATTGTTTAAAAAATGACTGAAAGCGTCTAAAAATGCAAGTCTTCATTCTCGTCTTCATGTTATTGGAGAAATTAAATTTTATGACAAAATCAGGCAAAACTGATTAAACTCCTCTATTTGGTCGTTTTTGGCAAAGTTACATTTTTGGTCCAAAATAAGTGAAATTTGCTGAAAATGTCTCACAATGCAAGTATGGTGTTTTTGGAAAAAGTCATGTAAGAATTAGGGCTAAAAATCAGTTAGAAACGACTTAAAACTACAAAAAAATGCAAATTTTTGAGTTTTTGAAAAAAAAACTAGTTTGAGATTAGGACAAAAATTGATGAAATATGACAAAAATTCCATTTTTGTTACAAAATTAGGCAAAACTGATTGAATCTTCTAATTAGTTGTTTTTGGTTCAAAATAACTGAAATTTGACTGAAAACGTCTCAAAATGCCAGTTTGGTGTTTTTTGAAAAAGTCAGGTGAGAATTGGGGCCAAAAATCACTTAGAAACGACTTAAAACTAGAAAAAATGCAAATTTGGAGTTTTTGAAAAAAATTGTTCAAGATTAGGGCAAAAATTGTTTAAAAAATGACTAAAAGCGTCTAAAAATGCAAGTCTTCATTCTCGTTTTCATGTTATTGAAGAAATTCAATTTTATGACAAAATCAGGCAAAACTGATTAAACTCCTCTATTTGGCGTTTTTGGCAAAGTTACATTTTTGGTCCAAAATAAGTGAAATTTGCTGAAAACGTCTCAAAATGCAAGTTTGGTGTTTTTCGAAAAAGTCATGTAAGAATTAGGCTCAAAAATCATTTAGAAACGACTTAAAACTACAAAAAAATGCAAATTTGGAGTTTTTGAAAAAAATGGTTCAAGATTAGGGCAAAAATTGTTTAAAAAATGACTGAAAGCGTCTAAAAATGCAAGTCTTCATTCTCGTCTTCATGTTATTGGAGAAATTAAATTTTATGACAAAATCAGGCAAAACTGATTAAACTCCTCTATTTGGTCGTTTTTGGCAAAGTTACATTTTTGGTCCAAAATAAGTGAAATTTGCTGAAAATGTCTCACAATGCAAGTATGGTGTTTTTGGAAAAAGTCATGTAAGAATTAGGGCTAAAAATCAGTTAGAAACGACTTAAAACTACAAAAAAATGCAAATTTTTGAGTTTTTGAAAAAAAAACTAGTTTGAGATTAGGACAAAAATTGATGAAATATGACAAAAATTCCATTTTTGTTACAAAATTAGGCAAAACTGATTGAATCTTCTAATTAGTTGTTTTTGGTTCAAAATAACTGAAATTTGACTGAAAACGTCTCAAAATGCCAGTTTGGTGTTTTTTGAAAAAGTCAGGTGAGAATTAGGGCCAAAAATCACTTAGAAACGACTTAAAACTAGAAAAAATGCAAATGGAGTTTTTGAAAAAAATGGTTCAAGATTAGGGCAAAAATTGTTTAAAAAATGACTAAAAGCGTCTAAAAATGCAAGTCTTCATTCTCGTTTTCATGTTATTGAAGAAATTCAATTTTATGACAAAATCAGGCAAAACTGATTAAATCCTCTATTTGGCGTTTTTGGCAAAGTTACATTTTTGGTCCAAAATAAGTGAAATTTGCTGAAAACGTCTCAAAATGCAAGTTTGGTGTTTTTCGAAAAAGTCATGTAAGAATTAGGCTCAAAAATCACTTAGAACCGACTTAAAACTACAAAAAATGCAAATTTGGAGTTTTTGAAAAAAATGGTTCAAGATTAGGGCAAAAATTGGTTAAAAAATGACTGAAAGCGTCTAAAAATGCAAGTCTTCATTCTCGTCTTCATGTTATTAGAGAAATTCAATTTTATGACAAAATCAGGCAAAACTGATTAAACTCCTCTATTTGGCGTTTTTGCAAAGTTACATTTTTGGTCCAAAATAAGTGAAATTTGCTGAAAATGTCTCACAATGCAAGTTTGATGTTTTTGGAAAAAGTCATGTAAGAATTAGGGCTAAAAATCAGTTAGAAACGACTTAAAACTACAAAAAAATGCAAATTTTTGAGTTTTTGAAAAAAAAACTAGTTTGAGATTAGGACAAAAATTGATGAAATATGACAAAAATTCCATTTTTGTTACAAAAATTAGGCAAAACTGATTGAATCTTCTAATTAGTTGTTTTTGGTCCAAAATAAGTGAAATTTGTTGAAAACGTCTCAATATGCAAGTTTGGTGTTTTTCGAAAAAGTCATGTAAGAATTAGGCTCAAAAATCACTTAGAAACGACTTAAAACTACAAAAAATGCAAATTTGGAGTTTTTGAAAAAAATAGATCCAAGAGGAGGGCAAAAAGTTGTAAAAATGACTCAAAGCTTCCAAAAATGCAGGTTTTCATGTTTTTGAAAAATCTATTTCACGACAAAATCAGACAAAACTGATTAAACTATTCTATTTTTTGGCAAAGTTACATTTTTGGTCCAAAATGTGTGAAATTTGACTGAAGACGATTCAAAATGCTAATTTTGTGTTTTTTTTTTCGAAAAGATCACTTTAAAATTAGGGCCAAGATCGGTTAAAAATAACTTAAAGCATAGACTTCCAATGGACCTCCCAAAACGATATCCTATTTGGCATATCCATTGGATATACAATGGAAATCGAATGTCCATTGAAGGCTATGGGCGCAGAAGGTTCACACTTAACGTTCCTTTATTTCAGGTTAAAATCATTTTTTCACTTCTCTTTTCCTTTCTCATTCAGTTAATTAAAGCACTGAAATGGTTCTAAAGTTATTCTTTTTTTCCTATTTTTTTTTAATTTTTTATTTTTTTTTGCTTTTTGCAATAGTTTTGAAAACAAGATTGAAACTTCAAACGTCAAACCACTAAATGTCAATTTTCAGATGCCCGTTTTTTTAATAGTATTAACAAAAAAAGTGAAAAACCTGAAACAAATGAGCATCAATAGGGTTTTGAATGTGTTGATCCTCTTTCGTTTCACTTATGGGTAATAAATGTTGACTTTGTGGAAGAGGAAACTAAACGAAAAATCATCAAACTTTTGAGTAAATTTCTTACAGCGTTTTCGGTGCTCTAGAATGCTCTGATAGTATTCCCATCCTTTGTTTTCTCAATAAGAATGTAAGGATCTGAATACTCTCAGAACAATCTAAAAACGCTGTTAGCGAACCGTATGTACGGCAAAATTTAAATTGGTCATCCTGTTGCGGGAAAGCAGAGCGCTCGTTGATTGGCTACTAGTTGCCAGGCAACGAGTCACAGTCCAATAAACTACAGGCTAGAGAGAGGCTCCGCCTTCGGTGCCAGAATAGCGCCTAATATTGGCGATTAAAATTACCGATGGGGGCGCTCCGAATGTCAACAAATATGGCGACTTTGGCGGTAATCGAAAAGTGACGTTTGTTAGTTTTTGTGTTTGAAAAGACTTTTTTTTTATACTTTCAAGAGATACTTATTGCGTGAACACCATTTTTAGAAAATTACTGCTTAAATTAGGTGCTAATAATACAGGGTGGACCAGGTTTTTGGTGCCAAACTTTAAGGAGGTATTCTACGTCCAAAAATAACCCTAGTTTGCTATATAAACCATAGTCTAAAAATACTCCGTTACGGAAATACAGGGTGTTAAAGTTTTTTTTGAAAAACCAAAAAATTGATTTTTTTCTGAAACTGCCAGAGATATTTTTATGAAATTTTACAGGTGTCAATAGCGATGAAAGACTTAAGTTTTGCAATACAAAAGGCCTTTTCAGCTTTACCAGTGGCGTGCACTGCGGCTCGTGACTGGCTATTTTTCAACAAAAAAGTGGTACGCTACTGGTTTTTCTGAAGATAAAAAGTATATTTGAGGTACTTGTTCAATTTGAAAGAAAAAAGGCCCCTTGGCTTTTTTTCGTAGAGCACACCGTTTAATAATAATAAAATATTTTTAAATGTTTGTGTTTAAATGGATTACCTAGCTATTTCTTAATTGCATACCACCTTGATGATGTTAGCGGCAGTTTCCATGACAATATTTGACAAATTTAACATAACTAATTTCTGTAAGGTTCATTAGTGTCAAAATGCCGTTTAGATTTTCAAATAGAGAAATAGCGGATATCCATTTTGTGTACGGATTTGCTAACGGAAACTCAAGGGCGGCCGCCAGAGAATACAGAAGGAGATATCCGCAAAGAACGCATCCTAGTCGTAAAATGTTCGCAAAAGTCCATCAGCAATTAATGGAGAAAGGTTTAAGGAATTCGCATGAGGATCGAGATGCAAACCAAAACCAACAACGAAGAAGAATTTCTCAACAGATATTAAATGAATTTGACAGAAATCCAACAACGAGTTCCCGTATTGCTTCTCGTATTCTTCGCACCTCAAAATCCAATATACTTCGTACTCTTAGACGAGATCATCGGCGTCCATTTCACCTACAACCTGTTCAAGGGCTACATCCAGGAGACCAAGAAAAAAGAATTACTTATTGTAGGTGGATCCTTTACGCAGTTCAAGAAAATATGGATTTTTTGAACAACATACAGTGGTCTGACGAGTGCTGCTTTACCCGCCGCGGCGTAGTTAATTTGCATAATCAACATGTATGGGACCATGAAAATCCTCACGCCATTAGACCTCGAAATTTTCAAGTTGAATTTAGCTTAAATGTGTGGATAGGGGTTTACAACAACCATTTATTTGGACCCTACTTTTTACCTCGACGTTTGAACTCAGAAAACTTCTTAGAGTTTTTAGAAACGGAAACTCCGAATATGTGGGAAGAAATACCGATACTTTTAAGACAGAATGCATGGTTTCAGCTTGACGGTTGTCCCGCTCATTTTGGCAGAAATGTCAGAAATTGGCTGGACAATCATTTTCCGGATAGGTGGATTGGTAGAGGGGGTCCAGTTACATGGCCACCACGGTCTCCGGATCTTACCGTGTTAGACTTTTTTGTGTGGGGTTTTTTAAAAGAGAAAGTTTATGCGACTCCTGTCAATACGGAAGAAGAACTTATGAACCGCATAAGATATGGTTGCAATCAAATATTACCACATCTAGTACATTTAAATCGGTCTATTATACGTCGATGCCAGTTGTGCATTGAAAATAATGGTTCCCATTTTGAACAATTTTTATAACTGTTTTTGTTATGTTTTCAATGATTGTTTTAGTTACTTTTAGTTTTTAATTCTGAAAATAAATATTGTTACAACACAGTTAAAAAAAATAAGCTTGGCTGTTTTAGGTTGCCATGAATAGCTACGCCAACAAGGCGTGGCAAATATTGATTATCTGGCGGTACGCAAGTAACAAAATTAATAATCTATTAAAAGTGTGGTATGCAATTAAAAAATAGCTAGGTAACCCATTTAAACACAAACATTTAAAAATATTTTATTATTATTAAACGGTGTGCCCTACGAAAAAAAGTCAAGGGGCCTTTTTTCTTTCAAATTGAACAAGGACCTCAAATATACTTTTTATCTTCAGAAAAACCAGTAGCGTATCACTTTTTTGTTGAAAAATAGCCAGTCACGAGCCTCAGTGCACGCCACTGGTAACGCTGAAAAGGCCTTTTCTATTGCAAAACTTGAGTCTTTCATCGCTATTGACACCTGTAAAATTTCATAAAAATATCTCTGGCAGTTTCAGAAAAAAATCAATTTTTTGGTTTTTCAAAAAAAACTTTAACACCCTGTATTTCCGTAACGGAGTATTTTTAGACTATGGTTTATATAGCAAACTAGGGTTATTTTTGGACGTAGAATACCTCCTTAAAGTTTGGCACCAAAAACCTGGTCCACCCTGTATATTTATAGTTCAACATTGGTTTCTGTGAATATTTGGAAGTGTTTTTTTGTGAAAGATTTTGTGGGGATAATTTCGTGTGAAGCAAAAATTGCTTGAAAAAGTAAGTTTCCATGCAAAGTGTACCTGTTTTCGATTCTATTCCATAATTGTGATTTTGTTATTGATAGGACTTTGATCCAGGCTTTCCTCCTGTCCACAAACTCATCCACGCCGAACTCGTCTTTGATTTTCACAATAGAAGTATTTTCTTTCGGAAATCGGTGAAAAGAAATATTTCTGTTTGTGTTTTCGGGAATTGCAATTGAATAAACAGCAATTTACATTATAGATAGTTTTTTCTGCTTATTTCTTGTACTGAACATTTTTATAATTCACATGACAAGTTGAACCACAAAAATAAATTTTGAATACCGTGATACATGAAGTAAAATAAAACTGCACAAAATTTAAACAATTTCGGAAACTGTAGAAAAAGTTAAAATTAAATAAAATTTTGTTGATACCACCAGGAATATTAGGATACAACTCCTAAAGCAAGGACGAAAATAGTGAAAATACGTATAAATAAGCCGAAGAGTAAAGATGATTACTTCCTAACTAGTTTTACATTTCTGCCCCCAGGTGGCGTCTAGATTTTTTTAATCGCCAATAAACCATTAACTTATTTTTGCTGTCAAGTAAGCGTTGTAAATCTAACTTTGACATTTCTATCGTATCTTCTCAACATGTGCCGAAAAGAGACAGGTATAAAACAATGAAGATTTCAAAGGTAACGAGATGCCAAAAATAAGTGAATGAGGTATACAAGGGCGTCTTTTTAACTAGGGGTAAAACTCTACTTGGGTTTGAGTTTCTGACTTAAAACTAACTGAGAAAAAATTTTCCAGCTATGAATAGTAATCTGTAAGTGTAACCACTTATTTTAGGCTTCAGAGTAAGAAAAAACTTTTTCTAATTTTCACATATAAAGTGGCACTTTTTAATACTGATGACAGTGACGTAACGTTCTACTTTTCGTAACTAGTTACGAAAAGTAAAATCTTTCGTAACTGGGGATAAAAAGTTCGTTTTACCACCAGTTGCAGGTTTCGGTTGTGGCACACCGTTGCTACGGTTTTACGGTATTAAGTAGATACAAAGTGGTTTAAAAGTAATTATTGAAGTTAAATAATAATAACTCTCTCTCTAAGTAGGTATTTGAAGTCAAAATTAGAAAAAATCTTGTATGAAACACGTGACGAAAAGCCTTCTTTGTGTATCTCATTCAAATTGCGGGAACTCGCTGCGCTCGTCCCGCAAACATTCATTCGTTACACAAAATCGGACTTTTCGTAACTGGTTACATAAATAGCTATTTTATAAACATATATCGAAATTGTGAAGTGAAACCAAGCCAGTTTTCTGCCGAAGTTGCCGCTTCCCACAGAAAGATGGCCGAGATTCGTACTTATATTGTCTGGGGACGATGTTCAACAGACTATCAAACTCATGTCTCTATCAGGCAGAGGAACCATAGACCGGTTTCGCTCTTATTGGAGCTCAGCAGTATGGTATATCTCAAACCTAACAGAAATACGAGTTTGAATAAAACTTGGTCTTCTCTCTTGCTCAAGGCACTGTGTACATATGCAGGTGGCGCCATCGGACGACGGCAGGTGCTTCCACCAGGGCAACACTTCACGATATCTCGCATGCCCTAGTGGAAGCACCTGCCGTCGTCCGATGGCGCCCTTTGCATAATTTCTTTTTTTTTTATCATATACAGGGTATGAAAGGTTAGATCATGAGGATGGTTTTTAATTAATATTTTCAAAACGTGTTAAAATAAATTACTGAAATTTGGTATGTTGGCATAAATTTGTATGCCCTTTCTACAAATTGAGTAGATATGGACCCTTCTGTCCAGTGACGGGTGATACAAAGGGGGGGGGGGTGTAAACATGGTGACAATTTATTATATAATAATGTAATATAATATAATAATATAATTTTGTTGTGAAGATAACATTTTAGAGAATAACCTTTCATACGCTCTACATGGAAAACAAAACATTTTTTGTTTCATGTTTATGTAATGTTTTTGTCATATTTTGAAGTGTATATGGTACTATTTTCGAAAAAACTTTTTATACCCTGTAGGTATATGGAAGACATTAGACAGAGAATAAGTGGTTATCTTCATGGCACTAACACCTTGTAGATTACATTACGTTATTTTTCATTGGTGGGCTGGAGAATAAAGAGGGTGGGGCGTGATAAAAACATCCTTTTTAGTGGATATTTTTATCTCTCGTTTCAGCTCTTATGCCATAATCAGCGCCCAAAATACGTACCAGCACGCCAAAATGATTGCTCTCTAGATTCTATTGACCTAGCACCATAAAGTTTCAATTCCAGAATGAAAAATTCTCGGTTGTGCGTTACTTTATTGGCCTTAAACAATAACAAACCATCTGTATTTACATTAGGGGGATTCTAATTTCGGATCGTGATGAAATCATCGACACGGGATTTCTTCCCATATATCCGACGAGATACAATAACTCTTATACAAATATTAACACAAAAACTTTATAATATGTTCCTATTTTAGATAAAGCATTGTTATATTGGTTTCCCCTCCTACCAAGTCCTTGGTATCTGATATAATTAGTAATTAGCTTTTTATTATCTGTATATATAGGGTAGCAAAAAAAATTCCGTTACGGTCCACCAAGAAGGGTCCTTCAAAGTCATTTACCTACCTGCGGCCTATTGAATTGGTCATAACATCGCGTCCCTTTATTAATACCAATTACGGGGGTTTGGTCAGCTTCGTGGACCAGTTGGCCCCGACATTTCTCGAATACAAGAAATAGGCAGAGGAATGCTTGGGAAAATGTCTTGAGATGGTGGTACTGCATTTTTTTGTGCGTTGGCCGGAGTGGCTGAAAGAAATATGTGGAAATTTGATGATTCAGTCTTTTGATGATTATTTCAAGTGACGGTGAATGAGGAAGTGCTTCTTACCTTTTTGCTACTTACAGTTTTCCTTCACTCACTCACTCACTCACACACGCACTCACATCTTTCAACTTCTTCACCACTAGATATCACTACTTTACATTACGTATATTTAGTGCTCTATTTAATTTTTTTTTCTAATTACTGTAGACCGGCTTCGGGTACTCTCCGTGAACTATTACTAAACCGCTTATCGCGGCATTTTCAAGCAACACACATTATATTTCCGTCGAAGTTATCGGATTTCGCCGTTCCAATTTTCGAACTACCGGACGGGAACTACGGAGCGTACTAACAAACTAAAACCGAAAGTGTGTGCTGGTACTGCCAGCCCGGAGATGAGAGATGCTGTAAGGCTGTATGGCACGGAACACTTGTGTTTAGATTTGTGGGGCCCTTGGGGGCAGAGGCGTATTCTGACAATTTTTTTTTTGGTACCTAACTAAAATTCCAGTATAGGTACTAAATGAATCAATTTTCTGCTAATCGGAACTGCAAACAAAACGACGCACGGTGGGTAAAAAAGGAAGCTTTTCGGAAAAAAAATATTGATCTTTGAGACTATTGGCTTTATTTCATATAAATTTTTTTATTTTTTTTTTCTAAATATATGACTAAATTACATTAGATATAGAATAGAATATAAAATTTTATCTTAAAAATTTATTTTTTTTTGGATTTCCCACTATGCGACGTAATGAGAACAATTTCTGAGAAATAAATTAATCAGTGGACATTACGTATATGGTTAGCTAGCAGTACTTTTCGAGACGGTACTGTCAGTAAACTGTTACGAAATGTCCTTAGGTCACTTTGGAAGACCCATCAAAGAGACGAAGCCGCTCATGGTTGTTTTCTTCATGGTAACCGTCTCTCTTCAGTTCTTGCATAATGTATGTACATACCGCACAAGTACCATGACAGAATCTTTAAATTTTACCTTTTCAAAGCACTACTATTAAACTCTAATTATCAGTTTTTGCTATTTTTAATGGATAGCAGGAAGGCGTTGCTGATAACAGTCATATTTCCGCGCGAGATTTCAACTTCCTCTCGACGATTATTTTACACATCAATGGTGATAGTTTCAGCTCTCCATCGTTAATTCTGCTTTCTATTGTGACTTAGTAACAAAAAAACATAAAAATTATTTCTATCTAAGTGATACCAGAGGTTATCTGCGCCATGTGCCTGTCCCAATTTTTAACGTGTGTGTGACCGATAAACAGTCCATTCATTTAGTTTAAATTAAACTTTGACCCATCGCCAATCAATCAGTTGAGGCACTAAAAATAGGCCTGGAAAAAAATAACTTTCAGGAAAAAGTTAATTTTGAATAAAGTCTAAAACAGGAGGTATAATGGATGCAAAAAGGCCCCTGCTATTGGTGTAGTCCTATTAGTGGTCCAAATATTCAGTTTTTAGTTACTCATAGCGTGAAATCATTTTTCGTTTTATCAAAAGTTTTCATTATTGCCAACGTTTCGAATTTGATAGAGTTCTTCCTCAGTCAGTCAGAGGGTACGTCACAACGATGACGACCATCTTAACGACACCCTCTGTCATTCGTTTTGTAGCCTGTTTGTTTGTGTATACATGGTGTAATGTTTGGTGACGGTTGTATATTTGTTTGATTATACGATGATAGCTATTGTCAAGACATGTTTCTATTACTAAAAAGGAACTGAAGAGTACCCAAAGAAAAGTCGAAACGAATAAACATTAAAGTCGGAAGTAATTAGAAAAAATCATCGCAAAAACTTCGATAAAAAAAGAAAACACATTTGTTAAGATAAGAGAAGATAATGGAAAGCTGATAAAAGTCGAGAAAGGGGCAAAAAAAATAAAAATATGAAAAACAGGTGAACAAATTTTCGGAGACGATGGATGAATAAATAAAAATTTTATAGGAAACGGAGGGAATTGATTATCCGCTAATGTTTGAGGTAAAGAGAAATTATTGGAAAAAGAAGAGGAAACTAGGTGCAGATGAGACATGGTATAAGGAGAGCCAAAAAAAAGCGTCCTAGTAATACTATGATTTGCATAAAATGAAATTAAAAACGAATGGACAAATGGGCAAAAAGGTTCCAGCAGATAACTGAGAAGAGTAAGAGTAAGGAAATTAGCAAAAAATTGCTGAATAAAAAATACTGCATAAAAATATAAAGAAAAGACAATTAAAACATAAATAAATTGTAAGGAAAAAATATAGAGAAATAAACAAACAAAAAGTAGGGAGCCATAGAAAAGTAACAAAAAAGAGGTGGTGGAGGAACAATAAAAACCAAAGACAACTTTTTTTCTGCAACAATAATATTGTTAGAGTTAATTATAATCTGATTTTATAAGTCAGGTTTTAAATACGATTATTTGAACCAAACCAGCTGGAAACGCGTTTAAAAATTTACCTCAAACATAATTTTTTTTTCTACAAATGTCAAATAATGACGAATTTTACGCTTTCATTAGACAAACGAAAGCCTAACCTTTTTTGAGGATCAGAATGTGAGTTCACTTTTACGCGCGTTGCACAGGACAGCAAGCGAAAAAGATTTTATCGCTTGCTGTCAATAGCAACTACCACCATTCAACCAAATATTTAAAACGTCATTGTCACTTTGATTTAAATTTTCAGACTGTGTCTTCATTCAAATTTCAGATTATTTGGAATTGATTGTTTGTAGAAAAAACGTTGTATGCATTACGAGCACCAAGTAACTTTTTTGCTCTCGAGTGATTGCCGCTCTCCGCTTCGCGTCGAGCGGCAAACTTCACTCTCCGAGCAAAAAAGTTGTACTTTTCGCTCTTAATACATAAATAACTATTTTGTACAACTCTCGAAAACAGATTTAAAGAGATCTTCAGAACGGAACGAACTCCAAAACGTAATTTTACCACTCTATTCATTTGACAAAATCATCTGAAAATGAGTGCAAACTCAATGGGATTATTATTCGAAAATAGGCAATTTTAAATTAATCTAGAAAACGGAAATTTCGAGAACAACGTTGATTTTACTATTGGATTATATGAAGAAAATGAGATGAAAATGAGTGCAAATAATGCATGAAAATGATTAACTCATTTTCACGGCAACTTTTTTCCCTATCTTTCGTTTATTTACCTAAATGGCAACGCAGCGTTCGTCTTTTGTCAGAGCAATATGGCGAATTGCTTGACAAGATTATAGTAGATACGTCACACTGTCACACGACTAGATGTCAATGTGTGAGGCAATGTTGCCAAAGGTTTATTATTTTCTTTAGTAATGGATTTATTTGGATTTTATCGTTTTTAATATCGCCAGAAAATAAGGGGAAAATTATTTCTCAAAAAAGGTCCTGTTATACAGTCTTCGCTTTGGTGTTTTACTCTTAATAACCCGAACATTACAATAACAATTATATATACGGAAGATACGGAATTCAATCTAGTAAACATTTTCCTTTTGAAGTCTGACAATTTCTTTATTATCCTAAAGAAGGATGAATTTTTATAACTGGTCCTTAAGTAGGAAAGATGTCGACAGCTCTTCGCCACTCAATTTGAAGGACATGTTGATTATGGTGGATTGTAGGTGTTCATTTGAAAAAGTCATCTAGTTAGTTGTGAAATGTTAGTTCAGGTTAGATTTAGAAGTTATCTATCAGTGTTTATATGTAAATACATTTTAGGATACATTGGTCAGTTTTGCAAATTCTGCGATACCGCCACTCACCTGCTCATGGAGGACCTTTTACCAACTGCATCCCGTGTGACTAACAAACATGCAGATATATCTGCGACTCCGAAACTGGTAGATGTATATGCCAACATAACACTGCAGGAGAAAACTGCGATCTTTGTGCCAAAGGATTTTATGGGAATGCTTTAGCAGGTATTTGTAATCTAATTTGCAATTTGCAACTATTTCTATAGCTAAATATAGTCGTCTTCAAAAGGAACTCTAAAAAACTGCAACTGTCCACTTGGTGGAGTGTGCATTGAACAGCAGGAAGGCGTGATTGTGTACACTGAGTGTCCAGCAGGATACTCAGGCTTTAAGTGTGACGTCTCTCCGATGGGTATTATGGAGATCCCACTCGAGTGTTTGGTCCCAAATCGCATTGCCAAGTATGTGAGTGCAATCAGAATATCGATACCAACGGCATAGGAAACTGTAACACTACTACCGGGGAGTGTCTGACTTGTATCCACAACACTGAGGGTTCCAGGTGTGAGAAGAAAGTACCGCTTGTAGATTATTTTCTAGATTGTCGATATTATGGTGAAGGATTCAGACACTGCAATGACAAGTATTCCAATACTGCAATTATTATTACAACTTCCACATCTACCCTACAATTAGCAAATTTGCGGGAGTCTTCTGCGACGACAATTTTTAATCTATTAGAGGCAAAAAGGGCCTAATAAGATTAAGGGCAGAGGTAGGATGACAATATAAGGCACATCCAAAGACACACTTACACAATACTTACACTATCCCGCCTTTTTATTTTCGTTATTTCTAGCGTGTTAAATAGTGAATAGAATCATTAGATAATAGGAATCAAATCAGATCTTTCACAAATATCGCAATATTTCACAAAATATTGCGTGTACACTATTTCCCAGACTCTCGATATTTTGGTGATGGAAGAATACACATATTACAACTTATACAACTACTCTCCAAATACTAATTTGCCGAGAGTTTCCTGCGACTGAATAAAATTCCAATCAAATCAGATCTTTTACAAAATACTAATGAAACATTAAAGTTGATAAAAAGTGGATTTAAGATAGTCCAATAGGTATATCTACTGGTAGGATATTTCTCTTAGTTTCCAAAGAATAACCCTGAAAATATTATTATTCAATATTCGATAGGGGAGCTTTTTTTCTTCAAGAAAATTTGAGTTGTTGCAGAATTGTCAAGAAAAAACCCTATTTTGCCACCGATTTAATACCCACTATACGTAAGATGTCCCACTCTGTGAACCAAACAAATTTTTTATAGCCAATTTTTATAAGCAAACACACTGCTATTATTATAAGGAGTAAAGTGTTCTGGGAGATCATGAAATTTAAATTAAGAACCCTCTCTTGTTATGATGGTGAAGGCAATTTTCATTGAAATATACTGAGAGCGCTTTTGTCACCAAAATGAATTTATAATATCAGCACGAGTGCAGGCATAGAACCTTAATAATACTACGTGCCTGTATTTTAAATTTACATATAAAACCATTCCGATCCAATAATTTCTAGCAACCATCACATTAATTAGTTGCTATTAAAGTCTCCTTTATTCTAATGTATTGATTTATGGCCTGTAACCTTGGTTGCCTACCCAGCTGAATACTGTATATGCGGCTTTAGTGCGACGTTGCCAACTCTTTAGTTTATAATTTCCTTGTTATACATATTCCGTACTGCTCTCTAAACGTTGAAACTACTTATGTTGCTGATTTCTGTACGTATGAGGGTACGATTGATAATTAAAAAAAAAACCCTTGTACGGCACATAATTGTAATAATCGGTCACTCTACTAATACATCAAACTTAGCAAAAACGTAATATAGCCCAATCCAATATACTATATTACCAAAAAGGTAAAGGAGTATTGATACAAACTTTTGACTTAAACAAAAGAAAACCGTAAAACAAAAGAGTCAAATATGACTGAAATAATAATGCAGAGCTTTTGTCTTATAATATCAACGTGGCAACGCTGCACGGGCTCTCCATCCCGAACATGACGTCACTCGAAACTGACAGCTGTCACATTAGCTTATTCCAGTCAAAACAGACCGTGAAGTTTACTTGCGGAATAGGTAGTCGCAAAAGCTTCCCCCGGGACCCTTTTTTAGCGTAATGTTAACTAAAACGGGGTGCTAGTGCAGTGTTTATAGTGTTGTACGGCGCGTCGTAGTGTTTAGAAGGAACACTTACCGGGCACGATGAGCGAGACGAACATTGACGTTTCCAAATTGCCGGAGGACGTGCGAGAGAAGCTGGCCGAATTGGATCTCGAATTATCTGAAGGTGGGTCCTTTTCGATGCACAAATCGCCCCCTGATCAATAAATCTTCGGTGTATCGGTGCGAATCACTGCTATTCGACGACACATTCATTTATCCCCAGTGGGAAAACCTTGGGTTTCACTCTAGAATCGTTAACAATTGTTTACACTCTTATCAATTATTATTGGCGAACGTCAAGCAGTGAACGTTGCAGTATTGTGCTTTTCACAATTGCAACGAGCTAGTTATTTATTTAATATGCAAATAGAGGCTCGTTAAGTGTGCATTTGCATGAGCAGGTTCGTGCCACTGCTTCCTGGGTGTTTGATTAATGAGCAATTGCCCAGAGCCTTCAATCAACCCTAAAGTATAGAATTTTACATCACTGACTACCATCTCCAGCAGAGCACATTAATATTAGTGTGTATCACAGTCCCTTGGACTAATTTTTTTACGTTTATTGGGAAAGAACCTGGCAGTTGGAAATAAATATGTGCTTCCTTGTTTCTCCAAGTAATGTAGACATTATGGCTACAGAATGTTACCTGTCTATTGCAACAATGCTAATGAATAGAATTTATCCTTGAGAGGAGACAGGAATTTATTCCTATTTGAGGTCAAATTTGGGTTAGAAGGTTATTAGTTATTTAGGAATCTAGTATTTTAATAGCCCTTTTCAAAAACTGCAACTCAGATTGAGTTGATTAGTATCAGTTGATTTTCAACCAATTGGGACTGGCCTGTCATCAGTCATTCATCCAGTTGTCTGAAAATCGGCTGCAGGGATTAATCTAATCCAGGATTACCATTTCCGAAAAGTCCTAATGTTGTCAGTTCTAAATGTCAGTTATTTGTTAGATGTAAAAATCTGTCTAACTGGGTTAAAATGGGTAAGTTGGCAATTTTTATCTAATAACTGATAACACAGCGCTAGTTTCTAAAAACCATTATGTAGGCTTGTGATTGTCGAATGGATAAGAAAGCGCCTGGAAATTTAATAGTAGGACCACACTGCCATAACATACACTGGGTCTGGTAGTAAGTAGTAGGATTCTACTGAGGGAGCCACATATAAATCTGGTGCTTGCCTGAATGGCTGGCCATCAATTCCATTACCTTCATTCGATTTTGATTGTAAAAGGTTTCAGTACCTATCAGTTTCCGAATTTGGTATCTGTCTTGTTGAAGCTTTTTGTATCAGATAATAAATAGTTAGTTTTGATTATCCACTACCTAACTAATAGTTTACCCTCAGGCTTACCCAATAGGAATTTCCAGTTGCCCTGCTACCACATAAAACTCATAGGGGATAGAGCTAGAGAATTATATTAGGTACAACAACTGTAGCAGGCAGTATTGAGTGGACCATTCTATTGTTGCTTTATTGGATTTAATGTTGATGATATTTTCAAAACTCTTCTCGTCAGTAAGGCTTATTACACAGTTGATGAGTTCCTACAGGATGGTTTGTAAGTGGGTTGAGTGGACACATTTTCCAGATTGGGAGGGTGTAACCTAGTATACTATGCTATAGTCGTTGTGACACTGCTAGTTGGTTGCCTTGAGCTTTAGTCACTCGTGTTCTTTCCTGGTTTATTCATTCTGTTGATTGTAAGATTTTTATATTTAGTGAAGTCTATAAGTTGATGTGTGCCCCCATTTTTAGTTTCTTAGTTATATAGTACCCTACTACTTTTATATGGCTTTGTCATTAAATGCCCAGATGAATGCCCATTCCAGACAATAAAGCATATTTTGCAGATATTTTGACTTATTTTGATTTGATAGACAGACTGTTCCAAAGGCAAATATTTCCACTAAAAACTCATTATGTCAGTACTAAATAATGTCCAGAAAATCATTTTGTTTACGTCTCCCATAGTGGCCCATTTTGATACATCCAGTCGAATGTATTGCGCAAATCATAGCAAATACAAAAAAATAATTGTGAAATAGTTATGTAGGATCCAACCATTGCAAAAAGGTTTTTATCTCACATAGTTGCAGTTCAGTCTGTTTTTCCAGAGGTTTTACCATTTTGGCTTATTGAAGTTACATGCGACTTGATGGGGCCGCTGTAATACAGTGTGGCCCGAGGTGTGTTCCTGGCTAGGCTTCTTGTAAAAAGTAAATAATTGGAGAATTAAAAATTTTGTCTTTTCGTGATTTGCTTTGCTTGGTCAAAACCAATTTCTGGCATAATTTAAGTTTTGGAAAATCAAAGAGGCCTTGGAAATTGCCAAAAACTTTTTTTTTTAGGTAGAGTAAAGGTTTTTTTCTGTTGGTGAGTTTATGCTCATTTAACACTTATTATTTATGAAAAGTGCGGTTATCCCCTCGGTTTATTAAGTACTTGTTTATGCTCACATAGGACACTAACTATTAAAGGGTGACTTTGAAGTTGAGTAAGTATTAACCAAGGGGAAAATCACTTCACAAAATGTGTGCACCAAAAATCCATTTAAGTCTCTTAATTATAGGTACTAAATTCCAAGCCAAATTTCCTTAAATTGCCCTAAATACCACTAAATTTCTAATGGGCGCGCAACCAAAATTTGCCATTTCCCTAAAGATAAAATTACTGATTGGTTGTTTCTTAAATGTTTTTGAAGAAATGGACAAAAGTTTTTCAAATCAATCAGCATTAGGTACATGACGTTGTATACTTGAATCTGATTTCTTAAATGTTAAATAGGAGCATGAACGGCCATATTCCCCTTAATTCTAAAAACTTAATTGTTGACTGTAATGCGCTTAACCGAGGCTTAAACTCACCATATGAAGGGTATGACAGAAAGTCGTTAAGTTGTGCTTAGAATTAAAAACTATGTCAATATATCAAATTTTGGAAACCTTGGCCTACTATGATTTTTCAGATTTTATCAACTTTTTACATTTTTTTTTTTTAATATTCCTGTAACAAGCAACAGATATGTCAAAAGTCAAAGAGTCATAGAGCCAATTTGCTGTTTACGTAACATGGGGTGCCAATTAGGCAAGAAATCATACACAAAACGTCTATTATGCCTAGTTTTATAGCAGTATCAATGGAAGCAAGAGTTTGTAAAAATATATGAACATTTGTAATTTTCTATTTTGATTAAGAATTATGCTATAATAGAGTAAGTAACTGAGATGAAATGAAAGGCATAATTATGGCCCAAAAATAGTGTATTAATCGCTATCAATGACATATTTTTGCAATTTTTTGTAACCCAGATATTTAGATCTACATTTCGGAATTTTGGTAAAACAGTGGAAGGGGACATTTAGGCGCCATTTTGGAGAGAAACAAAGTTTGTAGCATATTTTGCTTCTCTCGACGATTTGTCTTAATTTTTCACAAAATTTGTTTTATTTGATTCGGCTCTAAAAGATCAAGCTACTTCCCCTTTAGAAATTTTTGAAAATTACGATTTTTTTGTCTACAGTTTGAAAATGGTAAGCTATTGTTTAGGGTTTTCGAGAGAAAAAAAAAGTGCAAAATTACCACATATTTGGGCTACCTGTGCTCAGTTTCTGTTAAACGTGGATATTCAAAAAGTATCTCAGGATGTAGCTTCACTCATCTATTTTTTTTATCTCTGATTATGAAATTTCTCATAAGTTTTCATGAAAACCAGATATAAGCTGCCAAAGGGTGCAATGCACAATTTTGATTTAAAAATGTTGGTTTTTTAGAACGGTTTGAGAACCCCGTACGCTTAACATGCAATTTCCCATTTTTTGTATGTATCCCGATTAAATTTATTAGTTTTAGCAGTTTTATGGTAAATATAGCGTTTATTTTTGTTTTGCTTAGTATAGGGTGACCCAAAAATTGACAAAAATATTACATTTTCGCCAGCTATAACTTTTACTACAAACGGTTTTCAATAAACCCGAATATTTGTATCGGCACTTTTACAAAACAAAATGTTTCTGACGTTTTGACACTTTTGACAGTTCAGGTCCTTTTTTTCACAACAGTGTAAGCTACACATAAATTTTTTTCACATCTTGGTACCGTGGAATGAGGAATCTTTGTAAAAGTTTTTGAAATTTTATCACTTCTTTTTCAGCTTTTTGGTATAAAAAAATAACCATCCGTCAGCTACAAGTTTACGATAAAATGATTGCAAAAAGAGTTTCTGGTACTTTGTTTTTTCTCCATACACTTTGCCACACTTTTATTTCGTGCTTTGGGAAAACTTTGCGACGAGTTGTTTTCTTGATGCTAACCCATTTTTACTCCGTTTTTTTCACTTCGAAGACATTCTTAAATTGTTTTTTACTGAAAAACTAAAACATTTTTTTAAATTTTAAAATCTTCAAAATTGACTCATTACCGATCTCATTACACATCATTATACTTTACCCTGGAGCTGGCGCTCTTGTGAGATCGTTTTGACACTTTTTCCAATATTACTAAAAGTTTACTTTATTCGGTTTCGTACTTAAATGCTTCCATTTGCCTGTCTATAAACATAATTACCCAATTATAATTTAACAATTCAATACCCCGACCTTAGGAATGTTTGGTCCTTCGAGCTGTATCAGGTCGTATGGAAAAATTATTCCAGCAAGTGGGCGAAATAGTCCTGCTATTTCAAAACATTCTCATTTTGATTAGATAACAAGCAAAGCATTCTTTAAGTTAAAAATGTCTGCCTCCTTCTTAAAGACACCTCAGAAGTCTGGGGTGTCTAAATGAGTCTAAAACAACAAAAAGTGGCTTGAGGGTAAGGTACGTCTACACGTTTTAAATATTTGTATGTGCAAATGTTTCAATTTAATGTGATGTATCTCAAAAATAGCTAAATGAAATGACGATAGACACTTTTCTGTCTCTGAATTTATGTTAGATATTTGTGTCCTGAGTTCTTATATCATAACAAGGTCCCTGTACTAATCATCTTTCTTTCACGCTCTACGTACTTAATGTCATTTACTTTCGTTAACGTGTGCAAGTATGTAATTTGCTGTCTTATTAGATCTAATTGGCGCTCGTGACATTCAACTCTACTTCTAGGCTAGAAAACGAAGATCTCCTCGAGTCCACTTGTTCCCCATTAAATATCGAGTTCACACTACCGATGATGAAGCGTTGTTTAATGGCCTTGTGCAAATTTTTTTAATTAACAATTGGCTGACGCCGCTCTATAAATAAATAGAACCGGTAATGAGCAATGACATAGTAAATTAAAATTACTCTTCGATGATCATCGCCTCGATAGTGATGGTCCATATGAGGAAAGTTTGAATTGTTATTTTTTTATAGATCCAGAATCATTATTGAGTCCAATTAAATAATAACATATATAAGTTGCCTCTTGGTAAGAGCTTAACAAGGTGTTGGGTTGGGATTAATGTTATTTTTGTCAATGACTGGTTGCAAAAAAAAATGATAACGATATGGGAAAATCGATGATTAAAGGATGTAGATAAGATATTTAATTGAAATATCGAATATTATTTGTTTTGTACGTGAGCACTGTTAGTTAGGTGTCCATTAATATACCACACGTACGTACGTTCATACGTAACTGTAAAACAGGTGTGGTGCCGCATAAATGGCTTATAAAATTAATCTTGTAGATAGTATTGCTGCTTCGCAGAACGCGCCAATGGTAATTAAAACAAATGGGCGGTGATTATTTTCTTTTAATAATGCTTGTCATTTGCATTATACAGCCATTGCAATACCATTGACAAAAAACAGCAAACAACCCATAGCTCGTGCCTCTGCAGACCATTGAACCTCATTAGAAGCCAGTCGAAGCGTGTAACTCGCGCCACTCTACGCAACACTGACTTTACTTACTTTACGATCTTCGAGTGTGTTTCTTTTCCTTTCGTCTTGGGAAAACCCTTCACAATTCATTATTCAAGTGTTCGGCACGTCTGCGAATCCTGTCGCCTTCTCAATCATCTCAAGTTCTGGCTTTTGATGTCGCACATAATCTAAGCCAATCGATAACGAATTTCCCGTCATAAACCGCGTTTGCAATTTGTCGGGGGGTTTCAATATGGGGAATTTTCCTGGATTCGGTGTTTTCACGGAATCTGCGATGCTCCATACACCGCGGGGGTTCGAAGTGGAATTTCAATTTCTGCGAAATTGGGTGTGCGATTTAATTGGGTTATTGCTCGGTTTGGCGCGACATTCCATACCATGCAATTAATAATGCAGTTGGGCTTGTGGTGTATGGACGCATAGAAAGAAAACCCACCTCCATGCACTAAATACACATAAAGTAGTGTACCTTAGTCATTATCGCGTTGTCGATAAACAGGCGCTTAGATATGCGTGCATTGTTCTATCACGTATAATGTTGGGTCAACGATCTTATAAATCGTCAAGAGAACGAAATCAGATTAAGTCATAACTTTTAACTCAATGTTATCGCTATTAAAGCGCAAGGAATGTTCTGAAAAGAAATCTTAAATTTGCTGCAGAGAGGACGAAAAAATCTGAGGAAATGTGAAAAATTGTAAAACTTTTAAAACATCTAAGTAAGTCATTTGATCACTTTCTCCAAGAATCAGAAATATCCATTCATATATGGTTTTCAAGAAATTGTGAAGAAGTAACTGTGGATACATCAAGTTTGGTTAAATTAAAAATATGGGATCTAGCGTTGTACACGATATATCCGCACATCCTCTATACTGGCACAAAAAGGAAACATTTCCAAAAATTACGATCTAAAGTGTTTTCCGAGCTTTGAAATCGTGGAAAGCCATGAAGCTTTGAAGCCGTGGAACAATGGAATTTCTTTCCACCACTACTCTCACTCCAGTCCCTCCACTGCAGCGCGACGGCGCCGGTGGGGGAATAAATACCACGGAGCTCACCACAGTCGAATCAGTCATCGTGGCGGAGCACGGGAACTCACTTCGCCCATTGTCTCACCGCCTTTGATAATGTCTGCCGCAGCTGTAGACGAAACGCCAGTAAGAAATTCCATTGTACCACGGCTTCGAAGGCCGGAAAACACTTTAGATTACATTTTGACCGCCTGTGAAAGCCTTCACAATCTTATAATGCAAAGGGGGTTCATTACGTTTTACTTCTCTCAATTTTTCTCAACTAGAAAGAAATCTAAATTAGCGTTGAATTATGAAAAAATGTCATAAATCTCATTCATAAAACAGTTCGGAAATTTCATTTTTTATTAAAAAAAAACGTTTATAATAAAATGTTGTCTTAAGTAAACACTAATTTGGAGAAACATGAAACCAATGTAATATTTAGTTGACAAAACACACATATTTGAGACAAAAAAATGCAAACTAGAGGCGTCATTTTAATTGTAATTTAGTGTTCAGTTATGAAAAATGTCATAAAAACCACGCATTTTAGATATCTTCTTAAAGTCAACCATCTGTTTAACTTCCGTGCTGAAAACTATATATTTAGAAACTTTTCGTAAAGTAGTCTTTCACTTATAAAGAAGAAGGTTAACAATAAAAAAGTGTACTAAATGAACACTAGTTTGGAGATATAAGAAACCTATGCAATATTTAGTGAAGGAACCCACATATTGAAGCAAAAAAAATGAAAACTACAAGCGTCGATTTAAGGAATTTTACTTATATCGACGAATAATTTATTTATTTTTTTTAGTCTTGAGTTATGAAAAATATCACAAAACCACGCATTTAACATCTCTTGTTGACACTTGTAACTGTAGGTGTTAACACTATCTTGTCAACAATATGTTTGACCCCAGTGTTGAAATAGTTAAAATTAAACTAAAAAATTGATATTAAGGAATTTCTCCTAAGTGCTTTTTAACTCAGAAAGAAAAACATTTAAAAACCTTTATAATAAAATGTTTTCATAAGTAAACACTAATGTAGATAATTATGAAATTAAGGTAATATTTTCTGTTAGAACACACAAATTCACAACTACAGATTTATCTAAATTAGTGTTAAGTTATGAAAAATTTCATAAAACCATAATTCGTCGCCGAACCAACGTCGGAAAGTACGGAAGATCACCTCCTTTCAACTGTAGACGAAACGTCAGGAAAAAATTCCATTGTACCACGGCCTCAAACCCGGAAAACACTTGTATTTTGACTCGCCGTAAAAGCCTTCACAGTTATACTGCAAAGTGGGTTCATTAGTTTAACTCATTACGTTTTATTTCTCTCAATTTTTCTAAACTAGAGCGATATCTAAATTAGTGTTGAATTATGAAAAAATGTCATAAAACTAGGTCATAAAACAGTCCGGAAAACTAGCGTCAACTTTATATTTAGGATTTTCTTCAAAAACCATTTTTTGAAACGCTTATAATAAAATGTTGTCTTAAGTAAACACTAGTTTGGAAAAACATGAAACCAATGTCATATTTAGTTGACAACACACACATATTTAAGACAAAAAAATGCCAACTAGAGACGTCAATTTAATTCTAATTTAGTGTTGAGTTATGAAAAATGTCGCAGAACCGTGCATCTTAGATATCTTTTTAAAATCAACAATATGTTTGACTTTAATGCTGAAAACTAAAGAAAAAGGTTTTGTACTCAATAAACACTAATTTGGAGAAACTTGAAACCGATGTAATAGTTAGTTGACAACACACACATATTTAAGACAAAAATGCAAACTAGAGGCCTCAGTTTAATTCTAAGTTAGTGTTAAGTTATTAAAAATGTCAAAAACCCATGCTACTGAAATATCTTCTTAAATTCATCAATATTTTTGAATTCAGTGTTGAAAACTTTATATTTTGAAACTTTTCCTAAAGTAGTTTTCTTACTTATAAAGAAAAAGGTTGACAATAAAAAATTATACTAAATACACACTAATTTGGAGAAACATGAAACCAATGTAATATTTAGTTCACAACGTAGGTACTCATATTTAAGACAAAAAAATTAAAACTTGGGGCGTCAATTTACTTCTAAGTTAGTGTTGAGTTATGAAAAATTTCACAAAACCATGCTACTTAAATATCTTCTTAAATTCATCAATATGTTTGACTTCAGAGTTGAAAACTTTATATTTAGCAACTTTTCCTAAAGTAGTTTTTTCACTTATAAAGAAAAAAGTTTACAATAAAAAATTGTACTAAATAAACACTAATTTGCGGAAACACTAAACCAATGTAATATTTCGTTGAAAACACATACATATTTAAAGCAAAAAAATGCAAACTAGAGGCGTCAATTTAATTCTAAGTTAGTGTTGAGTTATGAAAAATGTCACGAAACCATTCCACTTAAATATTTGTTTAAATTCAACAATATGTTTGACTTCAGTGCTGAAAACTTTATATTTAGAAACCTTTCCTAAAATAGTTTTTCACTTATAAAGAAAACGGTTTACAATAAAAAATTGTACTGAATAAACACCAATTTGGAGATACAACAAACCAATGTGATATTTAGTCAAGAAATACACAAATTTAAGCTAAAAAATGAAATCTGCAGGTGTCAATTTAAGTAATTTTACTTAAATCGACGAAGAATTTGTTTATTTTTTTATTGTTGAGTTATGAAAAATATCATAAAACTTAGTGTTGAAATAGAAACGCTAAAATTTGCACTATCTTAATATCTAGGAATTTCTCCTTAAGTAGTTTTTTCCTTAAAGGAAAAATTAAAAACCTTTATAATAAAATAATTTCATAAGTAAACACTAATTTGGATAAGCATGATATCAATGGAATATTTAGTGTTAGAACACACAAATATTTAATTTTCAACGATGCAAACTGGACTCATTAGTTTAACCTACTCACGTTTTATCTCTGTCAATTTTTCGCAATTAGAGATTTATCTAAATTAGTGATAAGTTATGAAAAACAACATAATCCTTAAATACTTTAATCTAATTAAAAAGTGTTCATAAAAAAACCTCGTAGCAAGCCATGGAATTTAAAAGAGCCTTTATAGTACCTACTTAAATGGTTTTCATAAGTAAACACTAATTTAGATAAACATGAAACCAAATTGAGTGGTAACACAATCACATATTACAGCTAAAAAATGTAAACTGGAGGCTTCAATTTTAACTACAAATTAGTGTTGTTATGAAAAATGTGATAAAACTATGCATGTTAGATATCTTCTCAAATTTACCACTATGTTTAGCCCTAGTGCTGAAAATAAAAACCTGAAAACTTGGGCTAACATTATATTTAGGAAATTTTAAACCAAAGCAATATGTAGTGTTACAACACACAAATATTTAATTGAAAAACAATGCAAAGTGTTTTTCGGGCTTTGAAGCCCTGGTACAATAGAAATTTTTCCTGACGTTTCGTCTATAGCTGCGGCAATCATTATCAAAGGCGATTGGCGAAGTGATCTCCCGTACTTATCGACGTTGGTTCGGCGAGGAATTATGTAAATTTTTCACAATTTAACACTAATTTAGACAAATCTGTAATTGCGAATTTGTGTGTGCTAACAGAAAATATTGCGTTAATTTCATAATTATTCACATTAGTATTTACTTATAAAAAACATTTTATTATAAAGGTTTTTAAATGTTTTTCTTTCTGAGTGAAAAAGTACTTAAGGTGAAATTCATTATTAATTTTTTAGTTTAATTTGAACTATTTTAACACTGGGGTCAAGTATATGGTTGACAAGATAGTGTCAACACTTACACTCACAAGTGTTAACAAGATATGTTAAATGCATGGTTTTGTGAAATTTGTCATAACTCAACACTAAAAAAAATAAATAAATCCTTCGTCGATTTAAGTAAAATTACTTAAATCGACGCCTGTAGTTTTCATTTTTTAGCTTAGATATGTGTGTTCCTTGGCTAAATATTACATTGATTTCTGTATCTCCAAATTAGTGTTTATTTAGTACAATTTTTATTGTAAACCTTTTTCTTTATAAGTGAAAAAAACTACTTAAGGAAAAGTTTCTAAATATAAAGTTTTCAGCACTGAAGTCAAACATAATAATATTGTTGAATTTAAGAAGATAATTAAGTAGCATGGTTTCGTGACATTTTTCATAACTCCACACTAACTTAGAATTAAATTGACGCTTCTAGTTTGCAGAATTTTTTTATCTTAAATAAGTGTGTGTTGTCAACTAAATATTACATTGGTTTCTTGTTTCTTCAAATTAGTGTTTACTTAAAATATTTTATTATAAACTTTTTCTGAGTAAAAAATGGCTTTTGAAGAAAATCTTAAATATAAATTTGACGCTAGTTTTCCGAACTATTACCTAGTTTTATAAATTTTTTTCATAATTCAGCACTAATTTAGATATCTTTCTAGTTGAGAAAAATTGAGAGAAATAAAATGTTTCTAAATGCAAACTTGCTTCCAGTCTGCATTTAAAAACGTAATTTCCTTCTTCCTATTGAATTTGTTGTCGTGTTTAAAGATCTCAATGTTAGTTTCGGATAGAAACCTGAACTAACCTCACCTAACGAGAGAGGCCATTGAGATATTTAAACACTAAATGCGAACTGGAAGCCAGTTCTACGACATACTTCAAGTGCGCTGAAACCCCCCTCCACGACTCCCCAACCGCAGTCCCGCCACTGCAGCGCGACTGCGTGGGAATAAATATCACGGAGCTCACCACAGACGAATCAGTTAACGTCGGGAAGCACGAGTAATCACTTTGCTCATTGGCCATTGCCTTTGATAATGTCTGCCGCAGCTGTAGACGAAACGTCAGGAAGAAATTCCATTGTACCACGGCTTTAGAGCCCGGAAAACACTTTAGACTCCACTTTGCATTAATGTTTACACGCATACATTTAACACAAATTAGTGTTTACTTATGACATCATTTTATTATGGAAGTTTTTGTTTGTTTCCGACTGTAAAAATTACTTATGAAAACATTCAATGTTGGCCCAAGTTTTAAGGTATTTATTTTCAACACTGAGGTTAAACATAGTGATAAATTATATAAATATAATAATATTATATTTAAATATATAATATTATATAATAAAGTTATCTAATATGCATATTTTTACGACATTTTTGATAACTCAACACTAATTTGTAGTTAAATCGATGCCTCTAGTTTGCATATTACGTGTTTTAGATTTTTTTTAATTTTCACCCCTCAGCCTAGTGTTGAATTTAATATACATGATTTTATGACTTTTTCATGTCCAAGTGAAACGTGAAGAGTTAACTTGATGGCTGCATTGCTTTAAATTAAATATTCCTTTGATTTTATATTTAGCCAATTTAGTGTTGACTTAGGACAATTACTCTACTATGAAATAAAACTTAGTGTCGAATGTAGAAGATTTTTGAAGTGTTTTAGGTCACTTATATTTTATATATATCTCAACACTAGAATCTAAAGTGGGCCGGACACTAATCACTCATGTTCTAAAAATCAGGGACAAACATTTATATATACAGTGTGTCCCAAATTCGAGGCTCTACATTGAGATCTCGGAAACTGTAATGGTTACAGCAACGGTTAAATAGGGAATGTTTTGGGGAATCTAGTGTTGATTTCAGATCCGGCTTCAAATTAGATACCGGACACTTGGTTTCTGAGATATTGCAAAAAATATAAAAATGGCGGATTTCGTTTTTTTCTTCTAAATACGAAGTGATTTATTTGACGAATGTCGAAGTATGACATTATTAGGACACTTTTTTGATACAATCAATATGGCGTATATCAAAACTCGCTATCGTCTTTTGTTTTTTCGGAACGCACTACAACGGCGGCCATATTGGATTTTTCGTTTTTAAGATGCAGCGAAAAATTTTCATTACATTGATATCCCGCAAGTACATAAAACTCGAAAGTTACGATAAAAAAACAATTTTTTTTAAAGTTCGACAGTTGGCGACCACTTTGACGTAACATGGCATTGCGCCATTTGCATTTTTAATCAATAATCATTGTTATTCCGTTAAAAGCAAAACTGAGTTTCGTCTAAAATGTTTCGCAAATGTTAATTTTATTTTGCTTTATTTCTGTGAAAGAACATATCTATTAACAATTAAGTATACCAACAAAAGAATAACAAAATGGAGGTATCTAATAAACCAGGTACTAATATAATTTTTGATGACTTAATTTTTAGCAATTCTCTCTCATATTAATTATTATCAGGTAGATTTGCAAAATGCCTACCGTCTACCTCTTGACAATTCTGACAGTTTGAAAATACTTTTCGAATGACTCTAGCAAGGGTATTTCTGTTCACAGAGGCAAAAGTGTCCAAAACTCTTTCTCTCAGAATATTTACGTTTTAAGTCGCAAGTTTTATTTAATTTTTTTTAACACTTTTTATATTTTTTATTGCTAAATCATTTGAACTATAGTATTTTTCCTATAACCTACTCTACTAGTGTAAAAAGAAGAAAATAAAATAAAAATAGCGGCTTAACACACTTAACACTTTGTGCAGGGACATCATTTTAAGTGTCTCACCCAATTTGCTCCTTTCCTATTCCGATTTGAAAAAAAGTTTACTTGCGCTTCCTACTTCGGTCACGAGAGAACGCCAAATCTTTATTTAGAAAATGTTTTATACGTCAAATATGGCAGTTGTGACGTAAGGTTGATTTTTCTTAAATGGAATGATACATAATTTTTATGCCAAATCGATAGAGCCTAACCAGCTGATTTCAAAAATACTTACTTTTATGTACCTAAAGTCAATGGTTTGAAGTCTTAAAGGAATTTCTTGCAAGAAATTTAACTGACAATCTAAGAAATAGAATTTAACAAGATTTTGCTAAATTACAGGACACAGTAACTCTAATAGTTTAAACAAAAATGCAAATGACGCGATGTCACTTTACGTCAAAGTCATGGCCAACTGTTCAAATTTAAAAAAAGTTGTGTTTTTTATCGTAACTTCCGAGTTTTATGTACATGCATTGATATCCCAATGTATTGGAAATATTTCGCTGGATCTGAAAATCGAAAAATCCAATATGGCCGTCATAAGAAAAACCAAAGTTGTAGTGCGTGTCGAAAAAACAAAAGACGATGGCGAGTTTTGACATACGCCGTATTGTTTGCCTCAAAAACTGTTCTAATAATGTCCCACTTTGGCAGTTGTCAAATAAACTACTTTGAATTTATAAGAAAAAAACGAAATCCGCCATTTTTTTATTTTTTACAATATCTCAGAAACCAAGAGTCCGGTGTCTAATTTGAAACCAGATCTGAAATCAGCACCAGATTCCCTAAAATATTCCCCATTTAACGTAGCCATTATAATTTCCGAGATCCCAATGTAGAGCCTCGAATTTGGGACACACTGTATATATATTTTTTTAGTGTTCACATTGAAAAAGTGCAATGCCATGTGCACTTGGGTCTTGATAGTTTAGGTTAGGTTAGTTCCCTAATTCCTAAGTTAGAAATTGTGTACTAAAACCTGATAAAATACAGAAACTACTCTTTAATGTTTCTTCTAAATACGTTCGTTTACGTTCGTTTGCGTAGATTTCGAGAGATTTAGAAGCCTGTATGGAGGTTTCTGAACCCACATTTTTCATAACTTAACACTAATCGGTATTAACACCCGTAATAATGTTTTCGTTCTTTACCTTGTTTGCGGTACTCATTCATTTATTAAGTGTCAACAGTAAACACTAGTTAGGGCTACATTGAAACTCGCCATTTGCAAGTTTGAGAGTTAGATATCTATATGTGCTTCAACTGCAAACTGGTCACAAAATTTGCATATTACCTGCGGTTGTTTAACATATTCCAACAAAGTGGTAACCCACTGGGCGAATTGCTGATTCATTATGGTCACTTTAAGCGAAGAATGTACCGTTTGCGGGTATATTTTGTTGTCTCGGTTTCGGTGGCTGAGTCACAGCTGATTAACAACTTTAGCCATTCCTCTTTGTTTGAATGGAACAAATTCGTTTCTTAATAAAAGTACCTACACCTTTTTGGATGATGGTCAAGGCTGTCTGGACTGGACCCTCCAGTACAATATCCTGCTATTAGACCAGCAAAAACAGCACTTAATCATCCATTGAAATATAAACTATTCGATCTAGGTCAGATATTCTTAGACGTAACAGTTTCGCTCAAAGAACCTTCTTGTGTTTTATTTGTTGGTACAGCTGTACAGGCTGTAATGCCTGCGCAAATATATACAATATTAGAGGCTCAAAGACACGTATATTTGCTAAAGATCCTACTTCCATTTTGTTGACTAAACGGAATAAATCCGAAGGGGCTACAAAGCCTGCTTAATCTGAAGTCACCCCTCCTTTACTCGTATGGGATAGGCGCGTCATGATCCCATAGTGCAGGGGTCGTTAAAGGCCGCAAAGGGATAAACTTTTAACCCCCGCATTCGCATACAGGTGCATTGGAAGGTTTGTGTATTTTTTATAGCGCCTTTGTATTTTTTTGAGAAAATTTTTTGTAACTGACTAAGCCCTTATTATTTCCTTAGGCAAATTATTGTTTCAGGCTGGTAATGATGTTTCAATAAATGAATAATTGAATTCCCCTAGCAATTATTGTAACACAATAGCCCATGAAAGCTTTGTTGATCAAACACTTCAAACAATGTCCGGCCTATACTTAACACGATTGAGTACATATTTACACTTTCGTCATCATTCGCACCGAAATAGCATCATTGTCCTACAAATCATAGAAAGAAGTTCGTTGGGTTCGAAATAATGGTTCTTTGGTTTCTTAACAATAGTGCCTTTGCCCAATTTCGATATTTACTACTAATTTTTTGTTAAAGTGTCCTTTTTTTAGGTAAGTCCATAATTGGGGACATGGTTCAGAGAGTGATAGAAGGAGATTAATGGAGGCTCAACACGCAACAAGATCGATGGACAAGATAATTAACCGGGAAGCTTATGGGAGCTTGGGAAACCTTAATATCGTTTAATCCTGTGGAGTGCAGAGTGACAATAGCTTGAACAATTACAATGGTGGTTATTGGGGGATTAGCTTCGGAATCGGGATTGTGGTAAGATTTAAGAATGTTTCAAATTGAGAATCATATAAGAAGTTCTTTGCGCTCAAAATAAACACGTATACCTTTTACAACCTGGGTACCGATAAAAAAAAGCCTTGGATACGTAAAACCGGTTAATAGCCCTACTAATAAGTTATCATTATCCCCTTGTACTACCAGTTCACTCACATCGTACCGTTTTATTATTATTATGAACAGAGAACCGCCATTAAGTCGACATCCTGCCGGTATTTGCACCTTGCCCATATGGTGCCTGCACGTTATACCTATTCCGTTTTTATTTCTATATTATGTGGTACTGCGTAACGCTTTTCATATGTATCGTTTTTATGTTTACGGCCCATCTATTTTTAAAACTTTTGCTATGTCGTGAGGAAAAACTGTTTCTGATCAGCAGTAGTAGTGTCAAGTGCCTGTTATCGTTCTTTACCATAAACATAATGTTTATGTTTATTACTCTTGTCTAATAATGTAAATATCATATAAAAATGCAGATTACATGTAGGCGTTATGTAATAAGTACGTTACGTTGATTAAGTACATGCAGAGGAAAATTTCGTATTTTATCAGTGTTAGGCGCGCCACCTGCTGTTGTTGAGCTATACTTGTGAAAGGCTTTACGCGCCATGGCCAGCCAGCGTTACAGGTTTCAGCCCTGGCGTTCTAGCGTTGCCGCTTTTAGTTCATAGGTGGCGCTCGCTGTACCGTAAATTCTCTGAGCAAAGACGATACACACGTCTTTGCCCTGGGGTTATGTAGAGTTCCATACAGACAGGAGAAAGAAAGAAATAAATTTGTAATAATTTTTAAGTAGTTGAAATGAAAATATGACTTTTTCGTAACCTAGCAACTGTCCTGGCACATCGCACTTTTTGTCGTCGATTTGTTAACAGTTTCTTTGTTAAGAATGCAGATACATATGGTTCATTTCAAAAGATATTCATCTAGCAGGCTGAGGAATTGACAGATTCGTCCTATTCCATCCAAGTAAATGTGTTATTTATATGTCAATTTCTCAGCTTACTAGATCTATTTGAAATGGACTCTACATAAATATTCCTTCGCCATCTGATTACTGAATCCAGCGAGCAATTCAAAGCAGCTGGAAATGGGGTGTCACCTGGTATATAGAACTCAATAAGGTTTTTACCAAATTATTGGGGTAAATGTGTTTAATTGCTCTTTTTGACTTTTCAAGTCTATTTTTCCAAGTTATTGTTTTGATTTTTACTGATTTTTTTTTTATATATTTTAGATGATTTCTAGAACTCAGATACATAAGTTATTTCTTCGCTAATCGGTTACTAAGTTCAAAACATCTGAAAGTAATGTGTGGCATGGTATGACTAATTAAAAAAACTCAAAAAGGTTGCTTAGATGTAAATGTGTTTAATTGTTTTTCTTTTTACTTAAAATTGTCTACTAAAATAGCGCTAGCGATGCTGTAGCTTTAAAAAATTCCTTTTTTTTATCAAACGGACTAAAAGTACGTCATTTGTTCCCTCCATACGCACACCTAAAGTGGGCTTTCTAATCCTGAGACCAAAAAAAGTAGCAAAAAAGTCCTAGGCAGTAAAAGTAAAGTCAAATGTCACCGCTATTGTCATGGTGGCGCATATATAAACCATCTTATTGCCATCTCTACATTCTTGTTGAAAAAAACAAAGGATAGGAATACTCTCAGAGCGCTCGAGAGCACCACCCGAAACTGTTTTTAGTCGAAATCGCATAGGTTCTCGAATTCTGTTAAATGTCGTTAGTTGTCATCATATTTATCTGTCAATGTCATTTTTATTATTTTAATATTAATAATAATGCTATAAATTGTTAGTTTACCATAATTTACCTCAACCACCTAAACCATTGGTTATGATTTAATACCATTAAAACCATTGAACATTGAACACCACCGTTCTAACACATTCTATTTATTTTACAAATAATATACACCACTAATTGGGTCAGTACCTAGACCCGCTTAAAGAGGATGAGAGAAAATTGAAACACTGAATCACTCTGAAATAGACTTCCTGCATGCTTGAAAAAAAAATAGTATATGTTACGCGGAGTAAAAGGTCTTTTTGTGCTTCGCCCAGTTGCAGGCCTCAGCTTCGCTTCGGCCCTCAATCTCTGGGCTCAGCACAAAAAGACCCACTTTTACTCCTAGTGACATAATCTACTATTGTGATTTTTTTATTGTTCATAATTTTCTTAGTCACGTTTTCTGTAATTTATGTCTTTTCATTTTTTTTTCATTGATCTAAGTTGAACGTTTTATTTTTTTCGACTCTTTGACTCAAAATTGAACTTTTCCAAAGAATAAACTACAATTTTAATGTAAATTGAGTTTCAGTAAGACAATTTTGGCCTAAAAGTGTGTTTTTTAAATTAATGATTTCTGATTTTTCAAGTTCTTATACACTTTTGTCTAGAAATATTCCAATGAGTCAAAAATCAATTTCTATTGAGAGAATTTTAGCTGCTTACTCAAATTTTTTTTTTAAGAGTTTTGACCCAAAATAGATGTGCCACAACGAGGCAAAATTCGATGTTTATTGGAAGATTTTGGAAGAATCCTCTTTTTATCGTATTAAAGTTCTTTTTTAGATGATTTTAGCCCATAATTAGAAATATGTTTAGTTTGAGCTTCTGAATGAATGGTTACCGGTCTGATTTATTTCATATTTTCCAAATTGAGCGAGTTGGCTGACTTTTTGCCGGGCTTAAGATTGGCGCCAAATTTACCACGTTATGCACAACAACAGTTTAGCATTTATTTAAATTGCGTCTAATACAGTCAACATTTGTGCTTTCTGCCCTCTGCATGGTGCGTTGAGTATTTTTATGAGTACCACTTTTGGCGCTAAATTTTAGTTTGACATTATGCAGTTGACAATACGTATATTAGTAGGAAACACATGAAATTTCCGGCAAATAAAGTTACTAAGATTCTCCCCTTCGAAAAGGGTGGTGTTCTAAGAAATGCGGGCACCACATTTGGCGCCAAATCTCTAGTTTTCTCTTCTGAACTAGGGGCGTGAATGGATTCTTAATTTGATATTGCGGGATTGCTAGTGAATGATTAAGAGAAAGTTTTTTGTTTCCAATTTGAAACGCTTCATCCGTTTTTAGTTTCTTATCTCCAAACTGAGCGGGTTGGTTAAGACTTTTTGCCGAATACAAGCTTGGCGCCACATTCTTGACATCATGAACAAGTACAATCCAACAGATTTTTTTTACATTCTGTCTGACAGAATAATTAAAGAAACTAAATTCGTTCTTTCTGCTTTCAGCCCAGTGTGGTAAATATTTTGATGAGTCCCGCAGTTGGCGCCAAATTTTTGTTTTGACATCATGGCGTTGATAACATGCATATTAATAGTAAGCACATGTTATTTCCTTCCAGTTAATAAAATTATTATACCAACTTACATTTTCCCTTGTAGCTTTGGTAGCCTTGGAGCTCTGAGATATGCGGGGCCCTCATTTGGCGCCAAATTTTTGGTTATGATAAATGGAGGTTTTGGTTAGATTCTTAATTTGATGGCGCGGGATTGGTAAACGTGGGATATGGCGCCAAATTTTTTGGTATGAGTGTTTTATTCACTGTGTGAGTGATTAAGGGAAAGGTTTTAGTTTCCTAACTGAAAGACTTCTGATTGAAAGTTTTTTGATTTTTTGTTTCCCAACTGAGCGAGTTGGCTGAGACTGATTTATGACGTTATGCACCAGTACAGTTTAGCAGCCAGGGCAAGGGACCAGTGGAAGATGAAACATATTTTGTATCCTCTTCTTATCAGGTATTTGTATATGTAGTATTTTTGCTTCTTGTTTACTTCTTACAGTCTGATTTTGGTAAAATTATTCCTTTTTATAGTGTTCCGAGCAGATTCTGTGTTCTATTTGTTCTTCTCCACTCACATGTCTTTCTCCATACTCTAGCCCTTTTAGAAAGTTTTCCAATCCTGGCATCAATGGGAACTGATACCTAGATTGGCTGTGGTAAAACAAACGCCAACCGAGATCCCGTTGCTCGTTTTTGTATTCAAACACTAAAAGTGCCCATTTACAAAGATAAACGATCGGCATGAATCAAATAGACCGTAATTATCACAAAGAAATTAATTAACGTGCCGGTTTAATATCGGATCTTACTCGAAAAACCGTTCGATTTCCTTGGGTTGTAAGTCAATGGCAGACGTACCACTTCCCGACCATCGTTTTCCTTATCGTTACTTAATGGACATAAGTAGAGTGTGAGTAAATTTTGAATAATTACTTCTGGGAAAGTTATTAGTAAGACCAATAATTAACTACACTTAAAGGCCTTAGGTGGCTATCACCAACGGTTTTAAGATTTTCGGTTTTTGGCTTTTTCCTACTCGTGGGGGAAATGTAATCGTCTAGTTGAGTTGTCAAAAGCGATAGGATATTGGTTTTTCGTCATTAACAGAAATTTATCCTACATAAAGACGTGTCTAACTCGTTTACTTATTTTTACATCTCGTAACCTTTGAAATCTTTATTTCTTTATACCTATCTCCTTTCAACGTATGTAGAGAAGATGCGATAAAAATGTCAAAGTCAGATTTCGAACGCTTACTTGATATCAATATTAAGTGGTTAGATTATCTTCAATGTGACTTTTTTTAGAAGAAACGCGATCTTAGAAATGCCCGCCCGGGGAGCCGTTTCGTATACCCCCAACCCGCCGGGGACCCCGCATACGGGGCCCTCATATCTACGACTGTGTAAAAAATGTACAGAATTACTTTGAGATGAACCATCGCCATAAAGAGCAAGTGCGCGGGTGCCTTTTTGCTTTCGGGTGTGCCCTCCTTCCCGAATCCCGAAGGAACTAAGCGCGACAACCAAAGAACTGTAAAAAGTATTGTGAGCAGTGCAATTGTTTTTAGCTTTTTTAGATTCCGGCTATAATATCAGTGACGTATAAATAATTTTTATATTTGCGTTCTCAACACAGTTATCGTCAAAAATTGAAAAAAAAAAGGAAAATAAAATATTAATAAGAATAAAAAAAAAATGATTTTAGAGGCTGCTGAACAAGATTAAAAGCTATTAGACACGTGAAAAAAGCCTTGTGAGTTTTTGAGTTGAACATACCAAGTGACTAGTGACACATTATTTTCAGCTGCTTTAAATTCAGTAATCCAATGGCGGAGAAAGAATTTATGTATCTGAGTGTTCAATAAAGAAATTGTCAAAAATTGATAAAAAATCAATAAAATTAAAAGCAAAAACTTCCACAAAATTAAAAAACATTTGTAAAAACACTTGTAAGTGAAAACACACACAATTAGACATATTTACACCTAAAATTTGGTAAAATACAAATGGAAATTTAGTAAAGACTTTTTTTGAGTTTGATATACTAAGTGACACGTTATTTTCAGCCTCTTCGAACTCAGCAGTCTAATGGCGAAAACAAAATTTACGTATCTGAGTGCTCAACAAAGAGTTTGTCAAAAATTAATAAAAAATCAAAGCAAAAACCTCCAAAAAGGACTTTTTGATGACAAAGCATCGTTAGCATTTATTTATTAGTCACTTTGAAGGGAAAAAAAGCTTATTAGAATTTGGTAAAAACATTTTTGAGTTGTTTATTTTAAGCTGCTTTGAACTGAATAATCAAGGCGCAGGCGCAAGGCAAGGCGAAGAAAGTAAATGCGTTCTCAGCAAAGAAATAGTTAAAAATTGAAAAAAAAAATCGTAAATGTACGTTACAGTTTAATATTTGGAAAAGTTCGATTTTGAGTGAAAATTACCTAGAAAGAATGAACACCCAATAAAAGGTCCAATGTTGATCAATGAAAAAAATATATTAAAACACAAAAATTACAGAAAATGTGACAAAGAATAAGAATAGAAAGTTCCGAATCATAAAAAATAGAAATTTTTGAATGAGAACCGACGAAAAGCACTAAAAGAAAAATTCAGGAATAGTCAGAAATTATAAAAAAATATGTCCGAAAGAGGTAGACAAATAGAAACACAAATTTAAAATATTTTTAGTTTTAAACGAAAAATCGTTTTTTTTTTCAGACTCAAAATCTTTTAATAAAAATCGACTTTTGAGTCGGTCCAAAATCGTAAAAAAATCACTATTTATCAATCGTTAAAAAAACACAGTTTTGGACTAAAATGGTCGAGGCGTTTTCAAGTTACAGGCGGACAAACTTGAGAATTGAGAAAAAAGTCGTAATATTTACCACTTTACACTTCCTTTCAGCAAATTTTATTTTCTGTTTTTGATCGGAATGGCGCGTTTGCAATCCCTTAAGAACGTAACAAACTCAACTCTAATGAAATTAACCCCTAAAGTGGTTTTTTAAAAATGATCAAAAAACGCGATTGTAAAAGTGCCTGAAAATGGACCGAAGGGGTCTAACTCCGAAAATATTGCACCTACAGAACTTCCGATGGTGGGAAGTGAAAAAGGACATCCAGAAGGGGGAAAAACAGTTGGATTCACTCCAATCGGTCGAGGCGTTCTCAAGTTACTGGCGGTCAAAGTTGAGAATTGAGAAAAAAGTCCTAATGCCCCTTTTTGGACATTTTTAAAAAAAATTCAGGAAATGATTTGAGCTGTTTTTGATCGGAATGGCACGTTTGCAATCCCTTAAGAACGTAAAAAACTCAATTCGAATGAAATTAACCTATAAAGTGTTTTTTTTAAAATGGTCAAAAAATACGATTCTAAAAGTGCCTAAAAATCGACCACCGAAGGGGGTTATCTCCAAAAATATTGCACCTACGGAACTGCCGGTGGTGGGAGGTGAAAGGGGACATCCAGAAGAGGAAAAAACAGTTGGATTCACTCCAGTCGATCGAGGCGCTCTCAAATTACTGGCGGTCAAAGTTGAGAATTGAGAAAAAAGTCGTAATGGACATTTTCAAAAAAAATCAAGAAATTTTTTTTGCTGTTTTTGATCGGAATGAATGGCACGTTTGCAATCCCTTAAGAACGTAAAAAACTCAATTCGAATGAAATTAACCTTTAAAGTGTTTTTTTTAAAATGGTCAAAAAATACGATTCTAAAAGTGCCTAAAAATCGACCACCGAAGGGGGTTATCTCCAAAAATATTGCACCTACGGAACTGCCGGTGGTGGGAGGTGAAAGGGGACATCCAGAAGAGGAAAAAGCAGTTGGATTCACCACAGTCGGTCGAGGCGTTCTCAAATTACTGGCGGTCAAAGTTGAGAATTGAGAAAAAAGTCGTAATGGACATTTTCAAAAAAAATCAAGAAATTTTTTTTGCTGTTTTTGATCGGAATGGCACGTTTGTAATCCCTTAAGAACGTAAAAAACTCAATTCGAATGAAATTAACTTCTAAAGAGGTGTTTTTAAAAATGGTCAAATAACGCGATTCTAAAAGTCCCTAAAATCGACCACTGAAGGGGTCTATTTCCGAAAATATTGCACCTACGGAACTTCCGGTGGCGGGAGCTGAAAGAAGACATCCAGAAGAGGGAAAAACTGTTGGATCCACTCCAATCGGTCGAGGGGTTCTCAAGCTACAGGTGGTCAAAATTGAGAATTGAGAAAAAAGTCGTAATACCCCCCCCCCCCCCTTTCGACATTTTTAAAAATTTTCAGGATTGGTTTTTTGCTGCTTTTAATCGGAATGACACGTTTGCAATCCCCTAAAAAAGTAACAAACTCATTTCGAATGAAATTTACCTCTAAGGTAGTTTTTTTAAGAATAGTCAAAAAACGCGATTCTAAAAGTGCCTAAAAATCGACCACCGAAGGGGTGACAGGTGAAAGAGTACATCCGGAAGAGGAAAAAACAATTGGATTCACTCCAATCGGTCGAGGCGTTTTCAAGCTACAGGCGGTCAAAGTTGAGAATTGAGAAAAAAGTCGTAATGGACATTTTCAAAAAAATTTAGAGAATTTTTTTTTGCTGTTTTTAATCGGACTGGCTCGTTTGCAATCCCCTAAGAGCGTAACAAAAACGCGATTCTTAAATTTTGTAGTATCTGACTAGTTGAGATCATTCTGTAATATCATCAGTTGACTAGTTGAAAGCATTCTGTAATATTAGTAGTAGTTGCACTGAGGATAGGGGGGGGGGGGGGCAAAGCTTTTCGTCTAGGCCTTAGAAGACCTTTTTCACAATCCTCTATCCACCCATTCATATGGACCTTTTTTTCTACCACGAGTCGACCAACCCTCTATTGAAGAAGAGTATCTCGTCGCATCTGAATATCCTGTGGCGCAATAGTATGCGCAGTGTCGCGCTCACCTGTATGTACCAGACTCCTAAGAAGTGGTGTGAAGACTCCTCCCCACTTCACAATGTGTGCATAGTGAATTGCTGACTAATACTGGAGGTGAATATGTCTATTTAGTCTGCAAAGACCTGTAAGAATTTGTACTCTTGGTCTCTCAGGCACGGCTCATCTGTCCGAGTTAGGGAAGATTTTCTTGGTTTGTCTACATATTTCTGACTGTGTTCAGTTTGCGTCTGTTGACTGGAGACCCTTCCCAGAGTTACCCTTTTGTGTTTGCCAGCGTTCCCAGAGCACCTCTGCATCCATGAACAAGCCTGGAACTTATCCTGTCTTGCAGATGGCTTGCAGAGCAGCCTGACTGGAAGGTGACTCGAAAGTTCGGGTACATTTCGGGTTCTGTTTCTTGTCTGACTTCTCGCCACAACAAAATACAAAGTACTTTCCCTCTCCATTGCCTGCTTTATACAGGGTGTTTTCTTTTTAAGATGGGCCATAGGAATTTCCATGCCATGAAGTTCGATGTTTTCTTTAAATGAGCCATAGCAAATTTTATAGTAAAATAACCTTAAAGGTAGACCATTATTGAGTATGCTGGTATTTTTCTATTGCCATTTAGTGTTTGACATGATGAGTTGTTATTGAACTTGTGTGAAAAAATGTACACATTAGAAGAAAATAAATTTATGTTTTCTCTATACTCCTCTGGGTCGAGTAGCAGGCCTATGGAATACCAAGGCTCTTCATTCTGCAAAATTCATGTCAGACAGCAGCGTCAATTTAAAAACACCACCCCCCATTCTCAATAATGCTCTAGCTTTCAGGTTATTTTGAATCACCGAAGGGGTCTATTTCCGAAAATATTGCACCTACGAAACTTCCGATGGCGAGAGGTGAAAGAGGTCACCCAGAAGAAGAAAAAAACAGTTGGATTTACTTCAGTCGAATAATCAACTACGAAGAAGGGCGATAAAAAGGACAAAACTGAAATTGTGACGGTAGAAGAAGTCAAAAGCCTCAAACCACGGTCATAATGGAAGAGAGTCCAATTTATAGTATTTAAATTTAACTACAAGAGATAGGGGGGGGGGGGGGGGAGGATTACGGCTGACCACAATTCTATAGAATAAGGTATTTTTAAATAAAAAAACACAGTCGTCAAGAAAAAAAGGGAAAACTGAAATTGTTATTGTTGAGGACGTGGAAAACCCACCAGAAACTATTATGACTGCAAAAGAAATTGAAGAAGAAATTATGAATATTTTTATTTGCAGATATTTTTTCCTCTATGCTGTGACCAAATCACCAAAGTGGGCAAAAAATCGCCACCTCTGGGCAAATTTGAATGAACACTAGACCTGGCAACACTGAATATTTCAATACCCAATTACAGCCATATTCATCAAAATGTTTTCAAACTAATAACTAATCACATTAACCGTTTGGAATTTGAATAGAAACAATTATCATTATAAAAGTTTTTTGTATTAATTATCCATTTAAGTATTATACAGGGGCAAATGTTGCGTTTCTAGAAAGAAAGATGCTTTTTTTAGTACTTTTAAATGACAAGATTTTGCTTTTGTAGGACGACAGAATGGCCCTGTTTTTTTCTCTTAAACATGAACATATTTTCTTAACAGAGCAAAGACCGATTGAACGTAAATATATGTTGAATTTTTTTGTCTCCAAACTCCGGGAAACAACTATGGACTCTTTCCTTTTCTGGGCCAAGGTGAAAAATGACAAAGGTCAAAATGTCTTACAACACCCCTGGGACCTTCATTATTTTAAGGAAGTCGTGGAAAGGCACATAACTGATATCAAACTCATATTTTTTCCCTTCCTTACGACGTTCTGCCACAGTTTCCCCTGCGGCTGATTGTTCTTACTGCTGATAGCCACGAGGTCCAATTTCTCCTTTTTTTCGAGTTGGTGGGCGACACTATTTAACCAAATGGCCTTCGTTGTTAATTTGCACGCAGATTGTCTATCTCTGAAGACAAATCTTCGTACAACATTTCGCCTCGCCAAATATTGAGGAAAAGGTGGCCGGGTACAGTGGGCACGTTTTAGAGATAAAATCGCCACAGATTTGGACAATTGTGGGCGAAAAGTACTTTGAAGGCATTGGTTGCGTTATCCAATTACGACGAGGGTTAACTAATAGCACACGAAAAAGCCGTAATTAGTCATTGGGATTAACAATTAGCCATATGCAAATATCGCATTGTCTCAAGTTGTCTCGGAGCACTTCCGTCATTGAGAAGGTAGCACTCTCTGCTTTGCATGCTTGTTTCTGCATACAATGACACTTTGTGTTATTGCTTTATACTTGCATTGCAATTATTATTACATTCCATTGAAAGACTAATTATTTATTATGCAAGAGAATTCTAGATGAGACCTAACCTAGAGTCGTAGGGCGGTCTTTTATGAATTGTCAAAGCTGGCTTGAAATTTTTTACCATCAAAGGAGACGATTAGAATGCTCGATATGTTGCTAAATTTAGAGATAAAATACTAAAATTTATTACTCCTGTAGTTTGTCAGTGTCTTCTATATTGTAGTCAGTTGCGGAGATCTAGCCTTCTAGGAAGAGGGGGGGGGGGGGGGAGAAAAAACTTACGCGATAGTTTTTTAAGGTGTCACGCCCACTTTTTGTTAACGAATATTTTCTTCACGCATAAATTTTAAGAAGAATGTAATTTTCAAAAATTTCAGAGGAAATTCCACGTTGTTTAATTTCCGCTGTTACCTTCTAACCGTTTTGATCGAGAAAGTTAGTAACAATTTCATTGACTTGAGAACGTCTCGACCGACCGGAGTGAATCCAACTGTTTTTTCCTCTTCTTGATGTCCTTTGGAGGTCGATTTCTAAGCACTTTTAGAATCGCGTTTTTTGGCCATTTTTTAAAAAACCTCTAGATGTTAAATTCATTCGAATTGAGTTTGTTACGTTTTTAGGAGATTTCAAGAATGCCATTCCGACCAAAAATGGAAAAAAAAAATTCCGAAGTTTTTTTGAAAAAGTCTAAAGGGGGGAGTATTAAGAATTTTCTCTCAATTCTTAACTTTGACCGTCTGTAACTTGAGAACGCTTCGACCGATTGGAGCAAATCCAATTGTTTTTTCCTCTTTGTCCTCTTTCACCTCCCACCATTGAAAGTTTGGAGATGCAATATTTTTGGAAATAGACCCCTTTGGAGGTCGATTTTTAAGCACTTTTAGAATCGCGTTTTCTGACCATTTTTTTAAAAAACCTCTTTAAATCTTAAATTAATTCGAATTGAGTTTGTTACGTTCTTAGGGGATTGCAAGGGTGCCATTCCGATCAACAACAGCAAAAAAGTTTTTCCGAAAATGTCCAAAAGGTATTACGACTTTTTTCCCAATTCTCAACTTTGAGCGCCTGTACTTGAGAGCCTCGAGCGATCGGAGTTAATCCCACTGTTTTTTCCTCTTTGTCCTCTTTCCCCTCCCACCATTGAAAGGTGGGAGGTGCAATATCTTCTGAGATAGACCCCTTTGGGGTTCAATTTTTAAGTGCTTTTAGAATCGCGTTTTTTGACATTTTTAAAAAAAAACCCCATCTAGAGGTTAAATTAATTCGAATTGAGTTTGTTACGTTCTTAGGGGATTCCATGTGTGCCATTCTGATCAAAAATCCGAAAATGTCCAAATGGGGAGGGGGTATTACGGCTCTTTTCTCAATTCTCAACTTTGACCGCCTGTAACTTAAAAACGCCGCTACCGATCGGAGTGAACCCAACTGTTTTTTCTTCTTCTTGATGTCCTCTTTCACACGGGTAATTTTTTGACTGTCAGTCATTCATACTAGAACATACTGGGTGTCCATTATAAAACTTCATCTAGCAGGCTATGAAATTTTGACAGAAAAAGATGACATAATCAAAATAAGTGGACTTTTGTTTCTCCATCTTTTCTTTTGACATTTCACAGCCAACTAGATGAAGTTTTATAACGAACACCCCGTACAAGAGCAGACGAAGGTTTTTTTAGGATTAAAGAAATTACATAACTTTTATTAATTTGGTACACAACTAAATTTGTGCTTCGCCTTATTGAACAATTTGCAAACTTGGCTTAATTTTGATGCATAATCTTCATTGTTACATCGGGACTACAGATAATTCGTTATCTAGGATTAAAAATTACAAATTTTATCCTAATCTCTTTAATCCTTTCTTCCTGACTGTCAATTTTTTGACTATCAGTCTGAAAAGTGTTATACTAAAAGTCATACTAAAACATTTAAGAACAGAGAAAAGCCTTTAATGATTAAAGAGATGACATGATCTTTATTAATTTTGGTCCTTCGTGCAACTAAATTTGGGCTTCTTTTTATTGACCAGTGTGCAAATTGGCTTCATTTTTCTTATACTTTGATGTCACACTGGGGTAAATCAATTAATTAATTTCGGATTAAAAAAAGATCAGGTTTAATCTCAGCTATACGCTATAGGACATGTCTATTACATTACAAAAGTATGTAGATAGTTAATTTTAATCCCTTTTCATTGGGTTTCTTTCCAAATGAATTTTATTGATCTAAGAAAACAAAAAAGTTACACGTCGATATGTGACATTCCAGAACAAAAAGTTTGTAATCTCGAATTAAAAAAAAATTAATCCCATTTTTCTTTAATTCTTTCTGACTGGGAACTTTCTATTATATGGGATCCGTGTATACCGTGGAGATATAAGTTGCAAAAGCCTTATATCTCCACGGTATGCACGGATCCCATATAATAGAATAGAAGAATTTATTTTTACTCATGTATTGTGTTTTAATTTGTATACTTGTGTTCGTCGCTTTCTTCTTTGTACTTAGTGTTTTTTACTGCCAATGCACATACAATTTATTGTATTTTAGCCCTGAGGAAGAACTCAATTAAAGGTCGAAACGTTGGCGATTTCCAAAAAGTGAAGTAGCTTTCTTGTCCTAAACGCTCACATTAGTAAATAAAGGACGCTAAGCACAGATGATAGAAAACATATCAAATTTAAATAAAATAGTTAATGTTATTTCGGATTAGGGATCAGGTTTAATCCCAACTACACGCCACAGAACATCAATATTACATTAAATATCAATCATCAATATTACATTACATACTTAATAAGTATTTAGACAGTCAATTTTAATCCTTTTTACTAAGTTTCTTTAGCAAATGAATTTTATTGATTTAAAAAGTCAATGCTTCACATTTCAGTGCAAAAAATATGTCAGCTTGAATTAAAAAAATAATAAAGTCCATTCCTGTTTAGTCTCTTTTTGACTGGAAATCATCTCTTAGTAGCAGAGTGGTTCGGTTTTGTTATAATAAAGCATGGAGATAAAGGCAATTTTGTTACAAATTTGTGAAATCTAACCTCTTATTATTTTGGCCTTTTATCGACTAATTTTTATATTTTTTAGTTTATTTGCCCATTTACAAATTGACTTAGTTTTGAGAGCTGCAACATAAAATCTCCACATATCAAATATAAATAAATCCCCCCCCCCCCCGCCGCTCCCTCCCTCCCCGGATTCGCCCGCCACTGATTGTAGTATTGCGTTTATAACTGCTTTGACCTCAGCATTGGTCTCAGATTTTTCCACAAATTTCTACAGTTAAGAGGAGAAAATATCTAAATATTGGTAAGAAAAATATCTTAAAATGTGTTTTTGTTTTTGGAAATATTCCGTACTTGTACTTGTCGCTTTGGTTTCCAAATTCCTTGAACTCAGCAATTGTTACTGCGAACTCAGCAATTGTTACTGCTTTTAGATTTTTTTAACAATTTTCTAGAATCGAAATAATGGAAAAAATAGTTACTTTTATGTAAAGAACCACCCTGGAGAGGGTGTTAGTTTTTGTAAATACTTCTTACTCATCACGTCTCCTTTCTAAATGCCTTAAACTCAGCAGCTAGCAGTGGTTTCAAATTTGTTTTTAAACACTTTTTCGCTTCTGTGGTCACAATATTGGAGAAAATACTTAAACATTGGTAAAGAAAGAATCTGTAGAATGTGTTTTTGTTTGTGGAAATACTCCTTACTTGTCGCTTTGGCCTCAAATTTCTAGAACTCGGCAATTGATACTGCTTTCAGATTTTTTTGTTGAATCGAAATATTGGAAGAAAATAATAAAATTTTTGTAAAGAACGAAGCTAAAAAGGGTGTTGGTTTTTTGGAAATACTCCTTACTCATCGCACCAACTGCTGTAAGCTTAGCAGCTAACAGTGGTCTAAAATTTCTTTTCTAAACTTTTTTTCGCTTCCATAGTCAAAATAGTGATGAAAATACTTAAATATTGGCAAAAAAAAATTTGCAAATTGTGTTTTTGGTTTGTAAATACTCCTTACTTGTCTCTTTTATTTCCAAATGCCTTGAACTCACCAAATGGTACCGCTTTCAGATTTTTTTCAGAACTTTGTTGAATCGAAATATTGGAAAAAAATTATTAATTTTTTGTAAATAACGAACCCAGAAAGGGTTTTTTGGAAATACTCCTTACTTATCGCATTTCGTTCCCAAGTGCTTTAAACTTAACACCTAACTGTAGTATAAAATTTCTTTTCATTGGTAAAAAAAAAGAATTTGCAAAATGTGTTTTTGGTTTTGGAAATACTCCTTACTTGTCACTTTGGACTCCAAATTCGTTGAACTCAGCAATTGGTACTGTTCTCAGTTTTTTTTCAGAATTTACTCTAATCGAAATATTGTAAGAAAGTAATTAAATTATTGAAACGAACCTAGAAAGGATGTTGGTTTTTTGGAAATACTACTTACTTATCGCATCTCGTTTCCAACTGCTTGGAACTTAGCAGCTAACTGTGGTTTTAATTTTTTTTTCTAAACTCTTTTTTGCTTCTATAGTCAGAATAGTGAAAAAAATATTTAAATATTGGTAAAAAAATTTGCAAAATGTGTTTTTCGCTTTTGAAATTGCTCCTTACTCGTCTCATATCGTGTTTAAGTACCTTAAACTCAGCAGCCCCCAGTTGTCTCAATTTTTTCTAAACTTTTTTTGCTTTTATAGTCAAAATACTGGAGAAAATACTTAAATATCGTTAATGAAAAAATCTGTAAAATGTGCTTTGGTTTTTGGAATTACCCTTTACTTGTTGCTTTGATCCCTAAATGCCTTGAATTCAGCAATCAGTTTTTTGTTGTTTTGTCTCCAAATGCCTTGAACTCATCAATTAATACTGCTCTCAGTTTTTTTCTTCAGAACCTTCTCTAATTGAAATATTGGAAGAAAATAATTAAATTATTGAAAAGAACAAACGTGGAAAGGGTGTTGGTCTTTGGAAATACTCCTTACTCCTCGCATCTCGTTTCTAAATGGCTTAAACTCAGCCCAGGGGTCCCAAACTCTTTTTTGCTTCTAGGGTCAAATAGTAGAGAAAATTCTTAAAGATTGGTAAAGTAAAATGTGTTTTTGTTTTTGGAATTACCCCTTACTTGTCGCTTTGATCCCTAAATGCCTTGAATTCAGCAATCAGTTTTTTTTGTAAAAAATTTCTTTAATCGAAATATTGGAAGAAAGTTATTAAATTAATGAAAAGAACGAACCTGGCAAGGGTGTTGAGTTTTGGAAATACTGCTTACCTGTCGCATCTCGTTTCTAAATACTTTGAACTCAGCAGCTAGGACTGAACTCAGAATTTTTTCTGAACTATCTTTAGGTAAAACAGTGGAAGAAACCAATTAGGTAATTATTAGAAAGAAAAACCCTGGAAAATGTGTTGGTTTAGGGAAATGATCCTGATCTCATCTCGTTTCTAATGGATTTGAACTCATCAGCACCGGTCTCAGATTTTTCCTTTCTCCTATGAATAAGAATCAATTCACATTTATGTGAGTTCTGGGTTTATAAGAGTGTTAAGGCTTTCACGCCCGGTCAAAATACAATCTAAATTTTTTTCCGGGCTTTGAACCTGTGGTCAGGAATTTCTTCTTGAGGTTTCGTCTACAGCTGCGGCAGACGTTATCAAAGCCGATGAGGCAATGGGCGAAGTGATCTCCCGTGCTTCTCGACGTTGACTGATTCGACTGTGGTGAACTCCGTAGTATTTATTCCCCCGCCGCCTTTGGTTGGAATGAATACAGCAAGCATTAGTTCGATGGGGCCGTCCGACCAAAGAATGTAGAGCGCCAGGAAGGAACCACGGGACTAGTCTACAAAGCACAATGTTAAAATTGTCTTTAAACCCACTTGTACAATACAACACAGCTTGAGATCGGCCAAAGACCGCAGAGATCCCCTATCGGCACCCAGAATTTACCGACTTCCATGCAGCTGTGGCTGGGTATATATGGGCATCATAAAATGCAATGTCAACACGAGGATTACGGAACTCAAGATTAGTTGCAGGCTAGGATAAACACAAAAGTCAGCAGTAGCAGAGCACGTTCTCTCCGAAGGTGACGACATCCTTTTTAACGAGGTGGATAAAATATCAATCGCTGCGTTTCTTCCCAGACTAACAAAAGAGGCTATAGAGATCTTTAATCACGACAACAATTTTAACAGGAAGGAGGAAATTATGTTTCTAAATGCAGACTGGAAGACATACGTCAAGTGCGCTGAAATCCCGCGCCATCACTATCCCCACTCCAGTCCCTCCACTGCAGCGCCACGGCGGGGGAATAAATACCACGGAGCTAACCACAGTCGAATCAGTCAACGTCGGGAAGCACTGAAGATCACTTCGTCCATTGCCTCATCTTTGCCTGCCGCAGCTAAAGAGGAAAAGTCACGAAGAAATTCCATTGGATCACGGCTTCAAAGCCTGTAAAACATTTTAGATTGAAGCTCTAGGTTTACTAGCAACAACAGGAAACTAATAACAAGTAAACGTCGTTGGAGTGAGCTTAATATTTACCCTTTCAGTTCATATATAGGCGTCACGAACACGAAAATGGAACTTACAACACTTTGTAGTTTCTCGGTGAAAGCCCACAGTTATTTCTCTCTAACTTCGGGCGGCGCTAATATGAAAACTTAGCAGCGAACGTACATACACATATACACACATGAGTTTTGAAAGTTGGCTTGCAATTCTCCTTATTTCCCCGGAAACTTTCCCCGTGCAATTATTGCGTGTGCGATATTTGGCTCGTCTTCCCTTTAATTATATCTAAGCAGGATTAACTTTCTTCCACGTCTGAACACTTGAAATTTACGACGTTAAAGTATTCGCATTCATACCTATTGAGGTGAGCTAACCGGCCATTAAGCACGCTCAAAACCTGCTGAAAAAGGTATTTTTTAATTAAATTTTAATTAATTTCGACCTAACGTGTCCCGAAAGTGAGCTTGTTTTAATTCTCGCCTCGGTTTTTACAATTTTAAGCTGTTAATTCCCGGTTTGGCTTATTACATTCCCGAAATAGTCTTCGACGGACGATTTTAATTAAGCCATTGTCTGTGGCTAACGGTCATTGGCGTTCCGTCACTCGATCTTGAAACGACAAATCGTGTAAATATCAAAACATGCAAATGCAGAAATAAAAGTCCTAGGCATTTGGAAACCAAAGCGACAAGAAAGGAGTAATTCCAAAAACAAAAACACATTTTTTGGCCAGCTTCAGGGCAATTCAGGCTTCGCCCATTGCCTCATTGCCTTTGATAATGTCTGCCACAGCTGTAGACGAAGCGTCAAGAAGAAATTCTATTGAACCACGGCTTCAAAGCCGGGAAAACACTTTAAATTGTATTTCAACCGGCCGTGAAAACGTTCACAGTCAGGTGACTGTGATTCTAGATAGACTTGACTTCTAGATAGAAGGCTATGAATTTTTGACAGAAAAGGACGACATAATCAAAATAAATAGACTTTTGTTCTTTCATCCTTTTTTTTTGACAACTAGATGATGTTTTCAAATGAACACCCCTACTAGGTGCTACCATTCCTGCAATATCTATTTGAATCACTAACCCTCAAGTATTATTAAGTTTACCGCAGTTTACGACATCGCAGATGTAAACAAAGTTTGCAAGTTCTGAAAATGGTAATGTAAACCAGAATGTAAACGAAGGTATGTTTCTCTTAAAATTATTTATTTTAATAATTTTTGTCTTTAAGATAATTTAAAGACTTAATTTTTTGACTTAGACATGGTTTTCACTTGAGATTATTACGTTCGAAAGGCGCTTTTCAACATTTTCGACTGTATCTAGATAAAAAAATATGTATTTGACTAAGACATAGTTGTCATTGTTTACAAATCTTTTAAGGGTAAAATGCAGTTAGGTTAGTAAAGTAAATACTAGTACCGTCCCTAGAATCTCATTTTCAACCATTAATTCCCATCATTACTTTTGCGGCAACTTAGATGTAAACAAAACTTACAATTTATGAAAGTTTTAATGTAAACCAGGATGTAAATAAATGTACGTTTCACTTATAATTGTTTATCAAGGCGCTATTCAACATTTTCGTTGATCCCTAAGTAAAAAAAAATCGATTCAGACAAGTGTTTACAAAATTTAAGAGTGAAATGTTTGGTTCGTAAAATAAATACTTTTACTTGAGTTTAGGACTAATTTTAAATGTTTGATAGCAAGTCTAGATAACCATTAGGCACTTCATTTTCCTGAACGTTTTGACCTATATTGTGATCCTCCTCAGGGCTGATTTACTCAGTGAGGAAGGGTCACCAGACCGTCATGACAGTACGTAACTTCTAAAAAAAAATACTTAGAAAGAGCACACAAAATGTGGCAATAAGCATATGGCATACACACAAAAAGAAATATATTTTAAAAACACATCAAAATCAGTTGAAAATGATGTACAGCGTCTAAAAAATGCAAATTTCTATTTTTCAGAGAAACATAAATTAGAGTAAGGGCCAAAAATCAGTGTTCGAAATGATTCGAGGCATTTCAAAAGGCAAATTTGGAGTTTTTTGAAACTTTTGGGTTAAAATTGAAATCCTTTTGGGACAAATTTGAAGTGTTTGGAGAAATTCAGGTTAGGTGATGAGCCAAAATCATTTTAAAATTACAAAAAGTGTCTACAAATGCAAATTTAGGGTCTTTTAAGAAGCTCAGGTTAGAATTGGAACCAAAATCATTGAAAAACGATGTATAAAAATAGAAATTTGTAGTTTTCGGATAAATTTAAATTAGAATTGGGGCTAAAATCATTGTTAAAAATGACTCAAAACATAAAAAAATACAAATTTGACGTTTTGAAAAATTGAACTTAGAATCAAGGCAAAATCAGTTAAAAGTCACTTAAAGCGTCTAAAAGTGCAAACTTTCATTTGTAATTCGGGTTCAAAAAAAATCATTCATAGTGTGTAAAAATATAAATTTGCTTTTTGGAAAAATTCAGGTAGAGTTAATTCCAAAATTGGTTGAGAAATGACAGAAAGTAATAAAAAATGCAAATTCAAAGTTTTTGGAAATAATCAAGTGAGTTTTAGGGCCGAAATCGTTTAAAAAAGACTTAAAGCGTTTAAAAATGCAAATTGAATTTCTGGAAAATCGCAAGTTAGCATTAGGGACAAAATGAGTTTAAAATGACACAAAAATGTAATTTTAAAGTTTGTGGACAAACACAAATTAGGATTAGAGCCGAAATCATTTAGAAATTAGGAAAAGTGCCTTCAAATGTAAATTTGAATTTCCTAAGAAATTCAAGTCATAATTGGAGCCAAGTAAAACGTATAAAAATAGAAATTTGGAGTTTTGGAAGAAGTTCAAATTACAATTAGGAGTAAAATCATTGTTGAAAATGAGTCAAACCATTAAAAAATATTAATTTTAAGTTTTGAGAAAAATCCAATTTAGAATTAAGGTAGAATCGGTTAAAAATTACTTAAAGCGTCTAAAAATGCAAATTTTTTATTTTTAGACTAACTCGGATTTGGATAGCAGCAAAATGGGGTTAAAAAATGGTAAATAGCGTGTAAAAATATAAATTTGGGGTTTTTCGAGAAATTTAGGTTAGAATTTATGCCACAATGGATTAAAAGTTACTGAAAACAATTAAAAACGCAAATTTAAAGTTTTCGCAATATCGTCTGGAACCATTAATCTCAAATATCATTTTGCGTCAACTTAAATGTAAACAAAAATCTGAAATTGTTTATGTAAACCAGGATGTAAACAAGTGTACGTTTCACTTAGAGTTATTTACTTTAAGGCTTAAAGGGCTGTATTCAACATTTCCGAATGTTTTTAGGTTAACAAAATATAGTTTGACTCAGATTGTCGTTGTTTACAAGCGTTTAAAAGTAAGGCGACGTTACAATCTAAAGTGTTTTCCGAGCTTTAAAGCGGTGGTACAATGGAATTTCTTCCTGACGTTTCATCTACAGCTGCGGCACACATTATTAAAGGCGATGAGGCAATGGGCAAAGTGATTTCCCATGATTCCCGACGTTGACTGATTCGATTGTGGTGAGCTCCGTGGCATTTATTCCCCCGCCGTCACGCTGCAGCGGAGGGACTGGGGTAGGGGTAGTGGTGGCATGGGGTTTCGACGCACTTGAAGTATGGGGTGTTCATTATAAAACTTCATTTAGCAGGCTATGAATTTTTGACAGAAAAGGATGACATAATCAAAATATGGACTTTTGTTTCTCCATCCTTTTCTTTTGACATTTCACAGCCAACTAGATGAAGTTTTATAATGAACACCCCGTATGTCGTAGAACTTGTTTCCAGTCTGCATTTAGAAACGTAATTTCCTCTTTCCTGTTGAAATTGTGCTCATGTTTAAAGATCTGAATGGTCTTAAATCTACTCAAAGGTAGTTGTTTTTGTCGTTTACAAACCGCTAAAAGTAAGGCGATGTCTTATGAGTCCAAGCTCATAAGACAAATGTCAGTAGGACGCCGTGTGGGGCCTTAAAAGTTCTTTGATGAATGATGGCAATTATTGGGATTTGTGATATCGGTTCCATCACCACTTTAATCCAATAATGTTTTGGGTGGTTTGGTAGTTTATCTCTTAGCTATTATTGTCCTCTAGTAGTTTTCATCACATCATTGTCTTTGCTGCTTGTCGATGTTCAAGAAGGCGATTAAAGCCGATGTTCTTTCTATATGTGTATTGTTTCTTCAGCCATTGGAAGAGCATTTTTTTTTTAACTCAGATTTCTTACAAGCCACCGCCCATCATCAGAAAATGGTACAAGACGCATCTAATTCGAATAATAGTTGCCCTGCTAGCGGGACTTGGGGGACTTATGCATTGCCCGCCTCTATAGTACAAAAATATCGTACGAACGACATTTTGCGTATGCTGAGGGGAAACCGGGGGGACACTTCACATTCTGCAACAACCCACGGCCCTTTGTTCTCGTCGGATTCCTCAAGAGTGGGCATGTTGACGGCCTTGGTCGGCTGAACGAAACCGCCTGCTGGTCGCAATTTCGCCTGCCACGAGACCGCAGTTACTGTTGTCGTTGGGTCAGGAACCGATTTGTTCTTTAAATAATAATTAGGAAATATGCATTTGCACATGCTTAAATCATCGAGAAGGGAATAGTTAGTACAGCAGAGGCAAATTTGATATTGCGCCTCTATGTGGAACTTAATTGTTATTTCCCCCGGGATAAACCTCTTTTATTCTCCCAGACAGCGGATTAACCTGCTCCATGTAGATTTTAAAATTTCAACGATCAGGCTGGTCAGCGTGGAGTCCTTCGGCCGCATGCGGAGCCTCTAATTGGACGGCTCAGTCGTGTTCTGCAATAATTGAAACTTTTGCGAAATTACCAACTCTCTTTTTCACTTACTACTAGAGTCCATTTCAAATAGATATTCATCTAGTAAGCGGAGAAATTAACCTATAAATGACACATTTGCATGGATGGAATAGGACGAATCTGTCAATTCCTCAGTCTGCTAGATGGATATCTATTTGAAATGGCCCGTACAACCCTTTTTAGGAAGATATTCATCTAGCTAGCGATGGAAATATCCTGGGTGGTAGCTCTTCTTTCAAAAGTTTTTCGGTTGAAATCTGGGGAAATTCTCATCTTCTGTTGGTAACAATGACGACGCCGTCAGAATTTAAGAACTGGCATGACGCTTATGTTTTATCCTTGTTTTCTGTACGTATTTTGAGAGAGAGAGAGAGAGAGCGGAATATTACATCCGTTGATTAGTTGGAAACATATTTATAAATATTGTGAATGCAATTCTCATATTTCTTTT